>CM057466.1:113608181-114173181 GCA_030035585.1 Dugong dugon
ATGGAGGACATCAGAATCTGAAAATCTTTCTTTTTTAAAATTAATTAAATAATTTATTTAGTTACTGTTGTGCTTTAGATGAAGGTTTACAGAACAAACTAGCTTCTCATTAAACAATTAGTACATGTATTGTTTTATGACATTGGTTACCAACCCCATGACATGGCAATACTCTCCCTTCTTGACCTTGGTTCCCTATTACCAGCCTTCCTGTCCCCTTCTGCCTTCTAGTCCTTGCCCCTGGGCTGATGTGCCCCTTTAGACTTGTTTTGTTATATGGGCCTGTCTAATCTTTGGCTGAAGGGTAAACCTCAGAAGGGCCATACTCTCTGGGTTTCTCCAGTCTCTATCAGATGGAATCTGAACATCTTTTACCTAAAACCTCTGGATCCTAATTGGGAACAGAATGCTCCCACGGGGACCAGAGCCAAGCTCCAGTATGTAACATTTCACCAAGGAGCTCCTTGCTTCGAAGACACCATTGGAAGACAAAAGATGGTAAAGAATGACAATCGTATTTAAAGGAGAGGGATGGGAAATGGTCACAACCAGAGCATATGGTTTGGTGGGAAGAGCTTGGATTTGGAAACAGGAAACCTACTGATAGGCCAATGTGGCAGGAAGCTCACTATATGTGCGGTTCTCTTGGAACCTTCTAGAAGTAATGTTTCTTTCATCCTCTAGCCCTACGATGAGACAGGAAGTCCCTGGGTGGTGCAAATGGTTAACATGCTTGGATGCTAACCGAAAGGTTGAGTCCACCCAGAAGCACCTCAGAAGAAAGTCCTGGCAATCTGCTACTGAAAAATCAGCCATTGAAAAGCTTATGGAGTAGAGTTCTACTCGATGGCAACTGGTTTTTTATATTTGTAAATATGATTCTGTTTGGAAATAGGGTTTTCTTTGTTATGCTGAGTAGGTCATACCTGAGTAGGGTGGGTTCCAAATCTAATCACCTCTGAGTAAGAGAAATAGCAGAATGGACATGGAGACAAATGGAGAGAGAGACACCATGTGAGATCATCTATAAGCCAAGGAATCAAGCAATGCCCAGGGCTATTGCCAAGGAAAAAATCAACAAGGCTGAGACCCTGGTTTGGACTTTCAGCCTCCAGAACTGGGAGACAATAAATTTCTGTTCTTTAAAGCCACCCACTTGTGGTATTTGTGTTACAGCAACACTAGGAGACTAAGACAGGTTCTTATATTAAAAAAATAAAATAAAATAAAAGGTTTCTCAATGCACTAAGTCTTGATTTATTAAGGAAAGGAGCTCCAATGAAAGGTTAGAAGGGACACCATTTCCTTTTTGACCTTTCAACATATATTCTGATGACTAAATTTATTAACGACAACACCATTGGCAAAGCATTCATAGCTTAGTTCCTTGGACATGAACACAGTCACAGAGTAACAACAAATATTGAAGCACCACAAGAATATATCATTAAATTAAGTATCTTTTAAATTCTGCTATTGAAAAAATGATGTTTAAACGAGTAATTAAATAACAAATACCTAGAGCACAAGGCATATACCATGAACATAAAGTTGCCAATAAGCTTGTGTTTGGAGGAGCTTTGACTTTCTAAGTGTTTTCTGCATGCCATTTAATTTCCAAATGGCATCTTGAAGGCCTCAAAAGATCAATATCCTTTCAAAAGGCAGTGATTTATTACTGCTAGGTCGAGGCCTATGATTTTATTGCTCCATCAAAATGAAAACTGTTCAGAAATGTCTTTTCTAGGAAGTAAGGATATGGTTTGAAAAATGTTAACATCTTAGAAGAATATATTCACAATACTGTGACTTAACTGATAAATCATGACCACATTATAATAAAGTGTGTAAATTATTTATGAAAACAACAATAAAACCAAAACCCAGTGGTTGTCAGCTCCGACACATGGCAACCCCATGTGTGTCAGAGTAGAACTGTGATCCATAGGATTTTCAATGGCTGATTTTTAGAAGTAGATCACCAAGCCTTTCTTCCAAGGCACCTGTGGATGGACGTGAACCTCCAACCTTTCGGTAAGCAACCGAGCGTGTTAACTGTCTGCAGCACCCAGGGACTTCTAAATATTTATACTTCTCCAAAATGCTAATGTTTGTGGATACACAATTTCTTATCTGACCCCAATCCCAGGATTCAAGTTGGAGGTGGAAACATCAAAGCCAGCATGATGAGAAGGGACGAACACGGATAGGAGCAGCAACCGAAACCCAGGCCTTGTCTCTGCTTGGCGGCTGTGACTGGACAGGCCGTTCATCTCTCGGGCCCCCTTTGCTTTCCCTTTCAGGAAACAGGAGTAGAGATCCCTCAGGTTCCAGCCACCTGAAACTGCCTCGGTAACTTCTACAAGGCAGGAACTGAGGACACTAGCTCCGGAACACTGAGCAGCTTCACAAATGGAGTGCCTCTGACAAGGAGTATCCAGCTGCTAACAGCCGGGTCCACGACGTGGGAGCTCAGCCCATGCTGAGATGCTATGAAGTGTCACATTGCTTGTCTACTAGGTGGCAGTGCCTGAGAGAGCAGCCACAGACCAGAGATGAGGCGGGATTCCAGCATACCCACCCTCCTTCCTCCTCTGGTCCATGGGATGCTAGAGGGGCGAACCCTCCAGGGCCTCTGGCCTGAGCTTGGAGGGGAGACTCACTACTGGTGGCTCAGAGGTAGAATTCTCTCCTTCTGTGCAGCAGACCCAGGTTCTATTTCTGGCCAAGGCACCTTATGTGCAGCCACCACCCAACCATCACTGGAGGTTTGTGTGTTACTGTGATGCTGCACAGGTTTCAGTGGAGCTTCTAGACTAAGATGGACTGGGAAGAAAGGCCTGGAGATCTACTTCTGAAAATCAGCCAGTGAAAACCCTGTGGATCACAATGGTCTGATACTCAGCAGATCATGGGGATGGTGCAGGACTGGACAGCATTTAGTTCTGTTGTGCGTGGGGTCACCATGAGTCAAGGGCCAACTTGATGACAGCTGTTTAACAACCACCTCTCATACTTTTGCCTCCATCCTTTTTTGCAGAAAGGTGCTGGGTATAAATCAGAAGACAAAACCAACCCACTGTTGGACCTGCAGCCCCACAGGTCTGCCCCCAACAGGACTCAGCCACCTGCCTATATAAGCAGCCATCCCACAGAGTTTGGGGCAGGACCTCACTACCATCAAGAAGAGTCGGGAGCTGAGCTTGTCTTTTGAACCTGGGGACCCTGTGCTGAGAACCTCCTAGACCTAGGAGACAGAGAGAGTTGTAACACTGGAGCAGTAGCAGCACAACCAGGAGACTGGCATAAGACAGTGTAGTGGGCTTCCTGGCCCATGGAACAAAGGCAGCTACAGTGGGCTCCCTGATCAAGAGAACTGAGGGCCTTTGGGCAGGAGGCTTGCTGGTAGAGTGGCCTGCCTCCAGGCACTTGTTGGCTGAGCTAAAAGAGCTGTTAACACTTGCCTGAGCAGGGCGGGGGTGCTGAGAGGAACCTGTCCTGAGGGGGCCAAGAAGTGCCTTTTCCTGAGGGGCCCAAGAGGAGCCTGTCCTGAGGGGATGAGAGGAGGCCTGTCCTGAAGGGGCCGAGAGTAGGCCTGTCCTGAGCAGGGGTGGGGAGGGCTGTCCTATACCGAAGAAGGGAGAGATGTACTCTTCACTTTGGAGGAGCCTTCCAGGCCATGCCTGTGTGCTTTCTGACACTGATCCTGTTCCTTCCATTTGAGCTCGATCCCACGTTACTTCCCTAATAAACCATATAACTGTGAGCATGGTCCGTGAGCGCTGTGTGGCCCTTACAACAAATTATTGAACTCCGCAGAGAGTAGAAAGTGCCATGGGGAGGATGGTTGGTGTCAGAATTGGCAAAAAACGCTGGAGAGGGGAGGTATGTCTGGCCTCCACCTCATAGGAATCAGTTTTGGACTGACACTGATGCTAATTCTCATTCGCCCTGAAGTTAGACGAGGTCTGATACTACCCGTACAGCCAGTTGGTGCCGAATACAATGACCTCAGCTTGATAGTTCTCTCTTTTCTTTCAGGAGGCCTGAGGGCACTGATTTCGGCCTGAGCTTGACCTGTTTTAAGGAAAGAATGAACAATTTCTGCCTCTCCTCTCTACCTGTTTCCATATCCATCCTTCCTGGGTCTCTATAACATACTACCAAAATGCATATAATTAGCCACAAATCCATCTCATCAGCAATACACAGAACTCCAGAGAAAGTGACTAAGACAATTAGTCTAAGAGTGGAAAAACTATTGAGATTGGAAGGATAGATTCCTACCACTCAATCTGGCTATAGCTATCACAGTAACTAAGCATAGTTCAATGTAAAGAGGTTGGGATCCCCTTCATGGATTGAGGGGCCCCTGAGTCGGGGTAAATTTTCAAATTCCTCTTTGATAGATGCCATAAAAGCAAATGAAGTAACGTTTCATGTTGATTCGGGTCCCAGTAGAGTGACTGTACCACATCAGCCTACACACCTTTTCCATCTTCATGAGCAAATGTTTTATTTAGTTTTAATGGTGGCACACTCAGTCCAGGACTCACTCTATCCTCACATTCAAATTTACTTTTAAGTTCCTGTAACACACTTCACTTGGGTGTTGCTGACCCTACATAAACGTTCTTTATTCAGCATTGGGACTAGTACCTAATGTAGTGTTCAACAGGACATTTCCCAGCATTGTCAGGAAGTTGCTTGCCTGGTGCACACGTCTCTGAATTCCGTTTGCCCTTCACATAACAACCTCCAATCACCAGGCTGAAATGAATAAAGTTCGCTTTTAATATCTGGTTTAAATCCTCCTCGTTTCAAAATAAGTCTTGACATCAGAAAATAATGATGAAATAACAGAATCATCGTCTGCCTTTCAAACCACACACCTTTCATAAAGCAGTATAAAATGAAATATTGAAGGCATGCGTGCATTGTGCCTGCCTGGGAAATGTAATTTATCCTCCGTGGTTTTCTAGGAAGATGACTGCAGCTGGTGCTTCTACTTCATAAATCCTTGGTCTCAGGCTATTTCAAGGTTATTACATTTTTCAGACATCTGAAAGAACAAGCACAAACACAACCAAAACACACCACCAAACACACACATAAGAGAAACCTAGCTCCTAAAATAGGTGAAAAATCATTATTTTATTAAATTACTGCTTCAATCTACCTTAACTTAATAAGGCAACATGCTAAGCTGAATAAATCATATCTCAGTTCTTTAACTTGCTTCTGATTGGTGGAGACTTAGCCATTGTTATGGATTGAATTATGTCCCCCGAAAAGATATGTTGAAGTCCTAACCTCCAGCACTGTGAACGTGACCTTGCTTGGAAATAGGATCTTTGGAAGATGTTATTCGTTAGCATGAGGTTGTACTGGAGTAGGCTGGATCCTAATTCCATCTGAGTGGTGTCCATGTAGAAGAGAAGACAGACAGACAGAGAGACCGTAGAAGGAAGATGGCCACGTGAAGACGCACCTACAAACCAAGGAACGCCTGGGGCGACCAAAAGCCGAAGAGACAAGGATCTTCCTTAGAGGCTCTCGAGAGAACATGGCCCTGCCCACACTCTGAATTCAGACTGCCAGCCTCCAGAACTGTGAGACAACACATTTCCGTTGTTTAAAGCCACCCACTTTGCGGTACTTTGTCATGGCAGTCTTAGGAACCCAACACAGACGTAACTGCTTCTCTGAAATTCTGGCTGTGCTGTGTATGGATTAGGTGATGAGGATTAGAACTAGTGGAGTCCACCCAAACATTAGGCAACAAATACCAAGAATCTGCTGGGGTTAAATCACTCTCCTCTGCACTATGGCAGATACTAAGATAAATGAAACATTTTCTTATAGAGGATATTTAAGCTCCCCAGAACAAAATGCTTCCCAAACTGGAGAAGAGCACCCCACCCCCTCCACCCAGAAGCTGTGCAAGGGTTAAGCCATCCTAGGAGCGGAGGCAGGATTCGGCCCCACTCAATCCTCCCGGGGAAGATCTCATGTCATGTAATACCTGGAAGTCTGAACCACCGACTCTGCAGTGCTTCTGTCAGCAAGGAAACCTCCGCTTATAAAACAGCTAGGAAGGAGCTGACGGTAGCTGGGACCCAAACGTACAACTCTTCTGCAAATAATTCATGTTCGCCACCCTCTGACAAAAATCACACCCTCACCACTTCCGCCCTTCTACATAAGCTCTCCTGAAATAGGAGGAAATTTAACTCTCATGTAGAGTAGTCATTCTCTGAAAGACTAATATTTCAGAAAACGGATTCCGATTTCAGAAAGTAACGTGACGTGTCATAAAAGTGGCTCAAACCATCACCGTACAACTCATTCTCATGGAGGCTCAATTTATAGAAAGTCTTGTCCAGGAGTGACTCCCCACCTGGAGTGGGAGCCCTGGAGTCAGACCACAGCTCAGGCCAACAGTGACCCCCTGCAAGGAGCCTTTGGTGAGAGCTGGGTAAGTGTTGTTGAAAGCAGTGAGCAGTGGTGAAAGTCTGAGACAAGTATAGGAATGACCGGGTCTCAGAATGTATTCTGGGACCTCAGACATACGGGGCAAATCTCACTGTTTGCCACTGAGTCACCCTGACAGAGTAGAAAAGCACAGGGCTTGATGTAGCCCACCATGAACTTGAGTTTTCTCATTTCTAAACAGGAACATGAATCCTCTTCAATTCATTGGTCATAAAATTGAAGAAGACAGCAGGACTTCAGAACACCTGAGAAGTTTACAAATATCACTTGTGCTTTGCTACTTGGAGGATGATACAGAGTTCCTGACTTGGCAAGAGGGGTCAGGGATACCTAAAGCCTATTTCAACTTTTGTGTTGTGTCCTTTTAGAAAATACACCTTTTTTTTTGAAGAGAGGAAGGTGCATAGTTAGGCCTTCCAAAAAAAAACCAAACCCATTGCTGTCCAGTTGATTCCAGCTCATAGTGACCCTATAGGACAGAGCAGAACTGCCTCACAGGGTTTCCAAGGAACGTCTGGTGGATTCAAACTGCCAGCCTTTTTGGTTAGCAGCCAAGCTCTTAACCACTGAGCCACTAGGGCTCCAGTTAGGCCTCAATGGGTTATAAATATATCATACAAGTATGATCTATATATATGAAACAAAAGATATCACATGAAAATAAGCCCTCACATTGAGAAGTTCAGGGCACTAAACCTTCATTTAAAATAACATTTGGGGAAAAGAGTAGGTTAGCTACATCTTATTGCACAAAATTACCCTCTAACATCTCAAGGGCTCAGCAGATGTCAAATCCTAACTAACTCTGAAACCAGGGCTCCAGGACTTGTATCTGCAGTATATAAAGAACTCTCAAAACTCAACAGTAAGGAAATATGCAATGCAATTTGAAAGAGGGCAAAAGACATGAATAATTATTTCACCAAAGACGAGGCTTAGATGGTAAATGAGCACTTGAAAAGATGTTCAACATCATTATCCATTGTTGTTGTGTGCAGCTGAGTTAATTCCGACTCACAGCAACCCCATGTGAGAGAGTAGAACTGCTCCATAGGGTTTCCTAGGCTATACTCTTTATGGGACTAGATCACCAGGTCTTTTCTCCCGAGGAGCTGCTGGGTGGGTTGGAACTGCCAACCATTCGGTTAGCAGCCAGGCACTTAGCCATTGTGCCACCAGGGCTCCTTCATTATCCATCAGGGAATTGCAGATTAAATCCATGTTGCGATATCCCTACATGCCTTTTAGAATGACTAAAATACAAAAGGTGACACCGCCAAATACTGTCAAGGTTGTGGAGAAACTGGATCGCTCACATACTGCTGGCTGGTGTGAGCTCACACACAATGGCACAGCCATTTTGGAAACCAGTGTGGCTGCTTCTTACAAAAGTAAACATGTGCTAACCATGTTTAATAAATAATCAATGCACTCTTGGACATTTACCTACGAGAAATGAAAATTTAGATTCACCAAAACCCTGAACACGAATGTCCACAGCAACTTTATTTGCAATAACCAAAACCTGGAAACCTCCCAAATGCCCTTCAAAACGTGGTTAAAAACAAAACAAAAACAGTGATATGTCCACACCATTAGCAGTATAAAGGAATGAAGTATAGATACTTGCAACAACTTGGAAGGATCTCCAGGGCATTATGCTTAGTAAAAAACGCCAGTCTCAAAGGGATGCATAGTGCACGATTTCATTTATATAGCGTTCTCGGAATGACAAAATCACAGAAATGAGGAATAGATTACTAGTTGCCAGGGCTTGGGGATGGGGAAATAGAGGAAGTTGGCTGAGGCTAAAAAGGCCAGCTTGGGGGTTCCTGTGCAGGGACCTTGACTGTGGTGGCAGTCACAGATTCTATAGGTGTGATGAAATTACACAGAACTAAATATATGTGCATGCATGCACACACACACACACACACACAGACACACACAAACCAAAACCAAACCTATTGCTGTCAAGTTGATTCCGACTCATGGCAACCCTATAGGACAGAGTAGAACTGCCCCATAGGGTTTCCAAGGAGCAGCTGGTTGATTTGAACTCCCCGTCTTTTTGGTTAGCTCTACATAGCTCTTAACCACTTCGCCAAGTAAATCTGAATAAGGTTGATGGATTCCATCAATGATAATCTCCTGATTGCAATATTATATAAAGAATTTTGCAAAATGATACCATTGGGGGAATCTAGGTGAAGACTATATGGGATCATTCTCTATTATTTGTCACAATTGCATGTGAAGCTACAATTATTTCAAAATAAAAAACTTTTAAAAGAATCGCTTCACTGAACATCCTTCCTACGTGTTTTTTTTAATGCACCCAGACCGGATTCTCTCTGGAGGACATACTTAGAAGTGGAATTGTTAGGCCACAGAGTGTATTTCAGGGCCCTGGTGGCGTAGTGGTTAAGAACTCGGCTGCTAATAAAAAGGTCAGCAGTTGGAAACCACTAGGTACTCCTTGGAAACCCTATGGGGCGGTTCTACTCTGTTCTATAGGGTCACTATGAGTTGGAATCAATTCAACAGCAACAGATTTAGAGTATATCTGTCTTTAGGTTTCTAGATTATTCTCTGAAGCAGTTGTTCCTGTTTACACTTCTACTCAGAATAATGAGAGTTTTCACTTCTCTCTTTTCCAATAGTTGGTGTCGTCAGAATTAACTTTTTTTTTTACCAGTATGTAAAAAAATTTATATTATTGTAGCTTTAGTTTTCAATTCCCTGACTAGGAAACATGCTCTGTGGGCGGGATCCTTTGTTAGCAGTGGTCTTTAAAACAAAAAGAAATGGAGGGCGCTCTGCAGGTCTTATTCCCCAGGGCAGCAATGAAGACCTGCAAGGAATCTGACTGTGCCGCTTACTAATTGTGTGCCTTGGGCTAACTCCTGTGACCGCTCTGGGCAATAGGATAGTTTCCAGGAGCTCTGATGGTGCAGTGGTTAAGTGCTCGGCTGCTAACCAAAAGTTTGGTGGTTCAAACCACCAACTGCTCTGCAGGAGAAACACCTGGCAATTTGCTCCTGTAAAGATTACAGCCAAGAAAACCCTATGGGGAAGTCCTAGTCTGTCACATGGGGTTGCAATGAGTTGGGGGCCAATTCAATGGCAGCTAACGTCAACAACTGAGAAGGCAGCTGCTTATCTTACATGTGTTAAATTTTTTTTAAAAGTTAGAAAAAAACTGAAAAAATCAAATTAACCTTCAATTAACATTTAAAAGTTCAAACAGAAGTAGGAAGATAATAAGAATGGTTGATCTCAACGATTTTCTGCTTTGAGTAGAAACCTTTAATCCACACACATCCTCACTTATCACCACCCACCAAGAAGTAAGAAATGAAGTTCAGAGTCACCGTGGGGTGATTAAATACCAAATCACAAACCAAGTAACTTGTCTTAAATGTTCTTGTCTCCGGGCAGAAGTGTGGTTCTTCAGGAAGATTTTCAAGGTGGATTTGAACCAAAGAGCTTTTGTCTAACCCTGAGTTAAGAGGAAGTCATTTCAGAATAGATAATTCTTGGGAGTGACTGTCAACCAATGTTTTGCAGTAATTTTAACTCGATTCTCCCTCCTTTAAACTCAATTTGTGTTCATCTCACTCAGAAGCAAACCTGCTAAAGTGCACTTTCCCCTGGCTCACAGGGACACACACGGCTATGCCACAGGCACCCTCACAAGTCAGGTCCTCTTTTTCCAGACCTGCTCTCTCCAGGGTGTCCCGTGATCCCAAATGTCACTCGGTGATGGCCTGGGGGATCCTTAGTTCAGGGATGGCCCCTGACGTGTAGGCGATCATCTGTAAAATGCTGTAACACAAGGGTCTCAAACCAAACGTTCCCATCACCTGGAAAATCCTCCCTTTAGCCAGGCCCCCTCGTGGTGCAATAGTTAAGTGCTCAGCTGCTAACCCAAAAGGTTCGCAGTTCGAATCCACGGGGAAAACGACCTGGGGATCTACTTCCGTAAAGATTACAGCCTCGGAAACCCTCTAGGGCAGTTGTTCTACTCTGTTCTATGGGGTCGCTGTGAGTCGAAATGCACTAGATGGCCACAGGTGTAGCTAGGCCCCCTGGTGGCTCAATGGTTAAGTGCCGGTCAGCAGTTCAAACCCACCCAGCAGCTCCAAGGGAGAAGACCTGGTGATCTGCTTCTGTAAAGATTACAGTCTAGAAAACTATATGGAGCAGTTCTACTCTGTCACATAGGGTCGCTATGAGTTGGAATCGACTCGATGGCAATGGTTTTTGGTTTTTTGGGATGAGCTGGATCGACTGAATGGCACCCAACAACGGCAGCCAGGCCCCACTGAAGGATGCTGGCAGCCTCCCAGCACCCTTGCTTCTGCGTGTGCTTCACCAACTCCCAGAAACAGCACATGTTGTTGATTCTCACATTGTAACAATTGGGAAACAGAGAACAGGGAAGGGGCCTCATTCCTGCCGGTGTCTTACTGAGCTCCATCTCGACCCCACTTTCTGAGACAGAGGCTGAAGTGGACCCCAGAAAACACGGTGCTGCCACCACGAGAACCCCTGAGGGCCTGGAGCCACCTCGGGTCAGCAGAGCGACCACCCTACAAACAGGTTAGCCCAGGGGCCGCTAAAGCCGAAAGCATCAGGGTCGGGACTGACAGCCCTGCCCTGGAGTGTGCCTGCGCCTGGCTCAGGAAGACCAGAGCAACTCGGGCAGGTGGGCTGAGGGTGGGAATGGTAGACTCAGGGTGGGCATGGGACTGCAGGTGGGCTGTAGGTGGAGTGCAGGTGAGCTGCAGGTGGGGTGAGCTGTAGGTTGTGTGGGACAGCCCGAGGAGCCCTGGGTGACAGGCCAGAGGAAGGCGGAAGCCGGGAACTGAGCTGCGTGTGGCCGCGTCCTTCCTCAAAGGGAAATTACGCTTCCTCCTGTGTATATGTGGGGGGTGGAAGGGGGGGAAAGGGGGGAGTCCGCTCAGCTCCAGGTGTGTAATTTGAAGGCATTAAAAGTAGACGGACCTCCGGTCTGCCCTTCCGCTCGCCTAGAGCGGCCCCTGTGACCTTTGCCCCTCGCACCCCTGAACTCCACCACGCCGCGGTGCCCTCTCCCCTCTGAGACCTCCGCTGGCCCGCGACCCCAGGGCCGCCCGGGAGGTTCGCTTCGCGCCAGGTCAGGAGGATGGGGGCTCGGCTCCGACACCTCGGGGCTGCCACCTGCCCGGCCCTGCACAGGTGAGCGCCGCGCACCCGGACACTGCTGGGACACCGGCCCTTGGCCCCCGCCCGCTCCGAGGGACAAAGGGGCCCGGCCGCCGCCGTCCCCTCGGTCACCCACCTGGCTGCGCTCGCTGCTCCTGGCTGCGCTCCTGCCGCTCCGGCCCCGCGCCAGGTCCGGGCGCCGCGCAGGCAGCGGGTCCCAGGGCTGCCGCCGCTTTCCGGGGTCCGGCCGCGGGCCTCCGGGACCGCAGACTCGTCCTCGCTGCTTGTGGCGCGCTGACTGAGAGGCCCGGCTCTGAGGCCGCGCCGCTCCCCGCCGCCGCTCCCCTGCTTCCTGCTGCCAGGTAAACACCGCCAGTCGCGGGGCGTCCCACCTAGACGCCGCCCCGCTCCCCTTTGCGCCCCTGTGCGAGCAGGAGGACCTGGGGCGGCGCTGTGCCGCGCTCGCCCGCTTGGAGCGTCAGTGACATGGGGACCCACGCGGGACCCGCCCCAGGGGGTGGGACTCGGGCTTTGGCCACAGCAGATAACGACCTAACTGCAACCGTTTGAACCTTTCCTTCTGGTTGAGCCTGGAAACGAGCCCCACGCCACCCCTTCGGCTGGAGGGACCTGAGCGGACATCTCCATGCACCGCTGTACGCACAGGCGACGGAGGCAGAGACATTAGGTGTGGTTCAGGGACTCCCCACCCAAACCGAACCTCCCCCAAGACCCTGAGGACCCACCAACGGTGTTAACATGGTGATAATTCTAAGACAAACACATCGATACCTCCAAATTAGCAATGCATTGTCCGGTATTTTCACAGCAGTGTAAAGATATTTAATCTAATCCTTTCCTGAGAGAAGGTTGGCTAGATGAGAGGACATGAGGGCCTGGGAGTGGGGTCCGCGGTGAGAAAAGGCAGTAGAAAAGGGAGGCCGGTTATACTCACTTTTCATCTACTTGGGTTCTTGCTCCCTGACTTTATGCTCACTTTAAGTAAACAATGGTGGGTGGGATTAGCGGGGCACACAAGAGCTGAGGGTGCAAGGACAGTGAAATCTCACCCAGGAAGTTCCCAGCCCCCCAACTTAAGTGACTCTTACCCCCCACCCCCAGGCCAGGGGATGGTGGAATGCTGGGTCCCATGTTGCAGGTGGTTGTGGCATCACAGACATTGTCTTCC
Organism: Dugong dugon; assembly: GCA_030035585.1. Taxonomy (NCBI): domain Eukaryota; kingdom Metazoa; phylum Chordata; class Mammalia; order Sirenia; family Dugongidae; genus Dugong; species Dugong dugon. The sequence goes on from CM057466.1 coordinate 113,621,056, forward strand.
CCCATCCGACATGTCTCCCTGACTCATCTCGGGGTGACTCAGACACCATGGAGGACTGGCATTCTGGCCCACAGGGCGTGGTGAAGGCTGGGCTTGGGGGATTCGTACTGACCACACGAAAAAGTAACATTTGTCCTTCTGCTTTATGCTACTTATGCTAATTTTTCCAGTGGTTTATAAACACACTGCATATGCCAACAGTCATTTCTGCACAATCCAGGCTTGCCAACCTCCAGTGAGAACTCTGTTTTAAGTATTTCTAAAATTGCACCATCCATACTTACTATGCAATGCCCATGCAGATAGATAGCTAGATTTTTTTTTTTTTAAATTCATATGCTACAAAAAAAGATGAGTAAGGACACAGTACGATTTAGTAAGACTGTTGGTCAGCATTTAAACGATCCAGTCTTAGATGCTTTTCCTCCCCGTCATGGAAAGGACAGGAGATGGGAACACGGGCTAGGCAGGAGGCAGGCGCTTGGCTGTGAAGTCAGACTTCTGCATAAAGATGGCTGTGTTCCTTTAGGAAGATGACTTGTTTGAGATTTCACTTGAGGAAGCTTGACCTGTTCCTTGTGCTCAATAAAACGGAAAGGCCTCTTTTGAAAAGCAGAGGATAGCTACCCAAAGCCTCGTGTCTGAGACGCTTCCAAGACAATCATCTTGCAGTGAAGTCATCCCCCACAGGCCCTTGGACAACCAGAGGGCAGAAACCATGCCCTTTACAGCATTTGATGTTGCAGCAAATAGCACCATGTTTTGTGCAATGGATTTTTGTTGTGCTTCTCCGTCTGCAGGAAAATATGTGCTGCGGGTTATTAAAGTAAATCTCAATGAGCTTACCGCCTCCCTGGGTGGAGGTTGTGTTATAAAATCAGTGAGTAACATAGTCAGGTTTGCAGAGAGATAAGCAGTTACACTACTCCAGACTTAAAAAAAAAAAAGTTACATTTCCTTAAGGTGCTGTGTCCTCAGGTCTGATCTGAATATTAGCCCAAGGAGCTGCATGTAAGGACAGAGGAGAAATCAGTGTCTCCAGCTCCCTCTTTCATTCCACCCAAGCCTTAGTTCTCCCATCTCAAAGAAGATTTCACTGACCACCCAGGGCTCAAAACTGGGATTCACCCTCATTCTTTGCCTTCCCACACATCTCATTGTTGGCAAGCCCTGTCTTCTCCCCCAAAGTGTCCTGCTTCCCTCATCACCCACCTCACCTGGTCCAAGCCCCCTGGACACTCTGCGGGGCTGCAGGCCTCTCTGGATGGAGGGACTTTCATTCTGAATTAAATTGTGCCACTTCCCTTGCTTGAAATCTTCTGGTGAAATCCCCTTAGCTGGCTGGACTCTGCCCTCAGCGACTACCCCTCTCCCTCCACCTCACCGGCCTCTCTCTGTTCCTCAAACGTGCCAAGGGTCTTTCTGCCTCCTGGCCTCTATATTAGCCATCTCTCTGGCCAGAGTGGCCTTCTCTAAGAGCCTTCCCATCATTGCCCATTTTTCTGGTCATTTAGGTCTGCACTTAAACTCACCTCCTTGGTAAGACCCTCCACACTGCCCCTTCTTAAGTAGCCAGTCAGCCACTGTTTCACTGCACTCTGCTTTAACTCTCTGCATAGATAGATAGCTGCCGTCCACTCAGCTACTCACGGCAACCCGTATACAACAGAATGAAACATTGCTTGGCCTTGCGTCGTCCTCATTATCACTGGCATGTTCCAGTCCATTGTTGCGGCTATTGTGCCAATTCATCTCTCTGAGGGTCGCTGTCGCCCTCACTGGTCCACTACTTCACCAAACATAACGTCCTCCAGTGACTGATCTCTCCTGATGATGTATCCAAAGCAAGAGAATCAGAGAATGTAGTGTTGTGATCCATAAGGGTTTCATGGGTTGATTTTCAAAAATATATCAGTCCTTTCTTCCTAGTCTGTCTTAGTCTGGAAGCTCCACTGAAACTTCTCCACCATGGGTAACCCTGCTGGTATTTGAAATACCAGGTACATAGCTTCCAGCGTCAGAGCAACATGCAAGCCACCACAGTACGACAAACTGACACACGAGTGGTGGATAGAACACCCAGAGCATAGTAAGTGCTATATATGTTGGCTATTATTAAATCTTTTCGAGTTCAGTTTTCTATTTCTTGCAAAATAAGTGAAAGAATTCAGTAGACAAATAGAGGCGAAAGAGACAGCTTAGAGGAAGAGCTGCCATGCATGTTAAAGGGTAGTAAGCATGGCAGAGTTGGAAAAAAAGAATTGTGAAGACATTCCCCTGGACATTAAAATGTACTCTCCTCTCTCTGATAGTCTCAGAGAGAAACTAATATAGATTAGAATGGTTTACAATTACTTTTAGCTGATAAACTGTGTTTTTTGGAGCATGACTGGGTCACATAGGGTCTGACTGTTAATCGAGGGGCTCAACAACAACCATTAAATCCGAAGTGAAGGCCTACTGTGAACCAGGGCTGTTGCAGGTGTTGGAGATGCTACTAGGAACAGGAGGGACAAGGCCCCTGCCTACTAGGAACTTTCATGCTGATGGGGAGGGGGTGCAGAAAATAAGGCAGATAGTATAATAAGTGCTGTGCAGAGAGTTCCACAGGGCCTGGCAGCGTTTTGCCCTTTGGTACATGAGGTCACCACGAGTTGGAGATGGCTGGATGGTAGTTATCTATCGGGTGTTTTATGCACGTCGACCCATTTCATCTTTGCAATACCTTTGTGAACTAAGAGCCACTGTCATCTCCTTTGTGGAGGAGGAAACTGAGCCTTGGAAAGGCTAGCAGTGTTCCCAAGCTTGTTAGCTAACAAGTGCGGAGCTAGGATTTGAGCCTAGGCTTAACGAAAAGAGAGTTTATGGCTCCCCATGGTGAAAGCTGCAGGTAAGAAGCATTCTCAATGGCTGTCTGGCAGCTCACATGCTATGGCCAGAACCCAGGCTTTCTCTCTCTGTCCCCGTTGGGTGCAAGCTTCACCCCTCATAACCTGAGGAGGCTGCCAATAGCTCCAGGCTCCACTCTCTCCTGTGGGTGCAATGGCTTCAGGCTGCTGGGGCCATTTTTCATCTTGGGCCCATCCTTGAACTGCTCTTGAGGCCAGGGAGATGGGGTTATTACTCAGATTTATTTGGGCTTGAGCCCAAGGCGTGGGGTTAGCATCCCTGAAGGACAAGGGCCGCTGGAGATGGTAAAAAACAAACCAACCCTGTTGCCATGAGTCAGTTCCTACTTATGGCAACCCCATGTGTTCCAGAGTAGAACTGCTCCAAACGGTTTCCTTGGCTATAATCTTTACGGAAGCAGATCCCCAGGGCTTTCTTCTGTGGAGCCACTGGGTAGGCTCAAAGTGTCAACCTTTAGGTTAGTTAAGTACTAACCACGTGCACTGCCCAGGGAACTTGTTGTTGTTGTTGGGTGCTGATGAGTTGATTCAGACTCACGGTGACTCCATGCATTACAAGGTAGAACTGCCCCATAGGCTTTTCTAGGCTGTAATCTTTAGGGGGAACCCTGGTGGAGAAGAGGTTAAGGGCTTGGCTGCTAACCAAAAGGTTGGCAGTTTGAATCCACCAGCTGCTCCTTGGAAACCCTCTGGGCTACTCTGTCTTATAGGGTCACTATGAGTCGGAATCTACTCAACAGCAACAGGTTTGGTTTTGGTTTTGAAATCTTTAGGGGAGCAGATCACCAGGTCTTTCTCCCACGGAGTCACTGGGTGGTTCGAATAGCCAACAAGGTTAGCAGCTGACTGCTTAATCACTGCACCTCCCAGGGACCTTACCTAGGGGCTATTACTGAAAATAGATGTTAGACTCTGAATGGTGAGTGCTCACGAAGTCCACAGCCTTGAAAGGTGTGTCCCTTCAGTGACTCATGCCTTCTTCGCATAGTTTTGCCTTCAAAAACACCTGCTGACTGCATTCTCTCTCCAATGGGCAGACCTGGCTCTCGGCCCCTAGCCCTGATGTCCCCCGTCAGGTCTGGGAGTAGCTCCTTGAGATTGGTGGCCTGTGGCTTCCCAGTGTGCAGTGGTGGAGGGAATCATGGAATCAGAGTGACAAACCCCATGGAAAGGAGGAGAGAGGGAGTCGGCACCCCTTATCCTTTCAGAAAGGACGGAAACATCCCAGGCCCTCGGACCTGCCTCTCTCTCGGAGGTCTCCCCCCATGCTGGTCCCAAGCAGCCACTTTGGGGTCTGTGGGTGGGGATGGGGTCACCCCGATGGGCACCACAGGTTCCCCCCACCTTCTGATGGGAGAGGTTTGAGGGCCTAACTGTTTACCTTGGGAGTGAGTAGACCCTGCTGTCAGTTTTTAAAGTTTCTTTGGCAATATAATGGGCTTAAAGTCCAGCCTTCTGCTCTATTTGTTTCTTATCAGCTGTTAGTGACTGTCATGGATTGAATTATCTCCCCCCAAAAATGTGTGTATCAACTTGGCTGGGCCATAATTCCCAGTATTATGTGGTTGTCCTCCATTTTGTGATTGTAATTTTGTGTTAAAGAGGATTAGGATGGGATGGTAACACCCTTACTAAGGTCACATCAGTGATTCAAAGTAAAGGGAGTTTCCCTGGGGTGTGGCCTGTACCACTTTTATATTAAAAGAGATAAAAGGAAAGGGAAGCAAGCAGAGCTGGGGACCTCATACCACCAAGGAAGCAGTGCTGAGAGCAGAGTATGTCCTTTGGACCTGGGGTCCCTGCGCAGAGAAGCTCCTGGTCCGGGGGAACATTGATGAGAAGGCTTACAGAGAGAGAAAGCCTTCCCCTGGAGCTGTTGCCCTGAATTTGGACTTTCAGCCTACTTGACTGTGAAGGAATAAATTTCTGTTTAGTAAAGGCATCCACTTGTGGTATTTCTATTACAGCAGCGCTAGATGACTAAGACAGTAACCAAAACCAGAGATCTTATCTATATCATTGTGTTTGATCCTGGAATTTGGGGAGGGTTAGCTATCTCCTAGCCACAGGATCTCCCATCCCTCCATTCTCTGTCCATACCTTACAGGGTTGTCCAAGGATTACATGAGATAGTATGTATAAAACGCTTAAACAGGGCCTGACATAGTAAACAGTAAAACATTGGTAGCGCAACAGTTAAGCGTTCAAGTACGAGTCTGTTAACCAAAAGGTTGTCCATTCAAACCCACCCAGGGACTCCTCGGGAGAAGAACCTGATAGTCTGCTCTCATAAAGATTACTCTGTCACATGAGGTCGCTCTGAGTCGAAATTGAGTCAACGGCACCTAACAACCACAACACGGGTCTACGTATTTCTTATTTTTAAAAGAAAGTAAATATTTTTAGTTTAAACTGCATGGAATAATCACGACAAGGCTAACAAATTATTGTCAAATAGAGGCCTTAGGAGAAGGGCCTAATTATCTTTAAACAAAATAATGAAGTCAGGAACCACTTCTTATCACATAATGTGTACGTAAATTAACACTGGAGGCTGTTTAAAGACTTTCTTCACCTAAGTGGGTTAATTTAAACTTGCTCCCTGGAACGTTGCATGTTGTTTGTGCGTGGGCTCTGTCTCGATGGCATGTGAGTGACGTGACCATGCAGGGGCCTAGAGGAGCAGGCACTGGGCGCCCCATGCTCAGAGCGTTCCTCCGCAGAGATGCCTGGCGAATGCAGAGAGGAGCCACCTGAACTAGACCTCTGATGGCGGAAGTCACACCTTCCCATCCATGGACCAGATGGAGCAATACACACCCCTGCATGGAACAGGAGGAAGAGCAGGTGTAACTAATGTATGGAAGTTAGGGCACGTGCCCTGGGCGCCGCTTGAGGCGGGGCGCTAATCAGCAGTTCCTATTGGCGATTGTAGTTTCTGTTGCCAGCTGTGAGAGATCATTCAGCAATTTAAAACTAATTGTTATAGGTTCTTTTCTGTAGATAGGCCTCTGGCAAGAGCACACCTGCTCCGATGCTCATCAAGCAGGGTCCCAGACTGGTTAAAACACAAAGAAAACTGTGCTTATACAGGAAGTGAGTGGGGGATTTAGCTGGTTCAAGCCTGCCATCTCAATATTTTTTGGCCCCTTGTACCTAGAATAAGTATACCTGTAAGTACTGCTGCCCTCCTACAGACAAGCCTGTGTATCAAGCCCATGGGATAAGTTGTTGTTGTTAGGTGCTCCAAGTTGATTCTGACTCATAAATGACCACATATGACAGAGTAGAACTTGCCACATAGGGTTTTGTAGCCTGTAATCTTTACAGGAGCAGATCACCAGGTCTTTCTCCTGTGGAGCCACTGGGTGAGTTCAAACTGCCGACCTTTTGGTTAGCAGCCAAGCACTTAACCATTGTGCCATCAGAGCACTTTCCTACTAGTAATACTAATATTAATAAATCAAGGGTTGTGCTGTATAATCTGCCCAACAGTCCCCTATAGAGCACATACTCTAAAAATAGGATAAGTGCACTTATGGTAATTTTGCGGACAATTATGGAATGAATATTGCTACCATGATCCATTGACTTGGAGTAGATATCAGCAAGTTGATAGATCAAGCTCATGTTCACATTCTATTATACTAGACATGATCCCTGGTGGTGCAGTGATTAAGAACTGGGCTGCTAACCAAAAGGTCAGCAGTTTGAATTCCACTAGCTGCTCCTTGGAAACCCTCTGGGGCAGTTCTATTCTGTCCTATAGGGTCGCTGTGAGTCAGAATTGACTTGACAGCAATGGGCCCAGACTTACAATTAAACATCATAAGATTTCTTTGAAATGAAAGGTTCCCTAAAGTATTTCTAAATGACTTCATTTTAATTCTCTTTCTAACTCAAACCTACTTTTAGAAAATCAGGTAGCACACATTTAGAGCCGGAGAGGGCAGCTCTTATAACCCGCCCACAGTACGAAGTGACGGAAGTCAGAACACTGTGAGAGACTGGGGGCTGAGTGAGAAGTTGCTTGTCCTGTATCACAATTTATCTTTAAATCTAAGTATTTGGTGGCCCCATCTTCTAGGAAATGGAAGGTTAACTTCCTTGGAAAAGACACATACATTCCACTTTTCATTTAAAGAATTTATAGGCATTAGCTAGACTGAAATGATGGGTGGCTGCTGAGCAGAGTTCTTTTGAAAAATAAATGAGGCCCCTTTGGTACATCTGACTTTAACTCTGATGCCCTAACTTGGGAAGTGAGACAGATACCTAATAATCAAGTTGGTAGATAAGCGGCAGTTAAAACTAGTTAAGGGTTAGGTGCATATTCCTGTTATACCCCAGGAAAATCAAAGAAAAGACTAACCTCTTGCCTTTATGTTGTTTTTGCAGTAAGCAAGTTCCATTTATAGTGTTCGAAAATTGATGCAATCAGAATGTTCCTAAGAAGATACTATGGCGAGACTTGGGCTCGCTTACTTAGGACACGTCATCAGGGAAGACCAATCGCCAGAAAAGGGCCTCATGTTTGGTGAAGTGGAGGGTCAGCAAAAATGAAGGAACCCTTCCATGAGACGGATGGACATAACAGCCACAACAATGGACGCCGACATACCAACAATCATGAAGATGGCGCAGGGCCAGGCAACATTTCCTTCTGTTACACATGGGGATGAGTCAGAGTCAACTCTTCGGCAACTAACAACAACAACAATTTTTCCAATGCAAACACCCAACAACAAACAACACCAACAGAACAGCCCTTTAAAGTTACATCCTAGAGATAATACAGGAAAATTTGGAAACTGCCTTGAATCTTCTTGCCACTTGTGTAACTCAGACACGTGTTTAAGGCACGGGAACGATGGCTTGGAAAGAGCTGACTCAATGCCCCCAAAGAGTCTTATTCGCTAGTATATTTACCCTGAGTCTATTTACAGGGCTTTTATCCTTGAAAAAGCTATCAGGTATGATATACAAATCAATTACTATTGTAGTCTGGGAAGGCACTGACAATGTTTCATAAGAAAATTTGGGAATTTGTGCGGACTGTCTTGACTAGCATGAATTTTGTGATATAATTGACTCAATTTATACTTGGGACCTTTTTCCTTAAATCTCTTCGAGTTGCAGTGCAATTTAACGTTTCACTTATATTGCCGGGGGACAAAACTACAAATGTGAAAATGTATTTTTCTTTTGTCTCTGACTCTTGATGAACTTTAAGGAAATAATTGCCTTTAGGATAGACATCTGGAAGCTTTTAAAAAATAGCATTTTGGAGGAGCTGAAAGATAAAATACTTGAAAGGGCCTCTAAGTTGTGTATGCCCTGACACACGGCGGGGCGGGGTGGGGGGTGCTGTTAATGGCTTGTTTTGTGCTTATGCCTGTGTCTGAACTTCTTTAAAATGCCAGATTATTCATTTCCTGGAGGCATGTAATCAGTTCTCTGCTGACTGTTATGAAAAATATAGATAGAAGCAAAATTTCAAATGCTGTTCTACAAAATTTATTTAATCCTTTCTAACCTTTTGTGAAAATCTACGTGAGCGTTTTTGTTGATGTGTGGTTCTGTGGGATTGCCTTGGCAGATGCAGTAATAACCAGTTCTATGAAAAATTCTGTCTATTTACCTATGCAATATACACTTTCAGAACAGTGAGAGGGCCCCCAAGTCAACCTTAGATGAAGGCAGAATGTGGTTTGATCTCAGGGCAGTTGAAAGTCTCCTGCCTTTCCAGTAAATCAATTTTCCACTGGCTGATAATGGAAATTCTAACATTACGTAATTATTACTTTATTTTAAATGTTTGATTTATGATAAAACGCAAGTGCTCCAGGGCGAAGTAAATGAAATGAAAGCTACTGGCTATTTTCATTTTGCATGAATGAAGTTTGGACCTTCCCTGATCCGGTTTCCCTGGCTTGGAAGGGAGATCAGGAGTGAACCAAGCTCTGGGGTGTGTTGGCATGGAGGTGGGTTTAACTGAGAGACTCAGATGCCCTCTTTTTCCCCTACCTCTCAATTTTATCTAGAATAGACCTGACTGCAAATGTTTTAAAAAATGTAAAAACAAAATAAATATTTCAGTATCATGATATGGCATGATAAGGAGCCCTGGTGGCTCAATGGATAAATGCTCCATGGCTAACCGAAAGATTGACTGTTCAAACCCACCAGCTGTTCTTTGGGAGAAAGACCTGGCAATTTGCTCCTGTTAAGATTACAGCCTACAAAACCCTATGGGGCATTTCTACTCTGCCACATGGGGTCACCATGAATCAAAATCAACTCAAGGGCACCTGACGACAACAACAATGTGACATTAAGTACCAATGATTCAAAAGAATACAGCGAGCACAAAGATCTAAAGGGAAGGGAGACTGGAGAGGGAGAAGAGGAGTATTATGAAATAAGGCTGCGTAGGTAAGAAAAGGTAAGACTACAAAAGGTGAGATCTCTGGCGTTTACACGTAAAGAATGACTGTCGTCATTAACTGTGTTGATTCTGACTCACAGCGAACCCATGTGTACAGAGCACAACTGTTCCCTATGGTTTTCAGGGCTGTGACCTTTCAGAAGTAGATTGCCAGGCCTCACTTCCAAGGCACCTCTGGGTAGATTCAAGTGGCCAAACTTTCAGCTAGTAGTCGAGCGCTTAACTGTTTGTGCCACCTAGGGACTGCTAAAAAATGACTAGCCATTAAAAAGTTGTAAGTGGGGGAGTGTGAGGTCATGTTTGTAAGAAAGTATGCAATACCTTTTAATATTTCCGTAAGGTTATTAAGCAAACATTAATTTCTGGAATAATCCTTCTTGATAAGCTCAGTCTTGTAGTAGATATGCCTAGTGATTTATGTGCCACGCCCAGTTCCTCTTCTAGCTGGCCTCCAACCCACAGCACCTGGACTACACCAGGTATCTCGAGTGCTGACCTTAGCTGAGAGGGTGGAGAGGTACGGGCACTGGCACAGGTGTAGGTCATGCTAGGTCTAGGAGGGGTCAGTCACGTTCTCTCTCAGCCTCTCATTTGCCTCTGTCTGTGATGATTGGCCATGGTTCTGAAAGGTGCTATGAACGTAGGCAGCACTGTGGAGAGGTATGTTGACCCAAAGCAGGGATTACAAGCTGGCAGAGGGGCCAGTCCTCAGAGAGGGAAATAGAAGGAGAGGTGGGAAACAGCAGTGTCACTAGGGTTGATGTCACCCAGTGTGGTAACTCATGGTGTCACCCCCATCCCCATGGACCTCCTCCCGTACCAGACCATACAGAACCTTAGTAATGTTTTTTGTACTAACGTTACTTGTAAATTGTAATTCCCACATATCACTCCTTCTTTTCCTTTAATTACTCCTTCATTCTCAAAAAAGTTATTGATATAGGTTCACAGATACTAATTACCACAATACTGTAGCTAAAATACCAGAAAATTTGACAAAATCAGTGACTATAAAAACACTGGCAGCAACGAAAACAACAGCAGGTGCTTGTAGTGCATGCAGATGAAACCAGGTGCTTTGAAGCATCATTGTATTTGGGTAATAATGACAACTCTGACCAGAACTCATTAGAAGGTTCAAACAGTAAATTAGCATAGAGTTTTAGCCTTGTAGATATATTGATACATGTAAGCTGGGCTTATGAAAAATGGTTTTGTGGTTATAACTAACTACAGGAATATTTTTATAAAAAATAATAAATTTCTGCTGAAACACTGCCAAAAATTTTATAAATGGTCATTTTGGTGTCACTCCCTCTGACAGTGTCACCCAGTGTCTTAATTCTCTGGGTTCTCTGGAGAAACAAAACCAGTAAAGTGTATAAATATATATATATAGAGAGATTTATATCAAAGAAATGGCTCACGTGGTTGTAAAGGCTGGAAAGTCCCAAGTCTGTGGATCAGGATAGAGACTTCTCCTGATTCATGTAGTGCAGGGGCTGGTGAAACCAAGATTGGCAGGTCGGAGAACAGGGCTCTTGCTCACAGGCTGTGAAGATCAATGAACCCCAAGACAGGCAGGCAAGACTAGAGGTAAGCTGCTAGCTCAAGTCTCAAGAACCAGAAGTCAGATATACAGGAGCCAGCTGCAGGATCCAGAATAAGCAAAAGCTGGAGTTGACTCACTGAGCCAGAAAAGCTGAGTGCCTGTGCGCAGGAGGCTTCCTGGCAGAGTAGGGTGCCTCCGGGCACTTTTCACTGGAGCTAGGCTCATCGACCCATGGAGCAAGAGAGTTGAGTGCCTTCCGGCTGAAGTTTACAGGCAGAGGAGAGTGCCTCAAGGCACTCACCAGTGGAGCTACAGAGTTTCGGAACACTTACCCCACAGGGCAGACGTGGGCGCAAAGCCTCGAAGGGCAGAGAGACCAAGAAACCAGGAAGCAGCAGCTGAAGTGACAAGGAACAAAGGGAGCTGAGCTGCCTCAGTCTTAAAGGATATGGTCAAGACCTCTGAAGTCTCAAAGGGTCGAGCCATGGCCTCTGGAGTTTCTAAGGGTGGAGTCGCCACTCAGATGGACTAGGAGAATGGTGTGCCTAAAGCTGAGGGAGCAGAGTTGCTGTTCCAGTGGGCCTGGAATGCGGAGCTGAAGCCCAGGCCCAAGGGGCCTCCACTCCGAATCCAGAGAGTATGGCCAATACCTACAGTCTGGAGGGCAAGGGCCATTGTGTAGATGGTCTCAGAGAGAATTATTTTCAAAGCCTTGAGGGCTAATGTGTTCTGCTGACTTGCTTGGTGCTTGTCGTGCCTTCTTTCCCTCCAATTTCTCCTGTTTGTAATGGAAATGTCTACCTTGTGGCTGTTGCACCACTGTACTTTGGAAGCAGATAATTTGTATTCTAGATTTCACAGATGAGGAAGAATTTTTGGATTTTGGATTTGGAGCTGATTTAAGACTTTTGCTATGATATGATGGGGTGACTGTGTTTTACGTGTGGCAAGGACATGAATTTTGTGGGGCCAAAAGGTGGAATGTCATAGATTGAATTGTGTCCCCCAAAGATGTGTGTATCAATTTGATGAGGTCATGATTCCTGGCACTGTGTGATTGTCCACCATTTTGTCAACTGATGTGATTTTCCTTTGTGTTGTAAATCCTATCTCTATGATGTTGATGAGATGGGATTAGCGGCGGTTGTGTTAATGAAGCAGGACTAAATCTACAAGATTGGATTTTATCTTGAGCCAATCTCTTTGGAGATACAAAAGAGAGAAGTGAGCAGAGAGATGTGGCAGACTTCATTCCACCAAGAAACAAGAACCAGGAGCACGTGTCCTTTGGACCAGGGGTCCCTGCACTGAGAAGTTCCTAGTCCAGGGAAGATCGATGACAGGCACCTTCCTCCAGAGCCAACAGAGAGAGAAAGCCTTCCCTTGGGGCTGATGCCCTGAATTTGGGCTTGTAGCCTACTAGACTGTGAGAGAATGAATTTGTCTTTGTTAAAGCCATCTACTTTTGGTATTTCTGTTATAGCAGCGCTAGATGACTAAGATACCTGGTGTGGTCCACACCCCCCATACCTCACTAGAGATGCCACTGGTAGGAGAGATCAAGAAGTCTATGAGAGGGAGGGCATGGTCACAGGTGCAGAGGGAGAGAAAAGAGAAGACCTGTCCAGAGATGAGATGTCCAATTCCTACAAGACCCAGCTGTACTAGGACTTCGTTTCTGTGCAACTCCCAGTGCTGCTTGGACTGATCTGAGCTGCTTTCTGATTCTTGCAGGAAACACCTGGGGACTAATGACACAGGAAATAGAGAAACTTTAAGAAATAATGAATGAGAAGGTGTTTTGCCTAACCAGGACCACTGTAAAACAAAACCTGTTGCTATCAAGTTGATTCCTACTCATGGCTACCCCATGTGTTAGAACTGCCCTGTAGAGTTTTCTTGGCTATAATCTTTACAGAAGCAGGTTGCCAGGACTTTCTTCTATGGAGTCGCTTGATGAGTTCAAACTGTCAACCTTTCCGTTACTAGCCAAGTACAAACCATCTGCACCACCCAGGGACTCCATAGTGGTTAATGTGCTCCACTGCTAACCGAAAGATGGGGAGTTCAAGTTCGCCCAGAGGTGCCTTGGGAAGTTCAAGTTCACCCAGAGGTGCCTTGGAAGAAAGACCTAGCGGTCTACTTCCAAAAAAACAGCCATCGAAAACCCCATGGAGCACAGTTTGATTCTGACATACGTGGGATCACCATGAGTCAGAATCAACTCCATGGCTGCTGGTTTGGTTTGTTTGGATCACTATAGGGTTGTATTTTTTTTGTAGAATTTTTTATTAGTCTTCCTTGTTCACTCATTCATTCATACTTCTCTTTCTTCACTGTCATTTTTTGAAAGACCAGGTCTAAGAGAGTGTTAATTTTGAGTAGCACGTAGCAGGCATTCAATAAATATTTGTTGAATTAATCCTGTGGTTGTCAGATTGCCACATCAGCCCTTCAATTGCACCCATTTCTTCCTGAAGCCTCCAATGTGGGCTTCACTCATCTTGCTCTCCAGTGTGGCCACTGCAAGGTATTTAGCCTGACTTATTTTCCATCAGATATGGTGCATTAGAGTTCCTTCCTGGAATCTTTGCAAGATTCAAATTCCAATCTCGAAAACCCTGAATTTTCTCCTTTGCAAGCTCTGAAATTATTCCTTAGGAATTAATATTCTCAGCAATTGTGGGTGATGGTTGTACAACATGATTAATGTAATTGAGATCACTAAATTGTACACCTGAAAAATATCGAGTTGGCAAATGTTGTGTTATATATAAATATTACAACAGTTAAAAAAAAAAAAAACTGATTTAATTTTTTTTTTTTTTTTTAGAAAGGGACCGAGAAGAGGCTGTATGTTGGTTGCCAAAGTCCTGGGTGAGCACCGGCTGAAGCCATTTCAGAACTCTGCTGAGGTCAGAGAGCTGCAGGTGCAGCGACTTGCAGTGAGCGAGTGGCTTAGCTTGTGTGGGTATCATCTTCCCCACTGAAATGCAGGCCAGTGCTGCCAGTTTCAGCTGTCTCATTTTCTCCGGCAATAACAACAGCAGCTGGCATCTAGCCCTCACTGATGATTTGCCAGACCCTCTGGATTATTGCAACAATCTTATGAGGCAGATCCTATTACAATGCTCCTCCTCCTCTTTCCCATATATATGCATTGAGACTGAAGCTTAGAGTCATGATGTCACCAAAGCCCTAGAATTTGCATGTGGTATAAAATCATGTCCTCCCACGTGTGCTAGGTGACCAGATGTCCTCGCTGTCATCTTGTGCAGAATTTCTGCTTCAGTACATAGGATTTTGGTGGTTTTGAGCACTATAGCAGCCAAGCTATTGATCAGGGCAGAGATGAGGGCTTCCGTTGTGGATATGGGCAGAGGGCACAAGGGGCGGGATTCGGGAAAAGTAGGACACAGAGCCAGTCCCCCCAGGCGACCACAGCCCAATTTTCTCTCACAGTTGGCCATGCCTGGGCTTGTGTCTAAAATCTTTCTCCTCTGTGGATTGATTCCACACACTGTGACACACACACATTTTTATTTGTTAATATTATAAAACCAACCCATTGACATCAAGTCAATTCCTACTCATAGCGACCCTATAGGAGAGAGTAGAACTGCCCCATAGGGTTTCCAAGGAGTAGCTGATGGATTCGAACTGCCGAACTTTTGGTTAGCAGCTGAGCTCTTAACTACTGTGCCACCAGGGCTCCGTTAATATTATGGAAGACCTTAAAATAAACAGAGAAAGCCAAACATGCCGTTTAACCACAGAGGATGGGAGATGAGAAAGTTTTCACTTTCTGCCATAGAAAGGATTCTACTTCAGATGGGTGGGGTGCTGGAGTTACCAGTTTGGAACATCCCCCTGAAGTCTGTGTAAGTAATCCAAGGAGCAGAAGTGAGGCTGATTAAACTTACCTGGGGCATCAAGGGAGGCTTCTGGGGCTGCGAAGCCTGAGCAGGAGGGGTGTGATTTGAAAACCAATGTGTGTCCTGGTGAGCACTGAAGTCAGGGAAGAGCATTTAGTCTTCTGGATCTGGTTGGGGGACTGGGTGGAGGGCTCAGAGGATAGTTGACGCTGAGGAGTATGGCCAGGGCCAAGTCGTGGTGAGTCTCTGCCCTGGGAAGGAGGTGGTGGCCTGTAGGGATGGCGGGGACACGGGAAGCCCGAAGGCAGGGAAGCAGCAGGCCTCCATGTTAGGAAAGTCATTTTGTCGAGTCAGAATATACGCCAGCAAACAACAACAATATTGCTGAGGGGAGGTTTGAGGGGTGGGACTGAAGGCAGAAAGATGAATGGGGCCCTTTTCCAATATTTCATGGGAAAATGATGCAGATCATGGGTCAGGGCCACAGAGCAGAGGTGGGGCTGAGCCCTGTGTTGGGGACTCATCTCTCTTCACGGTGAGACCCAAGGCTCCAGCATCCCGGTAGTCTGGGTTCAGAAGGAATGGGGTCCTGCACGTTCTGCATGTTTTAAACGAATGCTAGAATATGAATGCAGAAACCACAAATATCACAGTTGAATACTCACAGTCCCTTGGCCAGAGGAGCTTGTTCACGGATGGATAGGCTTCCCTTCTAAGGGATATCAACCACTGCCTGGTGGCTCCCTCCCCCCACACTCTCATTTAATTCGTGAGCAGAACTGGTCAGGTGTCTCCTTCACCCTCTTCCCTTCCTGGTCTACCGATGCCTAGAGAGCCTCACCTGTCTAATCAAACATGCTCATTAAGTTGGCTATTTGTACAAAGAACATTTTCTCCCAGGGAGGGATAGAGAGGTCGACTCATCCAAGACATCAAATGCAGCAATTCCTCAGCAGAGTCTCCTGCATCCAGGCAGCACTCCAGAGAAGAGAGTGGAGTGGAGGGTTTTAGTTCATTAACATATAACCTTTTTTCAAATACCATTATCCCACCTAGTTCCATACATATAATGACACTATTTTCATGTCCTGGCTGACACCCTTTCTCCCCAGTGTTTTTAGTCTTGTGCATACAGCGTGCATTTAGGATGAAAATGGGGTTCACAGGCCACATCCATTTAGCAGTCACTGGGTTAATGAGGAGGTTGTCTTGGTGTTAACGAATTTCCGCATAGTGCCAGAGCAGCATTAGCAAGAAATGAATCAGTGAGCATGAATCAGTGAGGACGTTTGGCAGTTTCCAAAAGGGCATAGCTATTGGCATCGCCTGAGTTGTATTTTTTCAGCAGGATGTAAGGGACAAAACCAAGCTACCTGCGTTCAGTATTTCAGCAGGATGAAAATATTATGCTGCAGGATGTCATAATAATAATAAAAAAAATGTTACCTAAAATGACTGGTTTCTGTAAAGATTACAGCCAAGAAAATCCTGTGGAGCAGTTCTACTCTGCAACACATGGGGTTGTCTTGAGTTGGAATCCACTTGACGGCAATGGGTTTTGGTTTTGGCTGAAGGCAGGTGTACCTACCTTTTCTTATCTTGAGAAAGGATCCCAAGTATTTCCCCCATCATGCCCGCCTCCCCCCACTCCACCACCCCCCGCTTTACTCACACAATCTGGGCACAGAAAGGCCAGTATCCAGGGCATGGAAACTCTAAGTTATGTGTTCAAGGCCTTGTCCAGTGACATGAACAGTCAGTGGAGCTCCCTGGAAGCCCCAAAGCAGAGCGCAGTTCCTTGGTGAGGAGTGCCCACCTTTTGGGCTTAAAGGCTGCCAGGACTGCGTTGAATTTTTGATGCCCCAAATGAAAATAATTTCTGGTGGACCTCAGGCCAAAGACTAAGTGTGACGGTTCTCTGGGCCCAGGTCACACTCCAGGCTCCAGTGGAAAGCTTTACATGGGTCATCTGGTTTACTTGGCATAGTTACTCCCTGTTCTGAGGCAGCACATTCTGGGTTTGAATCCTGGCCCACCTCCACCTGTTGGGTGACCCTGGCTACCTCTCTGCACCTCTGTTTCCTTATCTGCAAAATGAGGAAATCATGGTAAGCACCTCACAGAGAAATCAAGGACACAAAGACAGTTGGAAAATCCCCAAATATTGGAGATGTAGCAACACACTTCTAAATAACACATGGGTCAGAGAACAAGTCTCAAGAGAAATTAAAAAATATTTTCAACTAAATGAAAATAAAAGTACAACTTCCCAAAATTTTCGGGATGCCATACCTCACAGGAAGGTTATCAGGATTGCACTATTGCAGTTGTTAGTGGCCATAAAGGTGGCTCTGACTCATGGTGACCCCATGGACAACAGAACAAAACATTTCTGTGCCCTGTGCCATTGTCACCATCATAGGTATGTTCTAGCCCATTGCTGTGGCTGCTGTGTGTTTTGAGTGTCTTCTAATGTAGGGGCTCCTCTTCTAGCACCTGTGTTGTTTGTATTAGACAATACTGTCACTGGGCCAGAGCATTATGGACTGAACCCAGCCCACTGGATTTTATCTTGGTGGCAGTGGTGGCAGGTGGGTGCTGCAGGCAGGTAGGAAGATGGGAGAGGACTGGGTTGGGGGTGAGCCCTGTCTTGACTGCCACAGGGCCCAGGAGTTTCTAGAAGCAGCGATGCCTGAGTCTGCCAAGTCTTATGTAAGCACCCCTTGGGCAGGCCCTGGGCATTTGGAGTTTTCCAAGCTCCTGGTGACTCATGAGTTCTCCCTCATTGGCGACTGTGTGACTAGACCTAAGGGTAAATATTCAATGTTGGGATCCAGGTGAGATGCCTGAGATTCTAAATAAAGTGGTGAGGGTATTCCAGCCCGTGGTGAAGGGGAGTCTTTGGGGTTGTATCACAGAGGTGCTTGGGACCAGTTCAGATTCCTGCTTGGGATGGTGGTTGGTTCCTTCTCAGTTAGACGAGGAAGAAAGGCAGCCCCCACCCCTATTCTGCCTTTCAGTCGATAGATCTTTAGCTATACTGAGTTTGAGGTGCCTGGGTACCCACGGATAGAGATTTCCTAAACTCTGTGATGGAGTCCCTGAGTATTGTAAACAGTGAACATGCTCAGCTACTAATCAAAGGGTTGGAGATTCAAGTCCACCCAGAGGCACCTTAGAAAAAAAGCTTGGATCTAGTTCTGGGGAAAAAAAAAAAAATTGAGATCTACTTCTGAAAAATCAGCTGCTGAAAACCCTATGGAGAACAGTTTTACTCTGACATACATGGGGTCACCATGAGTCGGAGTAGACTTGATGACAACTGGTTTAAACCTGTGATGGATATTAGCCGCTGTGGGTCAACATCAGTTCATCAAACATCCTCAGGGCTTGGCAGACTGTTTACCTGGCATGGCGAGGAGCTCTGTTTTGAAAATAAACCCCTATTCCCACCCCCAAAGTATAGTATTCTCAACCACTAGCAGTGTGACTCTCAATATAATGCCAGATTGTATCGCAATTGCTACGTCTTTGGGGACATTTGTAGAAAGCTGGTGTGGTATGTTCCACATTTACCCACAAAAGCTGTGTAGTCTGTGCTGGGAGGGGATTAAAAGGCGTGGAGGATACTAAATGCATTTTCATTTATCTTCCCTGTTTAACTGTCCCTGGTGATAATATAAAACTGAAAGTGTTGGTTGTGTACTTTAATTGCAGAATTAGATCAATTGGCAGTTGGGAACACTTACTGATGTAAAAAAAGAAAAAGGGTGATTCACAAGATTCACTTAGTACTTGCTAGAATGTTTTACAATGAGGGAATAGAAAACTACTTTAGCTCAAATATTAAGGATTCAATTAACTTTCTATTTAGGCAAGAGCATATGGAGTGTCCCGTAGGAAATGGGTCTGTCCAGAGGGTTATGATTTCAAGGCTTCATAACATTCTTGGGAATAGAATTAGCAAAGTCCCAGGGCTCTAGTCATTTCCAATTAAATGGTGGAGGCTGAAGGCAGACGCCCTGAGTGTGATAATTAGGTGGAAATGTTCATCGTTTCTTCTATGACACGTTTCCCAGTGAACCTCGGGAATCTTCCTCTCCCTCCTTTGGGTCCTTATTACTGTACTGGGCAATTGTCCATTGTTCTGCCTATTTGTGCCTCATTTTCTGACTATCATCAGCCTGTCAGTCCCCGTCCTTTGGGGAACCACCACTCCACACTCCTAGTCCTATGATTCCAATGGAATTGCCCGTAGTGGTATTCTGCTCCTGAGACACAGGTGAGCATGAGGCTCAGGCCTGGCCAGATGTGGCCTCTAACCCTGACCAGAGTGATCAGCCAGGGGGTGGGCACAGAGCCCCGTCCAGACCAACCAAAATCCTTCCCCAGATCGTCCCATTTGGAGCTACAGGAGAAAGATAAGAAGATTTTTGGTGTGCGGGGATGGATTACCCAATATGCAAGGTACGCACAGGCTTACTTGTGCTTACTTCCTAATCTGTACTGTACAGTTTCAGCACATCTGATGTAATGAAACCCATGTGAAATTGTGCAGTACAGATGAGTAAGTAAACACAATTAAGCCTGTGTGGCCTTTGCTTTCTGGTTAATCTACCTCTGTGTGTTTGTGTCATGGAACTTGGATGATAAAGTTCTGAGGTTCCTAGAAACCATTTTCCTCTCAAAATGGAGAAAGGTGATCTGAGTATGAAAGAATTGCTCCAAGCAGAGAGCAAGAGACAACGATAAATACAGAGTGAGAATCCTGACAGTATTGTTTCTGTACCTGGATCCCGCCATGGCTGAGTCCAGCAGGTGTACTCGTTACATTAAGTCAGAAAATTCCCTTTTTGGGTTAATCTACTGTGAGACCTGCTTCTGTAATTTACAAATGAAAGGTCCTAACTAGCACAATAACTTTATTCCTCAATAATAATAGTAACAGCCCTAAGAACTCGAGGACTCAGACTGTTATGGATGAAATTGTGTCTCCCACAAATATGTACTGGAATCCTATCCCCTGTACCTGTGAATGTGATCCTGTTTGGAAATAGGGTTTTCTTTGTCATGTTAATGAGGCCCTATCAGTGCATGGTGTATCCTAAACCTAATCACCTCTGAGTCATAAAAAGGACAGATTAGACAGAGACACACAGGGGGAAGATGGATGCCATGTAACGATCTTCTATAAGCCAAGGAACCAAGGAGTCTTGGAAGGCCTAGGACCACTCACAGGGAAGGAGCAGACACAGTGTGGGATGGCAGGGTGAGGGCATCCATGAAGAGCAGGGTATCTTGGCCTTGGCACTATTGACATTGGGCTGGCTGGTTCTCTGTGGTGGGCGTATCCTGTGTATGGTAGAGTGTTTGGCTCACGAGGTGCCTGTAGTAACTCCCCCTCCAGGTGTGACATCAACAAAAAAGACTCCTGACATTGCCAAATATCCCCTAGGGGGCAAATCACCCCCCAATGAGAGAAAAACCAGTAAACCAGTTGCCACTGAGTCAATTCCAACTCATGGTGATCCCTTGCGTGCCGGAGTAGAACTGTGCTCCAATGGCTGCTTTTTCAGAAGTAAAGCACCAGGCATTTCTTCCGAGGTGCCTCTGGGTGGACTTGAACCTCCAACCTTCTGGTTAGCAGCTGAGAACATTCACCCTTTGTACCATCTCAAGACTCCCCTGGTTGAGAACCCCTGTCCAAAAACAGCTCTGGGCCTCTGCTGGGCTGTGTCGGGGCCCCCAGTGCTTTTCTTAACCTTGTCGCTTGGAGAAATGGGTTTTCTAGATTCACAAAGAGGTGACCCCATCTTGGTGAGTGAGCTGTAACTCACAAGGGATTGATCTGTTATCAAGCAGCCCAACATATTGCTTCACTAAGTGTCAGGCTCAGAAGCCATCTGTAGGTTAGAATCAGATGTCTCGGCGTCAGGATCCTCCAGGCGGACACTGTGTTGTTGCCATAGCAATTCCACTCAAGAGCCATGTGGACAGAGAAGGGGAATGATTGCTGCTGAGGGAACCAACATCCGTGTGCCAGTTGGCTGAGACCTGCTGCTTCCAGGAGGGAGACTGGTTCTAATTAGACAGGAAACCTGCTTGTTGAACATTAACCCAGAACTAATGTAGTTGCATGGGTTTAAGGCAAAACCTGCTGACAGATCACCCCTTATCTTTCGAGTCAATATATTCAACTTCAGGGGGAATTTCATCATAATGGTATTAAAAATGGGCCGCTGAGGTTCTGTTGAGGGAGACAAAAGTCATTCAAGTGTACTGAATTTACACTGAAAGATGGTTAAAATGGCAAAGATTTTTTTTTTTTATTTTATTTTTTGTTGTTATTGAGAGTATACACTGCAAAAATACACCAATTCAACAGTTTATACCTGTACAATTCAGTGACGTTGATTATGTTCTTTGAGTTGTGCAACCATTCTCACCCTCCTTTTCTGAGTTGTTCTTCCTCTGTAAACATAATAAACTCATTACCCCCTAAGGTTCCTATCTAATCTTTCCAGTTGCTGGTGTCACTTTGATTCCATATAGATAGTTCTTAAAAGAGCATAATGCTGAAGGCAGACTTTTTTACTAGTTAAGCTAACCTATAGTTTGGTTTTAAAAAGTCTTCAGGGGATATTTTTGGTTTAAGGTTTAAAGATGATCTCAGGGCAATAGTTTCAAAGGTTCCTTCAGCCTCCATGGCTCCAGAAAGTCTGGATTTCATGAGAATTTGAAACTCTGTTCTGCATTTTACCCTTTTGATCAAGATTCTTCTGTAGAATCTTTGATCAAAATGTTCAGTAATGGTAGTTGAGCACCATCTAGTTCTTCTGGTCTCCTGGCAATAGGGGGCAGTTGTTCATGGAAGCAATTAGCCACACATTCCATTTCCTTCTCCTATTCCTCACTCTTCTTCTTCCTCTGTTGCTCCGGGAGGATAGAGATCAATTATTGTACCTTGGACGGCTGCTTGCAAGCTTTTAACATCCCAGACACTGCACAGCAAACTAGGAGGTAGAACAGAAGCACTAAACACAATATTAGGAAAACGGCAAAGGTTTTGCTATTTAAATTTTACCACTGTAAAATTTTTTAAAGCAAATTAAAAAAAAAAAAGCTGCTTAACTTCTTTTAGCTTATAAATTGGAGATAATAGTATTTAGCTCCTAGGGTTGTGATGGAAATTTAATGAGATAATGCACATATTAAGTTCTCAATAAGCATTAACTTTATTATTAATATATTTAAACTACATAATGGAGTGAACTAATTATGATTACTAATATATTATTAGTAATAATATAACCCATTCCTCTGTAAATTACACAGGTATGTAATATTATGTCTGTTTACAATGGGGAAACTAAAGGTCAGAAAGATCTAGTCTTTTATACAAGGTCACGTCACCTGACTAGTCACCATCTGGACTTGAACAGGTCTTCAGATTCCAAGTTGAAGGTTGTTTCTGCAGCACCTCCCTGAACCTAGGAGATGAAGGGATATTCATATCAGCAAATCAGAACAGAGGTTTCCTAGCCTGGGAGCCTGGGATGCTGGTTAAAAATGGACATTTCTCAGTCACACCCAGACCTGGTGTATGAGGGCCTTCAGTAGTGTATTAATATTCTCTCATACAGATTTATCGCAGGTTTCTGGTTTATTCTGAAGCAGCTCACTTTTTTTTTTTTTTTTTTTTTTTTTACTATTTTAAATGGATTTTTTTTTTTTTTCCATTATGATTTAGAATGAGTGCTGTTTGTATCCGGAGAGCTTGATTTCTGTAGATTTCCCCCCCAGCCACTTTACTGAATTGTGTTATTATTTGTAATATATTTTCCAGATATACAATTGTACTACCAGATACCATTACCTCTTCCAGTTTCACACCTCTTACTTTCCTTTAAGATAGTGGTGGAGGAAAGCAGAGTGGGAGAAGTGAGTTAGACCGTCAGACAGGGGGGTAAGGTCATGGTGGAGATTAGCAGAGTGGGAAAGGGGGCCGTACAGACAGATAGGTGGGCTAAGGTTGTGGTGGAGGTAATCAGTCAGGTGGGCTAAGATAGTGGTTGAAGTAATTAGTCTGACAGGTGGGCTAAGGTAGTAGTGGAGGTAATCAGTCTGACAGGTGGGCTAAGGTTGTGGTGGGGGTAATCAGTCTGACAGGTGGGCTAAGGTTGTGGTGGGGGTAATCAGTCTGACAGGTGGGCTAAGGTTGTGGTGGAGGTAATCAGTCTGACAGGTGGGCTAAAGTAATAGTGGAGGTAAGCCGAGTGTGAGAGGGGGTCATGCAGCCAGACAGGTGGGCTACTTCACCTCTGGTGACCTTCTGGGAGCCTCACCAAGGAGGAGGCATTTAAGTTGAGATCCAACACTAAAGACAAGCCAGTCCTGGGACCACCTGAGGAAAGAGTGTTTCAGGAGTGGGAGGAGCCAAGGTGGCTTTCTCCTGGAGGGACCGAGCTTGGGCATCCGAGTCATACAATGAACGGTAGGGAAGCTGGAGTGGAGTAGAGAGACAAGGAGGCTGGATGCAGGCCTGTGATGTGAGGCCTGTGGACCATGTAGACTGTGATGGGCATTGCCTTCTAGGTGCCCTGGGCTGCTCACAGAGTGAGGGGTGATATGACATGATCATAGATCACTCTGTAGTCCATGGGTGGCCCAAACAATTAATGCGTGTGGCTGCTAACCAAAAGGTTGGAGTTTCGAGTCCATCCAGAGGCACCACCGAAGAAAGGCCTGGTGATCTACTTCCGAAAAATCAGCCACTGAAAACCCTATGGAGCACAGTTCTACTCTGATACACATGGGGTTGCTGTGAGTTGGAATTGACTCGATAGCAACTAGTTTTTCTTGTTTTTTTTGGATGAGATGTAGAGAACAAATGCAGAAGGCAAGGATGCAGACAGAGAGGGAGGCTCGTCAGCTTCTCTGTCTTCTAGGTGAGAGAGGATGTTGGCTGATACTAGGGCAGAGGTTCTCACACTTGATTTTAGGACCCCTTCGCCCTCTTAGGAGCCACCACGATCTTAGCTCGTCTGTCTGTCCGTATGGCCTCCCTCCCTAGTCTGCTAATCTCCACCATGACCTTAGCCCACCTGTCTGACTGTCTAACCCCTCTCTCCCACTCTGCTTATCTCCACCACTATCTTAAAGAAAAGTAAGGGACGCAGTGGTTGAGAGCTCAGCTGCTAATCAAAAGGTCAGCAGTTTGAATCTCCCAGCCGCTCCTTGGAAACCCTCTGGGGCAGTTGTACTCTGTCCTATAGGGTTGCTATGAGTCAGAATCAACTCAATGGCAATGCACTTTTGGGTTTTGGTTGCCCTCTTAAAACTTATAGAGGATCTCAAAGAGCCTTTGTTTAGTTGAGCTACGTCTATCTATATTTACTGTATTAGACATTAAGTTCTCAGATATTACAAAGGAGAAAATTTTTAAACACTTGTTTATTAAGTTAAAGCCAATAATGGTAAACCTGTTGCTTGTTAGCATAAATTGTATCTATTTTTATGAAAAATAATTATGTTTTTTGAAACAAAAGCAATTATTGAGAACAGCAGTGTTATTTTACAGTTTTGTGAAGTCTAACTTAATTAAAGACAGAAGGGTTCTCATATCTGCTTCTGCATTTAATCTGCTGTGGTATATTGTTTTGGTTGAAGTATATGGAGAAAATCCAGATTCATACGTATATGTGGTTGGAAAGCGAGGGGTTTATCTCAATAGAATTTCCAGATAATTGTGGATATTTTTCTTTGATGCTATACCAAAGCTTGACAAGTGATCGTTTCTCCATGATTAGTTGCAACGTGGAATCCAAAACCACATTAATCAACTTTTCATACTGTCATGGTTTGAATTAAGTCCCCCCCCCCCCCCCAAATGTGTGTATCAATTTGGCTGGGCCATGATTCCTGGTACTGTGTGATTTTCCTGTCTGTTGTAAACCTGCCTCTATGATGTTAATGAGGGAGGATGGGTGGCAGTTGTGTTAGTAAGGCAGGACTTGATCTACAAGACTGGATTGTGTCCTGAGGCAATCTCTTGTGAAATAAAAGACAGCAGTGAGCAGTGAGACAGGGGGACCTCACACCATCAAGAAAGCAAGTGCCGGGAGCAGAGCGTGTCCTTTGGACCGGGGTCCCTGTGCCAAGAAGCTCCTAGTCCGGGGGGACACTGAAGAGAAGAAGGCCGACAGAAAAAGCCTTCTTCTGGAGCTGACACCCTGAACTTGGACTTTTAGCCTACTTTGACTGTGAGGAAATTAACTTCTCTTCATTAAAACCATCCACTTGTGGTATTTCTGTCGTAGCAGCGCTAGAAGACTAAGACACATACTTTGTTACCTTAAAATCTATTTGTGTGTCTGACACTTTGAATTCAAATTTCCCTGCATGGTTTGTAACATCACTCACTGGTCATTTAGAAAATATTGTTTCACTGAGTCACACAGAGCTTCCCAATGTTGACACGCTCCATTACTCAGGATCAAAAATCTCATTCCTCAGTGTCACCACTTGTCTTCACCAGAGAAGCCTTGAAGGGTTGGCAATGTTCCAAGTTCACAGAGGTTGATGCAAGTTTACAGAGATTCCATTTTCACCGGAAACCTCAAATTTTATCATTGCAACAAATCCTGTTGGTTGTTTTCCTTGAAGTGACAGGCTTCCTTCATCCATTTTTGAGACGATATTGGCCACACACCCAGGGCTGAATGCCTGTAGTTGCCCGTCATTGTTCTTTCGATTAAAAATTGTATTCCGTGAAAAAGATTTTCAAACGTGGCACGCAGCAGGCATGCTTTATGAGTACTTCTCATTTTGTTAACCAGATTATTGAAAAGGCATGCTTGGAAGGGTCGAGATTTAATAAAATTAACAGTTTCACTGTTTCCCCAGGGATGCTCTTAAGTGAAAATGGCCTTTTCAACTGCAGATATGTGGTAGTGAGGGGCGGAGGACTGTGAGTAGAGATTCTGCCGTGATTCCTGCTGTGGCGTGAGCAGTTTTATCCATTCGTCCTTCTGCACCATCAACAGAGTAAGAAGGGCACAGAACTGCGTAGGACTGTTATGAAATAGTTTTCATCCTGAGGATCCCCAGCAAGGGTCTCCGGAACCCCAGGTGCCTGCAGCCCACACTTTGGGAATTGCAGGACTCGGGTGATAATCATGGAGATGAAGAAATGGATTCTGGAACTTTTAGGAATCTATAGGAATCACTGATAGATGGGGGGGGGGGGGGGTGAGGGAAAGAGATAAATATGTGTATTTATGAACATTTTCTCGTTTCCTCCTAATAGCAGACTTCTCCCATTCTCTTCAGGTTCTGCATGTCTTCCTAACAGGAATCCCCAAGATAGGGGCTTTCAGCAGAGCCCCCCAACTAGTAAGTATGAGTATGCTAGCTTCCAGCCCGCACTGAAGAGGTCCATCGCTAAGGATTTGAGATGAAATCTGCTCATTATCTTTCCTTTAAGCTGTCTTTGAAAGCGCCATTGTCTCTGAGCACATATTAGATTCTTGTGATGCTCTCTTCTCCCCACAGCTGTTTTCTATGAAACCTTCACAACTGCCTAGGCCTGGGGTACTTTACACAAGTGCTCTCAGTGATTGTACTGTTGATTGCTGAAGTGTCTCACCTCCTTTAAAATCTCTGCTAGTTGCGATCTTATTAGAGATCAGCAAGGGGAATTAATGCTGTGATATCTATGAAGATTATTATTTATTAGGCTATTTATTTTTAAATTTAATTTGTTGCTGTTGAGAATATACACAGCAAAATGCACACCCATTCAACCATTTCTACCTGTCCAATTCAGTGACATTGAGTACATTCTTCAAGTTGTACAAACATTCTCACCCTCCTTTACCGAGTTGTTCCTCCTCCATTAACATAAAGTCATTGCTCCCTAAGGTTCCTATCTATTCTTTCCAGCTGCTATTGTAACTTTGATCCCTTATAGATGTTAAAAGCATAATGATCAAGGCAGACCTTTTTTACTACTTAAGCTAACCTATTGTTTGGTTTTAAGAAGAATTCAGGGAATATTTTTGACTTAAGGCTTAAAGATTATCCAAAAACCTCATGGGATTTGGTTTCCTGGTTTGGAGATTTAGGGTCATGGTTTCATGGAACATCCCAGTTAATTGGCCTAATAATGTGTGTAGTGCTCCTGTTCTACCTCCTAATTTGATGCTAGTGCCTGAGGTCTTAAAAAACTGCAAGTGGCCATCCAAGATAGAACAATTGGTCTCTATTCACCGGCAACAACAAGAGGAAGAAGGAGAGCCAGGAATAGGAAGAGGATATGGAATATGTAGCTATTTGCCTCCATTAACAACCTCCTCCTTTGCCATGAGACCAGAAGACCTGGATGGTGCCCAGCTACCATTACTAAACATTTTGATCAAAGATTCCACAGAAGAATCCTGATCAAAACGGGGAAAATGCAGAACAGAATTTTGAATTCTCATGGACTCTGGACTTCCTGGAGCCATGAATTTTGGATGAACCCCTGAAACTATTGCCCTGAAATAGTCCATTTGTTCTTGATTGTGGGGGTCACCAATTCCATTAAAATTTGATAAAATAATGGACCCTAATGAAAAAGAGAAGAAGCCCCGGTGGCACAGTGTTAAGCGTTCTGCTGCTAATCGAAAGGTCGGTGGTTTGAATCGACCAGCTGCTCTGCAAGAGAAACATGTGGTGGTCAGCTTCCATAATGATTACAGCCTTGGAATCCCTATAGGGCAGTTCCACTCTGTCCTATAGGGTTGCTGTGAGTCGGAATTGACTCAATGGCAATGACAACAGGAACGAAAAAGAAAGAATAATTGATCCATTTGAACTGTGGTGTTGATGAAGAATATTGAATATACCATAGACTGCCATAGAGTTAACAAATCAGGCTTAGAAGAAACACAGCCAGAATGTTCTTTAGAACTAGATGGTGCCCAGCTACCACAATGGCCGCCCTGACAGGGAACACAACAGAGAGTCTCTGATGGAGCAGGAGAAAAGTAGGGTACAGAACTCAAATTCTAGTAAAAAGACCAGGCCCAATGGTTTGATTGAGACTGGAGGGACCCTGGAAGACATGGCTCCTAGACTCTGTTAGCCCAAAACTAAAACCATTCCTGAAGCCAACTCTTCAGACAAAGATTAGACTGGACTATGGGGCATAAAACGATACTTGTGAAGAGTGTGCTTCTTAGCTCAAGTAGATACATGAGACTAAATGGGCAGCTCCTGTCCAGAGGTGAGATGAGAAGGCAGAGAGGGTCAGGAGCTGGTTGAATGGACACAGGAAATCAGGGGTAGAAAGGAGGAGTGTGCTGTCACAGTATAGGGAGAGCAACTAGGGTCACATAACAATGTATGTATAAATTTTTGTATGAGAAACTAACTTGAATAGTAAACTTTCACTTAAAGCACAACAATTAAAAAAAAAAAGAAAAGAAAAGAAAAAGAATGCGCTTTAGAAGCGAGGATGGCCTGACATTGGCTCATTTACTTTGGACATGTCATCAGAAAAGAACAATCACTAGAAAAGGACGTCATGTCACCTGGCTTTTCTCTGTCACAGCATAATGAAGGAAATATTTTAACCTTGAAAGTTAAGATAGGAGCCCTTGGTGTTTTATGGGTTCAGGAGTATTATAGCTCAATACTATTCTTCTTCTTATTTTGAGTTTCTACAGGAGCCTCCTGTAGAATTTGTATGTTTTACAGCTAGAAGTACTAGTAATTTCTCAGTGATAAAGGAGTGTCTTGTGAAGGCAATCTTCCATATATATATATATTTTACATTGCTATATATTTGACCTATATTGCTTTATATATGACAGTGGTTATCTTTGATTCTTTGAAGGAGAGATTCCAGTCCCAAGTATATATTATTGCAATTTCTGTTAAAGTTTTTTTTTACAATTACCTGTGGCATTAAATGCTTTTTCTAAATTAATAGATTTTACAGACTAAAAAATGACTATGGTAAATGAATATTTTCTTTAAAAAATGTGGTCAACGTTCTGCTTAGCAGTGGAGCCATCTTGTTGTTGTCCCTCTGCCCCCAGCACACTTCTCATGCTCACAAGCAAATGACAGCTCCTCTGTGACTCAGCTTCCTCATCTGAAAGATGGAGAGGTCAGCTCAGGAGCTCACTTTCTGTCCCTCTGGCTCTAAAACCCTGTGAGTTGATGCTTCTATCACTTCCTTGCTGATTGATTACCTAATTAATCAGGTTCAAGGGAAACACCTGTTAGTTACATTATTCAACTAGTGACGTTAATACTGCTCATATGTCTCCAATCTCTTTTGATGCCCTTAAATATAGAACAGCTTAACATTTTCTTCTTCAATACCTAAGATTGTGATTGCTCTTCTAGAATTGTAATTCTCTACTTGAATTCTTCTACTCATCAAAATTTGAAAGACGTCTTAGAAATTGTACAATTTTCTCAGATACTTTTGGAAAAGTGCAAGTGGTCTATAGACATTAATCCATTAACCTAATTATAGTCCAGTCAAGTGCAAGAGTTGGATGATAAATAATGTGCCTCTACTGATCATTTCAAGATCTATCCTGAAGTACCATGCTGTCAGTGATAGGATAATATCCATATGCCTACAAGGAAGACCAGTTAATATGACTATTATTCAAACTTATGCACTAATTGAAGATTTTTACCAAATTCTGCAGTCTGAAATTGATCAAATATGCAATCAAGATGCATTGATAATTACTGGTGATTGAAATGAGAAAGTTGGAAGAAGGATCAGTAATTAGAAAATATGGCGTGGTGATAGGAATGATGTGGGATATCACATGATAGAATTTTGCAAGACCAACAACTTATTCGTTGGAAATACCTTTTTACAACAACATAAGTGGTGACTGTACAGGTGGACGTCACCAGATGGTATACACAGGAATCAAATCAACTACATCTGTGTAAAGAGACAATGGAGAAGCTCTATATCATCAGCCAGAACAAGGCCAGGAGCTGACTGTGGAACATGGAACAGACCATCAATTGCTCATATGCAAGTTCAAGTTGAAGCTGAAGAAACTTAAACATGTCCATGAGAGCCAAAGTATGACCTTGAGTGTATCCTACCTGAATTTAGAGACCATGTCAAGAATAGATTTGACGCATTGAACACTAATGACCAAATACCAGACAAATTGTGGGATGACATTAAGAACATCATACATGAAGAAAGCAAAAGGTCATTAAAAAGACAGGAAAAAAAAAAAAAAAAGACCAAAGTGGTTGAAACTTGCTCTTGAATGTAGAATAACTAAAGCAAACGGAAGAAATGATGAAGTAAAAGAGCTGAACAGACGATTTCAAAGGGCAGCTTGAGAAGACAAATTAAAGTATTATAATGAAATGTGCAAAGACCTGGAGTCAGAAAATAAAAAAAAAAAAAGAACATGCATGGCATTTCTCAAGCTGAAAGAAATGGAGAAAAAACTCAAGCTTCAAGTTGAAATACTGAAGGATTCTATGGGCAAAAAATTGAATGATGCAGGAAGCATGAAAAGAATATGAAAGGAATAATTAGAGTCACTGTACCAAAAAGAATTGGTGGACATTCAACCCTTTCAGGAGGTACCATATGATTAAAAATCAATGGTACTGAAGGAAGAAGTCCAAGCTGCACTGAAGGTATTGGCAAAACACAAGTCTCCAGGAATTGGTAAAATACCTATTGAGATGTTTCAACAAACGGATGCAATGCTGGAAGCACTCCTTTGTCTATGCCAAGAAATTTGGAAGACAGCTACCTGGCCAATTGACTGGAAGAGATACATATATGTGCCTATTCCAAAGAAAGAATGATTCAATGGAATGCAGAAATTATTGAACAATATCATTAATATCACATGCAAATAAAATTATACTGGAGATCATTCAAAAACAGTTACAGCAGTACATTGACAAGGAACTGCCAGAAATTCAAGCCACATTCAGAAGAAGACGTGAAACAAGGGATATCCTTGCTGATGTCAGATGGATCTTGGCTGAAAGCAGAGATGTTTACCTGTGTTTTATGGACTGTGCAAAGGCATTTGACTGTGTGGATCATAACAAATTATGGATAACAGTATGAAGAATGGGAATTCCACAACATTTAATTGTACTCATGAGAAACCTGTATACAGACCAAGAGGCAGTTGTTCAAACAGAACAAGGGATACTGTGTAGTTTAAAGTCAGAAAGGTGTGCGTCAGGCTTGTATCCTTTCACCATACTTAATCAGTCTGTATGCTGAACAAATAATCTGAGAACCTGGCCTATATGAAGAAGAATGTGGCATCCAGGTTGGAGGAAGACTCATTAACAACTTGCTATATGCAGATGTTACAAACTTTCTGCTGAAAGCAAAGAGGACTTGAAGGACTTACTGATGAAGATCAAAGACTACAGACTTCAGTATGCATTACACCTCAACATAAAGAAAACAAAAATCCTCACAACTGGACCAATAAGCAACAACATAATAAAAGGAGCAAATATTGAAGTTGTCAAAAATTTCATTTTACTTGGATCCACAATCAACGTCCATGGAAGCAGCAGTCAAGAAATCAAGTGACGTATTGCATTGGGCAAATCTGCTGCAAAAGTCCTCTTTAAAGTTTTCAAAAGCAAAAATGTCACTTTGAGGACTACAGTGCATGTGACCCAAACCATGGAATTTCCAATTGCCTCATATGCATGCAAAAGCTGCACAATGAACAAGGAAGACTAGAGATGAATTGATGCCTTTTAATTATGGTGTTGGTGAAGAATACTGAGTACCATGGACTGCCAAAAAAACAAACAAATCTGTCTTGGAAGAAGTATAGCCAGAATCCTCCTTAGAAGGGAGGATGGTGAGACTTCGTCTCATGTACTTTGGACTTGTTATCAGGAGGGACTAGTCGTAGAGAAGGAATCAATGAGATGGATTGACACAGTGGCTGCAACAGTGGGCTCAAACAACAATGATTGTCAGGATGGCGCAGGACCAGGCAGTGTTTTGTTCTGTGGTACATAGGGTAGTTATGAGTCTGAACCGAATTGATGGCACCTAACAACAACAGCATTGTTTTGACTGAGATTTGATTGAATCACACTAATTAAGAAATTTGCTTGGATTCCGTAGACCTCATGTCTATGTGAAATGAGGTTGGTGGGAGGCACAGAACTCCAGTTCCAATTCCGTGAAGCCAGCAAAGAGATTGCCAAGCAAAGACAGGGTTTTAGAGCTGACCACTTTGATTATCTCCTCCCAGCAGGAGGTCACATTCCACAACCAAAACCAGACTGAGGGAAGGCTGCTATACCATGATGGCCAGAGTGTTTGTTCACCACAGTGCTTTTGTTTTCTGCACTTTGTGGATGACAGCTTTCCTTTCACTCTTCATGACCACAGTCGGCCATCCAGTTAGTTGCCATCCAGTTGGCTCCGACTCATGGCAACCTTATATATAACAGAGCAAAATGTTGCCCTGTCTTGTGCCATCTTCATGATCATTGGTATGTTTGAGTCCCTTGTTTCAGCTTTGTGTCAGTCCATCTCATTGAGGTTTCTCTTGTTTTCTATGGACTTCTGCTTTACCAAACATAATGTCCTTTTCTTGAATTGGTCTTTCCTGATGACATGCTCTAAGTAAGCGAGTTAAAGTCTCACCATCCTCACTTCTAAGGAACGTTCTGGCTGTATTTCTTCTAAGACTGATTAGTTTGTTCTTCTGACAGTTCATGATATGTTCAATATTCTTTGCCAACACCACAATTTGAATGCACAAATTCTTTTGTCTTGCTTTTTCATTGTCCAACTTTTACATGCATATGAAAAGACCATGGCTTATGTCAAGCGCACCTTAGTCCTCAAAGTGACATTTTTGCTTTTAAAAACTTTAAAGAGGACTTTTGGAGCTGATTTGCCCAATGCAATACATCCTTTGATTTCTTGCTGTTGTTTCCATGGGTTATAGAGCTATATAGTCTCAAGAAATCCTGAGCTATTAGACTGTTTACTTCTTTCTCATCAAAAAGGAGGAGAAAAAATCCTGATTATTTCGTGTTGGATAGCTCTTCTAATTAGTGTCAAATTTCAGTAGGACCTTTGCACTTACATGTCCATTGTTTATATCTTCAACTGTTATGAACACCTTAGAGGTTCAAGACACATAGTAGTTTGAATTTTGCTGAGATACAAATTTAAATACCAATACTCTGAATATGCACCAAAGTCGTTACTAAACTAACGAACAAGACTTGCAAACACCTTGACGTCTGTATCACCATGCAGTTCTGTTCATCTTAGATCAAATCTTCATATTTATGAACTGAGGAATTCAAGAGAGTTTAAAAAGTATCCCTTGAAAGTGAACGTCAAAAATCTAAAGTAGATACTTCTTAATTAGAAAGAGTTTGAAGTTTTTGCTTTCACCATTAACAAATTAAACCCAGGTATTTGGCAATTGGAAACCCTGGTGGCATAGTGGTTAAGAGCTATGGCTGCTAACCAAAAGGTCAGCAGTTCAAATCCACCAGGCGCTCCTTGGAAACCCTATGTGGCTGTTCTACTCTGTCCTATAAGCTCGCTATGAGTTGGAATCAACTCGACAGCAATGGGTTTGATTCGGAGATAGCTGAGTTTTGCCAATGTTACATCTATAATCAATCATACGTTATAAAAACTGGGTGGCATTCAAAAGATAATGGTATCCTAGACTTTTCCTCAATTTACTTGTTCCCTAGACTAGTGGTCTATTTCCCATTCTGATTATAGAGTGTTATATTAATTGAACTGCTTTAGTCTGGGAATTGTACAGGGTTATGATTTAGTAACATTTTCATTTTTAACTACGTGAAGCTTAAACTTTAGTAATGTGAACACTTTCCTCCCTGCCTCCCCCCAGCAGTGATGTGGGCAAAGCCCCAAGGTCTCCCGTGGAAGAGGAACCTGCAGCTCAAGCCAAGGCGGCCTCCAGGCACCTGGCTCAACATTATGACTCTGAATCTAGAAACAACACCCTCCTGGAGTTCTGGATGCCTGGGACCGAGACATCTCCAACTCCCCATCCCCTCCATGGCTAGAAGCTGAGCACAGTGCGCCTTCATCCCAAGAAAGTCTGGAATGGAGGACAGCCACATTTCCAACCTTAGTTTTAGTCATTTTTGTAAGTTAGCTGCTAAGGGAGCGTCGTTTGTGGCTGCAAGTGTCATTCACAGCATCACCTGAAATTCCTTGGCATCATCGGCAGTTGGTCTGCAATTGCATTAAGTTTGAGGAAACATCTGTGTTGAAATAATCACTTGCTGCTGAATATTTTGGCTAGTTTTATTACTGACTGAGCCATAACTTTAGGGCAATAGCAAGGAGCCAATAGTTCTTGTTTGCAAAAGTTAAACTAGTAATAGAAAATATTGTTACTATTGAAAATCAAGTAATTATGTCCTACCTAAAGCATGTGTTTGTCTTCCATTGGATAATCCATTTTTTCCTTCCTTTTTATAGGGCAGGTAGGAATTTGCCTAAGATACCTGTTCCCGTTGAGTCGATTCTGACTCACAGCAACTCCATGTTACAGAGTAGAACTGCCTCATAGAGTTCTGTAATCTTTATGGGAGCAGATGGCCAGGTCTTTTCTCCCATGGAGCCGCTGGTGGGTTCGAACCACAGACCTTTGGGTTAGCAGTGGAGTGCTTTAACCACTGCGCCACCAGAACTCTTTTGCCCTAAGATGGTAGTGAGTAATATAAACACCATGCAAAGTTTCTTTTCTGATGATTGATCTTTTGGGAAGTTGACTCTCTCAGGGGAACATATAAATCATATGACTTTGTAGCCTGAGAGAGTTAATGCAGCCTCAAAAATCCCTAAACTTCCGCATTGGCTCTGTGCACGTGGCCTTTATGTAGGCTTTTCACGTTGGCCTATTGTCTGGGCAGCGTATTTATTTCTCTGATGTCTCCACTACTCTTATTAATTCTGTTAGCTAGACGATTAACTTGAATGCCGAAAGACAAGTGAAAGTAATGAAATTCCACATTTTAGCTTCTGCTCTGTGTTCAGTTAAGGATAAATCTTCAGAGATGCCTCATTTTCTGCTGTCAGTCATCCTGAGAAATACCTTTCATTGACAGATTGTCCTATGAAGCAAAAGGTAAGCAGCGGTAAATCCATATTTCTCTAGAAGCCCTCTCTGTTGTTGTTGTTATTAGCTGCTATCAATGGCTCCAATTCATGGCAACCCCATGTACAACAGAATGAAACATTGCCTAGTCCTGCGCCACCTTCACCATCATTAGTATGCTCAAGTCCATTGTTGCAGCCACTGTATGTTTGAGTGCCTTCCAACCTAGGAGGCTCATCTTCTAGCACTGTTGTTGTTAGGTGCTGTTGAGTCAGTTCGGACTCACAGCGAACTCATGTACAACAGAACAAAACACTGCCTGGTCCTGCGCTATCTTCACAATCATTTTTATATTTGAGCCCATTGTTGCAGCCACTGTGTCAATCCATCTTGTCGAGGGCCTTCCTCTTTTTCATTGACTGTCTGTTTTACCAAGTACGATGCCCATCTCCAGGGACTTCTAGCACCATATTGGGCAATAGTCTGTTGTGATCCATAGGTTTTTCATTGGCTGATTTTTGGAAGTAGATCACCAGACCTTTCTTCCTAGTCTGTCTTAGTCTGGAAGTTCCACTGAAAGCTGCCTACCATGGGTGGTCCTGCTGGTATTTGAAGTACTGGTGGCATAGCTTCCAGCAAGATAGCAACACACAAAGCACCACAGAACAACAAACTGACAGATGGGTGGTGGTCTCTATTTTTGCTTTCCTTAAATATCTCATCTGTCAATGAAAGAGAGTTGAAAATTGAATTAAATGTTCTGTAAGTGTAAGCATGAAAGTACATCCTTTCTCCAAACATTCAATTACAAAAGGAAGAAGATAGTGCTTGTTTCTCCTTTCTGATTGTTTCTTTAAAGTCCTGTCAGAGAATTCCAGCATCTGGTTCATCTCGGTGTTGGTGGTTGCTGGTAGTTTTTTCTCATTCACATCGTAGTTTTCTTGATTCCTGGTATGACAGGTGATCTTATATTATATCCTAGACATTATGACCATTATGTTAGGAGACTCTGGGCCCTATTCAAATCTTCTGTTTTTGCAGGCGTCACTCTGTTTAGGGTTAGCACACAGGTCCTGACCTAATTTTGTGGACCGTGGTTTCAATAACAGTTTAATTTTCAGAGCCTTGTCATGTTCTTGTGGCATTCTGGGTTTATCGGTCGCCTCTTTGGCCTTTACGAGATCCTGCAGGTACCTAGTGCCTCTTGGTGGATGTCTTAGTTTCTTAGTGCTACTTTAACAGAGTTACCACAAGTGGGTGGCTTTAATGAACAGACATTTATTTTCTCACAGTTTAGAATGATAGAAGTCTGAATTCAGGGCCCCTGCTCTAGGGAAAGGCTTTCTCTGTCTGTCAGCTCTGGGGGAAGGTCTTTATCTCTTTTCAGCTTCTGTTCCTCTGTTCTTTGGCAAACTTCATGTGGCGTGGCATCTGTCTTCCCCCATCAGTGCTTCCTGCTTCTGTGCCTAATCTGCTCTTTCTTATCTCAAACGAGATTGGTTTAAGACAAAACCCATATTGATGTAGCCTCATTAACACAACAAAGAAAACTCTATTCCCAAATGGGATTATATCCATAGGGACAGGGATTAGTATTCCAACACATATTTTGGGGGGAGATGATTTAATCCATAACAGTGGGGAGCAGAATGTCTTCAGCCTCGGGAATGAGGGGAGTCTGGGCTGGACCACTGGGGTAACTGGGTCCTTCTTGCTGGCTCCCCCAGTGGGGGAGGGAGTTGGTCTTGGAGGAGGACAACAGCTGAACTGCAGGCTCAAAGAGGGCTCCCGGGAAGGACTGCTGGGGGTGGTTGGGTCCCTCCGTGCTGGTTCACCCTCCAGTTCCAGGGTCTCCTGTAGGGGAAGAGCATCTCAGACAGCAGATGAAGAAGCTTCCAGAACTGGGTGGATCCTTCTTGCCGGCTCTCCCTGCCTGCCAGAATCTTGGTGGGAGAGGGGTCTCAGATCTGCATGGATGGAGACCTACCGGGTTGCTGTGGCCAGATCCACCTTGCTGAGGACACAGGCACCTGGGGTCTCTCAGTGGGCAGTGGGGCCTCAGGCCCAGTGGGAAAGAGGGTGCTCTCCGTGGGCTGTTAAATTCAGTGGGTCTCCCTGTCCATCCCACCCCATGCTGAGCTGACCTGATACTGTCAGAA
Organism: Dugong dugon; assembly: GCA_030035585.1. Classification (NCBI taxonomy): domain Eukaryota; kingdom Metazoa; phylum Chordata; class Mammalia; order Sirenia; family Dugongidae; genus Dugong; species Dugong dugon. The sequence goes on from CM057466.1 coordinate 113,658,146, forward strand.
AGGCCCTGATCCATCAGGGGAAGAATGACCCAGCTATGCTGTTCATATTGCTGGGTTGGGGTTGGGAGACTCTGAATCTCAGTCACCTTCTTCTGGTGGGGACAGGGATGATGCAAGACTCTGGCCACTGTGTGGTTCCTCTAGTCCATGGGCCACACAGACCATGTGACTTTCTGTTAGCTGCCCATATGAACCTCCTTTGGTGGACTCCTGTGTTAGTTCCAGTGTTTGTAGTTGTGTGGCTGCTAACCTAAAGGTTGGTGGTTCAAACCCATCCAATGGCTACACAGACCAAAGTCCCAGCGATCTGCTTCTGTAAAGATTACAGCCCAGAAAACCCCGTGGAGCAGTTCTACTCTGTCACATGAGGTCACCATGAGTCAGAATCCACTCAAAGACAAGAGGTTTTGTTTTTTGTTTTGTTTTGTTTTTTATAATTGTGCTGAGCAGGGAGAAACAGGCCTAGGCCATCTTGTCCAGACAAAAGTGCCGTACATGCCTTTAGGAATATTTAGTGAAAATGCACAGTTTTCCTTCCAACCTACAACCATTTTTTATTACTTGGAGAATCTATAAGTTTTTTTAAAATAACTCCCCACCTCCCATCCACCACTCCTAGTAACCACTAATCTACTTTTTATACGTGCTTTTTAAATGCAATCTTTTTCCTTTTCTGTCTAGTTCTCCTCCCAGTCCCTCCATCCACATCAGTGCCTACCCCAGGGTCGCCTGTGTTACAATCCAGTGTCCACCCTGCCATGTTTTGGTTCATATGAATGTAATACAGGGCAGACTTATACATATGTAGGTACACAGGTATACACATGTGCACACACACACGCACACACGTATACACAAGCATATGCATTTGTGCACAGACATAGGGAGGCTGTCCCTTTTTGTTTTACAGGGTCATATTAACAGCTTACTCTTCTCACTCCATAATACCTGATGAAAATCTGTCCAGGAAAACTGGAGTAGCTGTAATTCATTTTCTGATTTTGCTCAGCCTGCCTCTGACTGATGGACGTTCTCTTGCAGTTTCTTGTTGCTATAAACGATGCACCAACGCCTTTGCATTTGTTCTCATTTTTGGTAATGTAATTTCTATGGGTCGGATTTCAAGAGTTGGATTTTGAGGTTGAAGCATTTGTGTATTTTTAATTAAACATCTGTTTCTACATTGATCTTGAAAAAGGCTACAAAACTTCACATTTTCCTTTATAATGTATGAGAGTAACCTTTTCCAAGGGGGTGGTTTTCTGAAGTCAGTATCTAAAGGTTTTTGTCAGCCCCCCATTTCTGTTTTTTTCCCTCTGTCTGGCCATAGGATAAATGTTCTCGTAGCTGCATCGATGGATCCCAGGCACAGCAACAACACACCATTCCTTCTCTGATGGTAAAACCATGCTGGTCTTCTCTTGCTTTTGCTTGATCTCTAATCCTTCTCCCCCCTGGCCCCAGGAATAGACCGGCTGCAGGCTGCTTATCAGCTCTGCACCGCATGGGCAGGGCTACATGAGTACACTGCCACCTAAGCCTATCGCTCTTCACAAGACACTAAGTTCAGCTCATTTATAAACATTTAATACTAGATGGTGAGGCCTGGCTCCTGTGGACCAGAAATTTCAGGAGTTCAGTATGATTCTGCTACATTAGACTTTAGAAATTACAAATATATCGTGGCTCTCACCTCTCCAACCTATGATCCTTTGGGGTTAAAGTGCTTGTGATTATTTTAAATTGTCATTTCTGAAATGACCTTCCAGATGTAAAAAAATAAATAAATGAAGAGAAAAATCTACTTGAGTGCCCTATGATGGTGACATATGATCAGGAAGGACAGACTTTCAAATTCTCTGGATGGTTTGTTGTATCCATCTCTGTCTTTGAAATCATAGACGAAGCTTATAATAAGTGAGAGACTGAAAAATTCCGGTTATTCTGCCTTTGAAAACCAAAGCCAGATATTAAAAGGAAAACAAACAAAAGCAACCTTTAAAAGGAACAGTGGGCGTAAAGGAATAAGCCAACAATTGAAAAACATCATCTAAATCTTAACCAAAAAAACTTAGCCAGCTGCCATCAAGTCAACTCTAACTCGTGGTGACCCGACGTGCGTCGAGAACTGTGTTCCATAGGGTTTCAATGGCTGATTTTTCAAAAGTAGATCATCAGGCCTTTCTCCGAGGTGCCTCTGGGTAGACTCGAACCTCCAACCTTTTGGTTAGCAGCCGAGCACATTCACCATTAGCACCTCCCTGGGACCTTCTTTGGTAATTTCTCTCTCCTTCCCTCTTCCTCCAATGCTATGTAGGAGCAGATACTTTGTTTTCCTAGTGTCTCCTTGGGCCCCCAAGATGCGGAACAGTGCCAGGCACTTAACAGGTGCTCAGTAAATATTTGCTGAATAATGGAACAGAGGGGAGCATTATTAGCAACACAATTTAAGACCTTGATCCTGAATGGCATAATTTTCTCTTCTTTTCTTTTCCATTCAAATGCCTGTTGTATAGAAATGATATAGACTGTCCTGCTACCTTTCTTCTGGATCTTCCTCTGTTAATCCATGACCATGCCTTTCTCCCTCCTCCACAATCTTAGGAGGCAAGGTTTCCTGGGTCATTGGAAAATTCCAGTAACAAGAGCTACTCCTGACTCATTAACGCTGATGTCCTTTGATGCTCTTGGAGATATTCTGAGGCTGATATTTCCTGTTTCTGCTCATTCAGTTGAATAGAAAATGCTGCCAGGAGGGCATTTATGTAAGATGTTACTCCTTCGCTTTCTGTGATGTGGAATGCATGGTACTCGTTTCCCGGCGGGGCTGTTCCTGGGGCCAGTACAGATGTCACATTTGGGAGGGTTATAGGTCTTAATTTCACAGTGAGCATGACAGAGGTAATCTCGCGGCACGCCCTTGAAGGAAGGTGTGGGGTCCTGTCTGGGGGACCCGTGCTGTAGCAAGGAGAACGAACTGTCCCTGGGTGCAGAGTTGCATCGAGGAGGATGAACTGTCCCTGGGTGAAGTGCTTCATCAAGGAGGATGAACTGTCCCTGGGTGCAGTGCTGCATCGAGGAGGACGAACTGTCCCTGGGTGCAGTGCTGCATCAAGGAGGACAAAGTGCTTTGTTTGTGAGCAGGGCTCCTGAATGCCATCGACGACAGCATGAAAAGTCAGCTCTCAACAGCCTCAAGTTCATAGTTCCTTAGGCATTGGTAAGGAGGTTTATAGAAGTCATTACCTTGTGACAAATGCTGTTCCAGAGGATGGCCACAAGCGTCTCTCATATACTGTCACCTTGAAAATTCCAGAAAGTAGATGGACTGATATCCTGACTGTTCAGTTTATCCAAAAGGACCGCCTTCGGGCACTGGGACCACCTGGGTTGCAGGGAGAAGGCCATTTTCTATAGCTCACAGCAATTCTTGGAGTAGGTTTTCCGTGGGGCTGGGGATCACCTTTTTATTTCTCTGTCTCTATTGCATCCCATTTTTATGTCTAGCAATAAATTGGAAGGAAGTAAACAATTAAGCTTTCAACAAACAGTTTTTCTGTGCTGAGAAATTTCTTTGAACCAATTCTCTCAACATTTTCACCTAGCTAAGTCACTTTAACAACAAAACCAAAACCAAACCTGTTGCTGTCAAGTTGATTCCAGCCCATGGCGATCACATGGCTTACAGAGTAGAACTTCTCCATAGAGTTTTCTTGGCTATAATCTTTACCGAAAAGGAGCCCTGGTAGCACAATGGTTAAGTACTCAGCTTCTAACTGAAAGTTTGGCAGTTTGAACCCACCAGCGGCTCCTGGCGATCTGCATCCATAAAGATTACAGCCTAGAAAACCGTATGGGGCAATTCCACTCTGTCATACGGGGTCACTATGAGTCTGAATTGACTCGAAGACACCCAACAACAACAATCTTAGTCAAAGCAAATCACCAGGTCTTTCTCCCATGGAGCCACTGGGTAGGTTCAAACTGCCGTCCTTTAGGTTAGTAGTCAAATGCACCTTTTGCACTACCCAGGGACTTTTCCTTCTGCATCAGTGTTTCCAAAATTATGACTCTTTGTTAACATATAAACAGTTTCATAACAGAGGAGTTTCAGCCTTACGAATTTGGAATAATACTAAAAAATCTTAATTATGTTATACAGAAAATACTGTATGTAGACTTCTGAGATCCTGCTCCATAAAAAAAACCTTCTTTCAAGAAATACTATGGACAGATTTGAGTTCATCTCTTTCCCTTTTGGTTAATTCATACTAGAAGTACTAATGAAAATGATAATAGTTATAACAACTGCCTAGCACTTCACTAAGGACTTTCCTTCATATCTCCATGGTGGTTGCTCTCAGATTTACACTGGAAGAAATTAAGGCTCAGGGAAATTACATTCCCCGCTTCCTGAGTAACGTGTGAAGCCTGAACTAACCTCAGGTCTTCTGGCTTCCAAAAGGAAATTATAAAAATAAAAAACAAAATTGGGAGATAGTGCTAGGTATACTTGAATTAGTAGGTAGAAAAAATATCCCTTATATGATTGAAATGTATTGAGTAACTCCAAGCAGCTGAATTCATGTTTGTCATACTGTGGTGGCTTGCATGTTGCTGTGATACTTGAAGCTCTGCCACCTGTATTTCAAATACCAGCAGGATCACCCTTCATGGACAGGTTTCAGCAGAGCTTCCAGACTAAGACAGACTAGGAAGAAGGATCTGGCAGTCTACTTCTGAAAAAATAAGTCAGTGAAAACCTTATGAATAGCAGCAGAACATTGTCTGATATAATGCCAGAAGATGAGCCTCTCAGGTTGGAAGGCACTCAAAATATGACTAGGGAAAAGCTGACCTTAATGACATGGATGGAGTCAAGCTTTTGGGACCTTCATTTGCTGATATGGCATGGCTCAAAATGAGAAGAAACAGCTGCAAACATTCATTAATAATCGGAACATGGAATGTATGAAGTATGAATCTAGGACAATTGGAAATAATCAAAAATGAAATGGAACACAAACATCAATATCTTAGGCATTGGTGAGCTGAAATGGACTGGTATTGGCCATTTTGAATCAGATAATCATATGGTCTACCATGCCGGGAATGATAAATCGAAGAGGAAAGGTGTCACGCTCATTATCAAAAATACCATTTCAAGATCTATCCTGAAATACAATGCTGTCAGTGATAGGATAATATCCATACACCTACAGGGAAGACCAGTTAATATGACTATTATTCAAATTTACGCACCAACCACTAATGCCAAAGATGAAGAAACTGATAATTTTTACCACCTTCAGCAGTGTGAAATGGATCAAACATGCAGTCAAGATGCATTGATAATTACTGGCAATTGGAATGCAAAAGTTGGAAATGAAGAAGAATTGGTAGTTGGAAAATATGGCCTTGGTGATAGAAATTATCCCGGAGATCACATGATAGAATTTTGTAAGTCCAACGACTTCTTCATTGCAAATACCGTTTTTTCAAAAACATAAATGGAGACTATACACAAGACTGACTTCATCTGTGGCAAGAGACAATGGAAAAGCTCAATATCATCAGTCGGAACAAGGCCAGGGGCTGACTGTGGAACAGACCATCAATTGTTCATATGCAAATTCAAGTTGAAGCTTAATAAAATTATAGTAAGTCCACAAGAACCAAAGTACAACCTTGAGTATATCCCACCTGAATTTAGAGACCATCTCAAGAATAGATTTGATGCAATGGACACTATTGACTGAAGACCAGACGAGTTGTGGAATGACATCCAGGGCATTATACATGAAGAAAGCAAGAGGTCATTAAAAAGACAGGAAAGAAAGAAAAGACCAAAAATGAATGTCAGAAGTGACTTTGAAAGTTGCTCTTGAACGTAGAGTAACTAAAGCAAAAGGAAGAAATGATGAAGTAAAAGAGCTGAATAGAGGATTTCAAAGAGGGGCTCTAGAAGACAAAGTAAAGCATTACAATGAAATGTGTAGAGACCTGCAGATAGAAAACTAAAGGGGAAGGACATGCTCAGCATTAAAAATTCAAGCCTCAAGTCCCAATATTGAAGGATTCTACAGGGAAAATATTAAATGACACAGGAAGCACCAAAAGAAGATGGAAAGAATGCACAGAGTCACTGTACCAAAAAGAACTGATCGACCTTCAGCCATTTCAGGCTGTAGCATATGATCAAGAAATGATGGTACTTATGGAAGAGGTCCAAGCTGCCCTGAAGGCATTGGCAAAGAAACAAGGCTCCAGGAATTGATGGAATATCAATTGCAATGTTTCAGCAAACAGATGCAGTGCTGGATGCAGCTTACCCGTCTATGCCAAGAAATTTGGAAGACAGCTACCTGGGCAATCAACAGAAAGAGATCCATATTCGTGCCCATTCCAAAGAAAGGTGATCCAACAGAACATAGAAATTATCGAACAATATCATTAATATCACACACAAGTGAAATTTTGCTGAAGATAATTTTAAAATGACTGCAGCAGTACATCAACAGGGAACTGCCAGAAATTCAAGATAGATTCAGGAGAGGACTTGGAACACAGGATACCATTATTGATGTCAGATAGATCTTGACTGAAAGCAGAGAATACCAGCAAGATGTTTACCTGTGTTTTATTGACTATGCAAAGGCATTTGACTGTATGGCTCATAACAAATTATGGGTAACATTGCAAAGAATGGGAATTCCAGAACACTTAATTGTGCTCATGCGGAACTTGTACATAAACTAAGAAGCAGTAGTTCGAACAAAACAAAGGGATACCGCATGGCTCAAAATCAAGAAAGGTGAGTGTCAGGGTTGTATCCTTTCACCATACTTATTCAATTTGTGTGCTGAGCAAATAATCCTAATAGATGGACTATATGAAGAACGGGGCATCAGGATTGGAGGAGGACTCATTAACAACCTGAGATATGCAGATGACACAACTTTGCTTGCTGAAAGTGAAGAGGACTTGAAGCACTTACTGATAAAGATCAAAGACCACAGCCTTAAGTATGGATTGATTACACCTCAACATAAAGAAAACAAAAATCCTCACAACTGGACCAATAAGCAACATCATGATAAACAGAGAAAAAACTGAATTTGTCAATGATTTCCTTTTACTTGGGTCCACAGTCAACACCCATGGAAACAGCAGTCAAGAAATCAAATGCTGCACTTCATTGGGCAAATCTGCTGTAAAAGACTTTTTTAAAATGTTAAAAAGCAAAGATGTCACTTTGAGGACTAAGGTGCACCTGACCTAAGCCATGGTGTTTTCAAGTTGCCTCATATGCATGAGAAATCTGGGCAATGAATAAGGAAGTCCGAAGAAGATTTGATATCTTTGAATTATGGCATTGGTGAAGAATATTGAATATACCACGGACTTCCAGAAGAATGAACAAATCTGTCTTGGAAGAAGTATAGCCAGAATGATGATTAGAGTCAAGGATGGCAAGACTTCATCTCACATCCTTAGGACATGTTATCAGGAGGAAGCAGTCCCTGGAGAAGGACATCATCATGTAAAGTAGAGGTTCATCGAAAAAAAAGAAGACCCTCAATGAGATGGATTGACGCGATGTCTGCAACAAGGGACTCAAGCGTAACAATGATCGTGAGGATGGCGCAGAATCTGGCAGTGTTCTGTTGAATATAGGGTCACTGTGAGTCAGATCAGACTTGATGTCACCTAACAACGACAACAACAAGCAGCTCAGTTAATTCACAAAAATAGATGTCCCCATTTTTATACTTTCTCTTTGAATCAAATTTCTGGCCATTGTTTTCATTTTAATTTGTTCATTCTAGAATCTTTCTGTTCCCATAATTAAAGTTTCTCATTCTAGAATTTCCTCTAGAATACGTTTCATTTTGTTCTAAATAAAGTGTTAGAACTATTCGCATTTAACTTTTAAAGCAATTAATAATGAAACTCCAAATTTAAAAAATAAAACAAAGGAAAAACAAAAGTTGATTCTAGTTCATCAGACCAGTGAGATGGCTTTGCTTTGGATATTTCTTATTTGTAATTCTGTCTTAGTTTATATTCCTAAATATCTTTGCCTAAGTAGAAAATGTAACATATGGAATTCTATGCTCAATTATTATCATTATTTTTTCCCTGTTGGGAAATCCATTACCCATCGCTGTTGAGTTGATTCCAACTCATAGCGACCCTATAGGACAGAGGAGAACTGCTCCACAGAATTTCCAAGGAGCACCTAGTGGTTTCAAACTGCCAACCTTTTGGTTAGCAGCTGTAGCTCTTAACCACTACACTTTGGGACTCTCATTTAAAAAGCCACACAACTAGGGATATACAATGCCACTGGATGAAGCTCTTACTGGAATGGCCTGACTACATGCTAGATGTCACCTGGACACCCAGATACGGGATATTGTTCAGGATGCTTGAATGACCAGGAAATCCTTTCACACCCCTGGTTCTCAACTTGTGGTTCAACATCTGCATCACCTGGGTGTTTGCTAGAAATGCTGAATCTCAGGCCTCACCCCGGGCCCCCACAGCCCCCAGGTGACTGTATGCACACTGAAATGGGAGAAGACTCACCTTGACTGCCTGCTCCACCTTGGAGAATCCCTGCGCCTTTCTCATAGACCAAAAAACCAAACCCATTGCCATAGAGTCAGTTCTGACTCATAGCGACCCTATCAGCGAGCATTCAGGCTTCCTCATTTTCACCTCTGAAAACCAAGTTCTTTCCAGTCTTCTCCAGATCTTAGCTCCATTAACTACACTACTTTCCCCCTCAACCACCTACTTCCCCCTTCCATGGCTTCTCCTGAGCATCTCAAGCCTCTTCTATCTTAAGCTGACCACCCTCTCTGACTGTCACCTTCTCCAGCTCCAGTTCTTCCTCTCTCCTTCCCTGCAAGACCCAGCTTCCAACACACACTCCATGCCCCACCTGCTTCTTCTTGCCTGTCTCCTGCAGCCCCACTCACCCCAGCCCTTGCCCCAAGGCCACTGAGGCCTCTCTTCCCAAAGTCACTCATGGCCGGGGAAATTTCACATCACAAATTGCATTCAATTCTTTCTTAGCATGACCTTTCAGTGGTACCTGACCCTGCTGAGCTTGAACGTCTTCCTTGACCTCACTAACTTCTACTTATTCCATCTTTTCTTTCTGTCTCCCTTCTTATCCCCAGTTGCCGATTCTGGTTTTGTTTTTTGTTTTTTTGTTTTGTTTGTTTGTTTTAGCTTTGCTGGTGTTTGTTAGTTACAAAACAGTATGTGCTCGTTATAACAATTCCCATAAAGTGAAACTGCTGAAAAAATAATTGTCTCCTCCCTTCAGACAAACTAACCTTGGGCCTTTGACACCTGCCTTATGTCTGCTTCCCCTCAGCTCTGCCCCGCGTCTTTTCTTCTCACTCAACCTTCAATTCTTCAGTCATTTCCAACTCATCTGTATACCTTGATGACTTTGAGACAAGTATCTTGAGCTGAGACCCATCTATGCAGCTCAAAACCCAAGAATTTAGGCCTCTATTAAATAATTCTTTTGGGTGTTTCTCAGGGCCAGTAAGCAACATCATGACAAATGGAAAAAATGTTGAAGTTGTAAAGGATTTCATTTTACTTGGATCCACAACCAAGGCCCATGGAAGCAGCAGTCAAAAAAATCAAATGACACATAGCATTGGGCAAATTTGCTGCAAAAGATCTCTCTAAAGTGTTAAAAAGCAAAGATGTCACTTTAAGGACTAAAGTGCACCTGACCCAAGCCATGGTGTTTTCAATTGCCTCATATGCACGTGAAGGCTGGGCAATGAATAAGCAAACTGAAGAATTGATGCCTTTGGATTATGGCGTTGGTAAAGAATATTGAATATACCATAGAGTTCCAGAAGAATGAACAAATCTGTCTTGGAAGAAGTATAGCCAGAACGCTCATTAGAAGCAAGGATGGCAAGACTTGATCTCATGCTTTGGACATGTTATTAGGAAGGACCTGCCCCTGGAGAAGGATATCATGTTTGGTAAAGTAGAGATTCATTGAAAAAGAGGAAGACCCTCAATGAGATGGATTGACACAGTGGCTGCAACAATGGACTCGAGCATAACAAAATCGTGAGAATGGTGCAGGACCGGGCAGTGTTTTGTTCTGTTGTACATAGATCGCTATGAGTCGGAACCAACTCTATGGCACCTAACAATGTAACAACATTGGATAATTCTTTTGGGTGTCTCTCAGGGTACCTTAAATTCCTAAAACTGATGTCACTGCTTCCCGACCACCCATGCTGAGAGCAAACATCTCTCTAAAATCCTGAGTTTTTTAGGCCCATTACATTTACTGTTCTACCCCTCCTGCTGTATGAAGACCTCTTACGCTATGTTTTACTGCCTGGTTTGACCTAATGATATTCTACAACCCTCTGTGACCTGTAGTGCCCCCTTAGATTTTACTGATAAGTGGTGCGGACATTTTATCGGTAGTCTCCGGGTTTTCTGCATATGTTCCAGAACAGTGGGTGACCCTCAGAGAGAGCCTTTATATGAAGCCCTGCTCACAGCACCAAAGGGCTAACTTGTTTCTCTAGAGATGTAAGCCTCTTTTGTGCTCCAGCCAGCTGTTGACACCACCATGGATGCTACTGGGGTTTGACAACCCAGAGAGGGCTCTATGTGTCTTAGTTCTCAGTCCTCATGGCCTTATTACCAGGATCAATTCCATTGAAAAATCTGTCTGCATTAGAGAATCAACTGGGAGGAAAAAGAGTAGATTGAGGTACAAGTTAGGAAGCTAACCCAGTTGCCAGGTTACAGATAATGGTAGCCGAGAGTAAGGTAAAGATGGAGAGAGGGAGTCACTGTTGAAAAGAATTTCAGGACAGAGGCACACTGATAGAAGGATAAGGGCTGGAGTCTGTCTGTCTGCCCATCTGAGCTCACCTTCTTGAGAAAACATGAATGATTGCCCTCTTGTTTTCCCCCAAGCTCTGGCAGGGAGTCTGGCTTTAGTCATTGTTAGTATTTTCTTCTACTTTCTGTATCTTATCAGAGGAGAGAATAATAGAGTAAAACCTCATACTATCTGGGAGCCTGTGAGCTTCCTGGCTTCAAGCACACTGTCTTAGGCTGGGTTCTCTAGAGAAGCGAAACCAGTGAAGTGTATATATAAATATACATAGAGAGATTTATTTCAAGGAAATGTCTCACACAACTGTGGAGGCCGGCAAATTCCAAATCTGTGGGTCAGTATCAGGTTGGAGGCTTCTTCTGACTCAAGGTGGTAGCAGGGGCTGACAAACCCAAAATCTGCAGGTCAGTGGCAGGCTGCTGGCTCATGGGTTTTCAGGAGCTGGAGAATCCAACATCTGTAGGGCAGGTGGCAGGCTGCTGGCTCATGTCCCAAGAACCGGAGGTTAGAGGATGACAAGTTGAATGCAGGATCAGGAGAGTGAGCTTTGCCAGAACATCCACATGTATTGGATGCAGTCCACATCCCCAAGGAAATTTTCCTTTCAGCTGATTGGCTGTTCACATCGGCTCACAAAATGGAGGTGATTACATAATATCTGTGACACCACTGAGAATCTTGTCCTAGCCAAGTTGACACATAGCCTTAACCATCACACACATATTCCCAGACGTGCTCAGTCCTGGTGCATTCACGCTGTGGCCAGCCAAGCCGTAAAGCATTTATGACCTGGAATGGCAAGTACAGAAGGGAGCATTAGGTCATACATGGAGTTTTATGACATATCTCCTTCATTAAGTTTGGCATTTATTTAGTGAATGAATTTTAACCAGATTTTTTTTCTATAATTTTCTCATAGTTCTTGACTTGCCTAATTTGGAAGGGGAAGATAGATATTCAGTCCGACTGTTTGGCATTTATGCATATACAGTTCTAGGTCATTTTATCACACATGTAGATTCATATAACCACAACCATATCAAGCTACAGAACTGTCCCATCACCACAGAGGTCTTCCTCTTGCTACCCCCACCCCTCACTACCTCTCCCCTCTGAGAACCACTGATATGTTCTCCATCTCTATAATTTTGTCATTTGGGGAATTTTATATAAATGGAATTACAGAGCTTTTATGACCTTTTGAAATTGGCTTGTTTTCACTCAGCTTGATGCCCTTGAGACCCATCCCAGTTGTTGGGTGCATAAATAGTTGGTTCATTTTGATTTCTGAGCAGCATTCCACGGTATGGATGTACCACAGTTTCTTTAACCATTCACCGATTGTCGGGCATTTTCCCCCTGTATTTGTAATAACCTCTGGCCAGAGGCTATTACAAATAAAGCTGCTACAAACAATTGTGTTCAGGTTTTTGTGTGGACATAAGTTTTTATTTTTCTGGGATAAATGCCCAAGAGTATGATAGATGGGTCATATAACAAGTGAATGTTTAGATTTTTAAGAACCACCGAACAATTTTTCAGCATGGTTGTGCCATTTTACATTCCCACCAGCAGAGTGGGACAGACCCAGTTTCTCTGCATCCTCGACAGCATTTGATGTTGTCTGTTTTCAATTTCACTGATTTCTGCTCTTTATTGTTGCTCTTCTTGTGCTTGCTTGGGGTTTATTTTGCTCTTCTTTTTCTACTTTATTATGGTGATGGCTTAGGTTATTGATTCAGGGCAAGCTGAGTATGACTAGCTCCATCTCCTTAAGTCTCCTTGATGCTGAGTGGGGATGGAGGCTCATTCCACTGTTGGCCCTCCCTGACACTACATGGGTGGGGGATCCAGAGCACTGTCTGCTTCAACCAGGCGGTTGGAGATGAAAGATCTCCTGCCGTGCTCTTTGCTTCCATGGGGAGGAACAGGAGGTCAGCTACCTTTTAACCCATTGCTGTTGAGTCAATTCCAACTCATAGCAACCCTAGAAAACAGAGTAGAACTGCCCCATAGGGTTTCCAAGGAGCTGCTGGTGTATTCGAATTACCAACCTTTCGGTTAGCAGTCAATCTCTTAACCACTATGCCACCAGGGCCCCAGCTACCCTTTAGCATCGCTGAAACAGGGGGTGGACTCCTTTGGTGTTTTCTGTTATTAAGCCACTCTTTACCTGGTCCTTTGACTGGGGAACAGGATTTTCTTGGAGCTTTTTTTGTCTGTCTGTTAGTGGTTCTGGGCTGGAGGCTTCCCCAGGTCTCTGTCTCAAATACCTATAAGGCAACAAGGAAACCCAGGGAACTCACCCCCAGGTCCTTTCTCAAGTCCAGGACCTGGGCACCCTGCCTCTTCTTTTCACCTCTCAGTCTTCCTGCATCTGGTGGTTGTGTTGTGCCCTGGGTTGTTTAGTTGTAAGAGGAGGACCTGGGAAGAAGGAGGCTGCTCTATCTTGGCCAGAACCGAAATGTCCCCCAACCTTTGAGTTTAATACAATGAACGTAATTTAAATTCTTAAGTGTTGGGCTCTAGGGAGACCTCTGGCCAGTGATGGTGACTCCTGTGGGGAAAAAACCCTCCAACATAGTGAGGACACTTTCTCTGTAGGAGCTGGATTTGTAAGCATTCATCCTCATGAAATTGGAATGAAAGAAAGCATGTTTTCCTACTCACTGGGGAGTCTTCATTTCATAGCTGGCCCAATATCAACTTCATATTTTGTAACTCTGAGGCCTGCCGTGCTTGACACCTAGCTTAGTACCTACTGACATTAGAACAAAAGACCAGTTAAAAATATTCAGAGCTTGGCATTTGTCCTCGTCTGTCCTTGCCCATGGCATTAATTGGAAGTTACAATGTGGAAGAATACTGTGTGGGTTATCGCAGTGCATGTTTAACTATCACATTTACAAAATCCTTAAGTTTCAATCTTTAAACGACACACAAAAGTACTCACTTGGGTAATTTTGGACAAGGTTGTACATTTTCCTTACTTGTACTTTGTATCACAAAATAAGAAATGGTAAATATTAAAAAAAAAAAAAAAAAGTTTATTCCTAGAATCAAGGGCTCTTCATCAAAGGAGGGCCACCTGCTCTGCTGTGACATAGTCAAAAACTGTGCTTGCTTTGCCACACTTTTACTTTCTCAGATTAAGTCTTCGCTGATGACTCCATATCAAAACTAAGCAGCTGGAATCAAGGTCCTAGAGAACAGACCAAAATGGAGGGTCTAAGGAAAGAGAAGAGTTAAAAACTTCCAGGGGAGAACGGCTTTGGAGTAGATCATCCCAAAATCTACTTAGCATTAGGCCAGGAGAATATTGTGTATTACAAACTAATTTTGCAAATCACATTTCAGAGATATCTTTTTAACCTAATTTAAGTGCATTCCTTAGTGATTCTCTGCTTGTGAATAAAGATCCAATTACTCTAGCTAGATAAACTAAAACTCTGGATGGAGCAATCTTTTCTTCCTTCCTTCCAGACCTCCAGAAGAACGTGGTTTCATCTTTCAGAAAACAAGGGGCTGTATATGCAGTTGTTTTGGAGAGTCTGAGATAATTTTCCTGTTCTCATGAATTCTTGTTGAACCGTAACTTCATTGACCAAGTTGTCGCCTCTGTAACAGCCTTTGAACGGTTTTAATACTGCAGGGCTAAATATTCTGAGTCCCCAACCGCCCCTGCATGTTAACCATGTTGCCATCAAGTGGTGATAAAATGACATAGTTAATCCATTCAAACTATTTAGTGGAGTTGGGGACAAGAAATCGTTACAAATTGCCAAGTCCTGTATCAAGCTAAAGAAATTTATCTGCATATTATAAAAAGTAATTTTTAACTATGTATGTCACATCTTTCACATTTGAGAAATCAAAGGAGAAAAAAGTCTATCTTCCAAGCCTTTAGAATCTATATAGAAACATAGGAAGTGTTTCTTTTCTACTCCCTCTTACTGATTGCTTAGTCTGTGTTGCTTCCCTTGGGTACCATATTTTCCTCTGTTACTGGCAGTCTTGGTTAGCTAGCCTTCAGCTCATTAATTCTTTGGCTAAGTATTCTGTTCTACTTGGAGGATCTGTTCCCTGTACTTCAGTATTTGTTTTATTCAAGTTCTTGGTACTTTTCTGGGCAGGGAGAGGGGTAGGTACTATGAGGAAAGGTGCCCAAATCTCAAGTTTGATTTAGCTCAAAGGCAAGGAGGTTGCTTTGTCTTTTTTTCCATCTACTTGAAAGAACAATTACTTTGACTTTCTCTCCTGACATATGACTTACCTGAAAGGGATTAAATTATCCGCCTTTAAATTTTCAAGTTTATTCTTCAAACTAATTTGATGATTAATGTTACGAGGCAATGGAAAATTGGACTGAATTTTAAAATACTTAAAAATGGGGGTGTTGCCATTGTATATTTTGATTTTAAAGTATCATAGTATGTATTAGAAGTTCATTCCTTTTTATGACCAGATAATATTTCATTGCATGGCTATACCACAGTTTGTTTATCCATTCATCTGCTGATGGACATTTGGTTGTTTCCACCACTTGGCTATTATGAAAAATGCTGCTATGGGCATTCATGTACAGGTTTTTATGTGGACATACGTTTTCATTTCTCTTGCTTATATACTGAGGAGTAGAATTATTAGGTCATTTGAAAACTCTGTGTTTAACATGATTAACATTCAAATTGCCAAAACACTTTGGAACGTTGCCAAACTGTTCCCCAAAGTGGTTGCACCATTTTACATTCCCTACAGCAATGTATGAGGCTTCCAATTTCTCCACATCCCCATCAACATTTTTTGTTATCTATCTTTTTGATGGAAACCCTGGTGGTGTAGTGGTTAAGTGCTACGGCTGCTAACCAAAAGGTCAGCAGTTTGAATCCACCAGGAACTCCTTGGAAACTCTATAGGGCAGTTCTACTTTGTCCTGTAGGGTCACCATGAGTTGGAATCGACTCGACAGCAACGGGTTTTTTTGGTTATCTTTTTGATTATGTCCATCCTACTGCTGCTAACCAAAAGGTCAGCCTTTCAAAGCCACCAGCCACTCCTTGGAAACCCTGTGGGGCAGTTCTACTCTATCCTATAGGGTCACTATGAGTTGGAATCGGCTCGACAACAATGGTTATTTATTTATTATTTTTAGTGGGTGTGAAGAGGCATCTCATTGTGGGTTTGATAATATTGAGCATTTTTTCATGTTCTCGTTGGATATGTGTATACCTTCTTTGGAGAAATGTCTGTTCAGATCCTTTGCCCATTATCTAAGTGATTATTTCTCTTTTTATTGTTTAGTTATTAGAGTTCTTTATATATCCTGGCTACTAGGCCCTTATCAGATAAAAGATTTCCAAATATTTTCTTCATTCTATGGGTTATATTTTTATTTTCTTGGTGGTGTCCTTTGAAGTCCTAACATTTTTAATGTTGATGAGGTTTAATTAATCAATTTTTTAAAATTGTACTTTAGATGAAGGTTTACAGAACAAATAGTTTCTCATTAAACAGTTAGTACACAGATTGTTTTATGACAATGGTTAACAACCCCATGACATGTGAACACTATCCCATCTCAGCCATGGGTTCCCTGTTACCAGCTTTCCTGTCCCCTCCTGCCTTCTAGTCCTTATCCCTGGACTGTTGTGCCCCATTAGTCTTGTTTTGTTTTATGGGGCTGTCTAATCGTTGGCTGAATGGTGAACCTCGGGAGTGACTTCATTGCTGAGCTAAAAGAGTGTCTGGGGGCCATACTCTCGGGGTTTCTCCAGTCTCCATCAGGCCAGTAAGTCCGTCTTTTTTTTTTTGTGAGTTTGAATTTTGTTCTACATTTTTCTCCAGCTCTGTCCAGGACCCTCTGTTGTGATCCCGGTCAGAGCAGTCGGTGGTGGTAGCTGGGCACCATCTAGTTGTACTGGACTCAGTCTGGTGGAGGCCTTGACAGTTGTGGTCCATTAGTCCCTCCGACTAATCTTTTCCTTGTATTTTGTTTTCTTCATTCTCCCTTGCTCCTGAAGGGATGAGACCAGTGGAGTACCTTAGATGGCTGCTCACAGGGTTTTAAGACCCCAGACACTACTCACCAAGGCAGAATGTAGAACATTGTCTTTATAAACTGTGTTATGCCAATTGGGCTAGATGTTCCCCGAGACCGCGGTTCCCACAGCCCTCCGTCCAGCAGTTCGGTCCCTCAGGGAGTTTGGATGTGTCTATGGAGCTTCCATAACCTTTCCTTGTACAAGTTATGCTGGCTTCCCCAGTATTGTGTACTGTCTTAACCTTCACCAAAGTTATCACTTATCTATCGTCTATTTAGTATTTCCCCTCCAACCCCTCCCATCCCTCACAAACAACAAAGATTGTTTCTTTCTTTGTGTAAACTTTTTCATGAGTTTTTACAGTAGAGGTCTCATACAATATTTGTCCTTCTGTGAGTCACCTGTTTCACTCAGCATAATGTTCTCCAGTTTCATCCATGTTATGAGATATTTCACAGCATCATTGTTCTTTATCGTTGCATAATACTCCATTGTGTGTATGTACCATAGTTGGTTTATCCATACATCTGTGGACGGGCATCTAGGTTGTTTCCATCTTTTTGCTATTGTGAACAATGCTGCAATGAACATGGGTGTGCATATGTCTATTCGTATGACGGCTCTTATTTCTCTAGGATATATTCCTAGGGGTGGGATTGCTGGATTGTGTGGTATTTCTATTTCTAGCTTTCTAAGGAAGTACCATTTCATTTTCCAAAATGATTGTATCATTTTGCATTCCCACCAGCAGTGCATAAGAATTCCAATCTCCCTGCAGCCTCGCCAACATTTGTTATTTCTAGTTTTTTTGATTTATGCCTGTAATGCCGGGGTGAGATGGTATCTTGTTGTGGTTTTAATTTGCATTTCTCTAATGGCTAGTGATCGCAAGCATTTCCTTATGTGTCTGTTGGCCACTTGAATATCTTCTTTGGTGAAGTGTCTGTTCATTTCCTTTGCCCATTTTTTAATTGATTATTTGTCTTTTTGTTGTAGAGGTGTTGGATTTTCTTGTAGATTTAAGAGATTAGACCTTCGTCTGACTTGTCCAAAGACTTTTTCCCAGTCTGTAGGTTCTCTTTTTACTCTTTTGGTGAAGTATTTTGATGAACCTAAGTGTTTACTTTTTCGAAGATCCCAGTTATCAAGCTTACCTTCTAGAGTTTGTGTGTTGTGGGTTATTGTTTGTATCCTGTTAATGCCATGTATTAGGGCCTCTAGCGTTGATCCTATTTTTTCTTCTATGAACTTTATATTTTTTGGCTTTATATTTAGGTCTTTGATCCATTTTGAATTAGTTTTTGTGTATGGTGTGAAGTGTGGGTCCTGTTTTATTTTTTTTGCAGATGGACATCCAGTTTTGCCAACACCATTTGTTAAAAAGACTGTCTTTTCCCCATCTGATGGACTTTGGGCCCTTGCTGAGGATCAGGTGACTGTAGGTGGATGGATTTACATCTGGGTTCTCAATTCTATTCCATTGGTCAATGTATCTGTCGTTGTACCAGGACCAGGCTGTTCTGACTACCGAAGCTGTATAGTATGTTCTGAGGTCAGGTAGTACGAGTCCTCCTACTTTATTCTTCTTCGTCAATAGTGCTTCACTTATTCGGGGCTTCTTCCCTTTCCATATAAAGTTAATGATTAGTTTTCCCATGTCTTTGAAGAACGTTGTTGGTATTTGGATCGGGATTGCATTGTATTTGTAAATTGCTTTGGGTAGAATTGTCATTTTCACAATGTTGTGTCTACCTATCCATGAGCATGGTATGTTTTTCCATTTATGTAGCTCCCTTTGGGTTTCTTGCAGTAGTGTTTTGTAGTTTTCTTTGTATAGGTCTTTTATATCTCTGGTTAGATTTATTCCTAAGTATTTTATTTCTTTAGGAGCTATTAGAAATGGTATTGTTTTCCTGATTTCCTTTTCATCATTCTCTTTATTGGTGTATAGGAATCCAACCGATTAATCAATTTTTTCTTTGATTGCTTGTAATTTTTGTGTCACAGCTAAAAAACAATGGCTTAATAAAAGGTCACAAAGATTTACCCCTATGTTGTCTTCTAAGAGCTGTATAGTTTTAGCTCCTACGTTTAGGTCTCTGATCCCCTTTGAATTAATATTTGTATATGGTGTGAGGTAGGTAGGGGCCCAATGTCATTCTTTTGGATGTGTTTATCCAGTTGTTCCAGCACCATTATTTATTTATTGTGCTTTAAATAAAGTTTACAGTTCAAGTTAGTTTCTCATACAAAAATTGATACACATACTACTATGTGAATCTAGTTGCTCTCCACATACTGTGACAGCACACTCCTCCTTTCCATCCTGGATTTCCCATGTCCATTCAACTAGCTCCTGTCCCTTTCTGCCTTCTCATCTCATCTCCGGACAGGAGCTGCCCATTTAGACTCATGTATCTACTTGAGCTAAGTAGCACACTTTTCACAAGTATCATTTTATGTCTTATAGTCCAGTCTAACCTTTGCCTGAAGAGTTGGCTTCGGGAATGGTTTTAGTTTTGGGCTAACAGAATGTCAGGGGGCTATGTCTTCCACAGTCCCTCCAGTCTCTGTCAGACAATTAAGTCTGGTCTTTTTAATAGAATTTGAATTCTGCACTCTACTTTTCTCCTGCTCTGTTAGGAACTCTCTGTTGTGTTCCCCATCAGGGCGGTGATTGGATGGCACCGTTTCTTTCTTTCTTTCTTTTTTAAATTTATTTATTCATTTATTTTTATTGTACTTCAGGTGAAAGCTTACAGAACAAATAGTTTCTCATGAAACAGAAGTACACATGTTGTTTTATGACATTGGTTAACAACCCCACAACATATCAACCCTCTAACTTCTCAAACTTTTTTTTTTTTTTGGTGAAAATACACACAGCCAAAGATACACCATTTCAAAAATTTCTACATGCATAGTTCAGTGACACTGACTATGGTCTTCGAATTGTGCTGTTATTCTCACTTAAGATGAAGGCTTACATAAAAAAATAGTTTCTCATTTAACAGTTACTACAAATGTTGCCCTATGACAATGGTTAACAATCTCACAACACATCAACAATATCTTTATTCAACCTTGGGTTCCCTATCACCAGCTTCCTTGTCCCCTTCTGCTTTCTGACCCTTGTCACTGGACTCCTGTACCTTGTTAGTCTCATTTGGTTTTACGGGTCTGTCCACTCCCAGGCTGAACAGTGAACCTCGGAGGTAACTTCACCACTGAGCTAAAAGGGTGTCTGGGGGCCATACTCTCGGGGTTTCTCCAGTCTCCTTTAGGCCAGTAAATCTGGTCTTTTTTTTTGTGGGTTAGAATTATGCTCTACATCCTTCTCCAGCTCTGTCCAGAAACCTCTGTTGTGATCCTGGTCAGAGCAGTCAGTGGTGGTAGCTGGGCAACATCTAGCTGTACTGGACTCAGTCTGGTGGAGGCCTTGGTAGCTGTGGACAATCAGTCCTTCAGACTAATCTTTTCCTTGTATCCTGTTCTCTTCATTCTCCCTTGCTCCTGAAGGGATGAGACCAATGGAGTATCTTAGATGGCTGCTCACAGGCTTTTAAGACCCCAGACACTACTCACCAAGGTAGAATGTAGAGCAATGTCTTTATAAGCTCTGTCATGTCAATTGAGCTAGATGTTCCCCAAGACCGTGGTCCCTACAGCCTGCTGTCCAGCAATTCAGTCCCTCAGGGAGTTTGGATGTGTCTATGGGGCTTCCATGACCTTTCCTTGTACAAGTTGTGCTAGTTTCTCCGGTATTGTGTACTGTCTCACCTTTCACCCAAGATACCACTTATCTATTGTCTATTTAATATTTCCCGGCCCCCACCCCTCCCATCCCTGGTAACCAAAAAAGATTGTTATATTTTGTGTGTGAGTATGTTTGTTAACTTTCTTTGTGGCTACCATAAATTTTACCCTTATCTTTCTAAGTTTGAAGCAGTCTACCATTACTTGGTATCACCTTGCCTTCCTCTCCATTAGAAGGTTCTATACCTATGCCATTTATTCCCTCTTTTATTGTTTTGATGTTGTTGTCATTTACTGATTAACTGCTCTGATTCCCTGTTGTATTTCTTTTGGTTTTGGATAGTCCTCGAGAATTCATTTCCTAGGCTGGTATCTGGCTGGTATGATCCTGCATCCTAGATTCTGCCTGTGAGCTGAAGCTGTTTGTCCTCAGATCAAAGAACCCGCTTTAATAATTCTTGTAAGTTTGGTTTGACTTTTGCATATTCCTTTAGTTTCTGTTTATCTGGAAATGACCTAATTTCACCATCAAGTCTGAATGAGAGTTTTGCAGGATATATTATTCCTGGCTGGCAATTTTTTTCTTTCAAGATTTTATATATGTCATCCCATTGCCTTCTTGCCTGCGTGGTTTCTGCTGAATAATCTGAGCTTAGTCTTATTGTTTCTCCTCTGTATGTGACTTCTTGTTTTTCACGAGCTGCTCTCAGGATTCTTTGTCTTTGGTTTTGGCGAGTGTGAATATGATATGCCTTGGTGATTTTCTTTTGGGGTCTCTTCTATATGGGGTTCGTTGAGCTTCTTGGATGGCAAGCTTTTCATCTTTCATGATATTGGGGAAGTTTTCTGTCAGCAGTTCCTCAGTGATCCTCTCTGTGTTTTCTGTTTTCTCCCACTGTTCTGGAATTCGAGTCACTTGAAAATTTTTGGTTTTGATTGTGTCCCCCATAACTCTCAGGGTCTCTTCATTTTTCTTTGTTCTTTTTTCTGAGTTTTCCTCAAACTGAGTTGTATCCAAGTGTTTGTCTTCAATTCCACTGATCCTGTCTTTCACCATTTCAAATCTGCTTCTCAGCCCTTCTATGACATTGTCCATTTCTGAAATCTTGTTGTTTATCTTTTGGATTTCTAATTGTTGTCTTTGTATAATTTCTAGTTGTGAATTTATTTTGGCATTTTGTTCCTGCATTATTTTCCTGAATTCTTCCAATTTTTTGTCCGTATTTTCCATGAATTTGTCTATTTTTTCCTCATGTTTGTCAGCTTTTTGCCTCAGCTCTTGGAGAAGTCAGAGTATTAGAGATTTGAATTCCCTATCAGGTAGTTCTAGGGCATTTTCTTCCACAGGAGAGTCATCTGGTGTTTTATTTTGGACGCCTACTGAAACCATTCTGTCCTGTTTTTGTAAATGTTTTGTTATTGTCTGCTGTCTTCGGGGCATTCAGTAGTTATTTTTCTCATTTATTGATGGTAGATTTGTTTGTTTTGTCCCTTTTTTTAAAAAAAAATTTGACTATGTCTGAGTGGGCAGACTGTGTGTTCTTTGTTGTTTGCTTGTCTGTGGGCACAATACTTTTCACCTCCTTCTTCAACTGGCAGGGTCAGTCACTCAGATATGGTATGGCAGGGCAGGTCTAGCTGAAGAGGAGTTACTGGGACAGGTTGTTTGTGGCACTTACTACAGCCACCAGGGCGGGTTGGTAATCAGTGCAGGGCAGGTTCCAGTAGGCCATGCCTGTGCTGCTTGGTGGTGTGATGTGAAGCGCACGGTGCAGGTAAGCAGGATGCAGTGGGGAGATTGTTATGTGTGGAGCTAAGACGGATATGGGAGAGAGGAGAGAGGAAAAGGAGCCAAAAACATACAAACAAACAAAAAAGAATGGTAGGGGAGCTTGCCATTGGAGTGGAGAGATGAGAGACTATGAAATGGAGAAAAACAGAAAGGGGAGGAGGAAGAAAAGAAAAGAATGAATAAATAAGAATCAGAAAGGTTAAAGAACCACAAAGTTCCCAGGGATCCCACCGGTGCAGCTATGAGGTCTGGGGAAGTCACTTTCAGTTGTTGCAGTACAGCCTGGCTAGAAGGCGTAGAGGTAATCAACTCCAGGTATTCAGGGAACAGAAAGAGAAGGAAGATACAGAGAGACAAGCAACTGAGCAATGAAGAAAGACAAAAAAGGAAAAAGAGAAAAAAAAAAACAAAACAAATTAAAACAAAAAACAAGAAAGGCCCCCAAAGAAACAGAAACAAAACAAAACAAAACAAAACAACGTGAAAAGAAATGCCCTCATGGAACCCTCTGCACATCTGTGGAAGCCAAAGGCGAGTCTTCCTGCCACGCAGCTCAGCCTGGCC
Organism: Dugong dugon; assembly: GCA_030035585.1. NCBI lineage: Eukaryota > Metazoa > Chordata > Mammalia > Sirenia > Dugongidae > Dugong > Dugong dugon. The sequence continues at coordinate 113,681,208 of CM057466.1, forward strand.
AGAAAGGGCTCCCAACTCAAGAAAAGGAAAAGAAAAGAAACAAACAATTCAAAACAAACAAACGAACAAAAGCCCCAGGATCCCACCAGCGTGGCAGCCCAAACCGGGAAGCAGCTCCACACTTGAAAGGAGCTCTGCAGCCCCTCAGGAAGAAGCAAAGATGGCGCACGGATCGAGGCACTCGAGCGAAAGGAGGGGGAGGTGGGGAGAGGCAAGGAAGAAATAAAAATAAGCGGAAAAAAAGCAACACCAGCAGCCAGCAAATGGCACTCAGAGAGCCACCTGTTCAGGTGTGTGGAATTCAAGCAGCCGCTGTTTCCCGGTCAAGAAACTGTGGCTGCGGGAAGCAGAGGAGGCTGAGTCGGGGTGAAGAAGTGTGGGGGGTGCGAAAGTGTATATCGCAAATTACTGGTTGTTTTGTCTCCCGCTGGAAGCTCCGTGAGGCTGCTTTCTCATACTCCCTGTTTGCTGGTCTCCGACAGGAGTCCAAGGTGGCGGATCCGTGCTGCGTTAGCTGGTAGGGGACCTCTGCATGAATCTCTCCTCGCTCTCCGTTCTCTGTCAGTTTTCTCACTCCATTTGGTGCTTGGCTGAGTTCTTTATCTCTTATTTGACGTTTTAGGGTTTAACGATTGCTGTATTCTCTGTTCGGCTTAGTTTTTCGGATCTTTGCTGTGGAGGGAGGGCGTGGTGCTTCTGCCTAGAGCGCCGTTTTGCCGGAACTCTGGATGGCACCATTTTTTGAAAAGACTATTCTTTCCCCATTTTTTTTTTTTTTTTTTCCCAATCTTGGCATCCTTGTTGCAATTCAATTGACTTTAAATGTGAGGGTTTATTTCAGGACTCTCAATTCTATTCCATTGATCTATATGTCTATTCTAATGTCTACCAAATTGTCTTGATTACTGTAGCTTTTAGTAACTTTTGATATCAGGAAGTGAGTCATGTCAAAGATACTTGCAAGACAATTTCAACAAACTCATTGTCTTTTTAGGTACAGTCAGCTCCCTATGCAGTTTGTGACTTAGTTTTACCATTGATGTCATCTTCCGTTCCTCTTGCTGTATTATTTTCAGCTCATTACCTTAGAGTCTACCATATGTTGTGGAAAAAGAAAGCAGTTAAACTCCTAAGGAATCTTAGTGTCTTCTTAACTCTATATTCAAATGCTGTAAAGTTTTTAAAGAAAGGTCAAGGAATTTTTTTCTTAGAGAAACAAATTATAGAATTTCTGCAGTGGTATTTTCAAAAAACCCTCTTTATCAAAAGCAGCTATCTAGTCCAAGCCACTGCACAGAACACAATGGTGAGCACAAGAAACAAGAGCAAATCTGATCAGAAGATGAGACGGTGCTACCACAAAGAGAATTTGCTAAGGATTTGTTTTAACATGTAATGTGCAAAGTTTCTGAAATGTTAAGATAGACTTCTGAAACAAGTGGGAAGAAAACAGACTGCAGAATTAGATGGAAAAAATAAAAATAAATAAAAAGAGAAATCTCCCAAGGCAGGCATCATGTATGACATGCTATTGTGGGTTTATGGCAGAATAGATCATTTCAAAGAGCGTTAATGAAACTGATATGGTGGTATGTAGGATTTTATCTTAAAAAATGAATACAGAACATATGGTCTATTAATGAAAGCTATATGAAATTGTCAATATGCAACCGTTTTTGAACTATAAAGATTACAATTTTATATGGTTTGATCTAATACTTTGTTAGATTCTGGTACATATATGGCCGTATTTCAAAAAATAATTATTGAGCACCTACCAACTCAGTTTATCAGGAATTAAAAGTTTTATTTTCTGGTGAAGTTTCAGTTTACGCCTCAGTTTGAACCCTAAGGGCTTCCTTGTGCAAAAAGTCAGCTATACTTCCAAAGGTAGAGAGAGACCTGTAGAGACTGGTCTGCCCAGGGAAAGACCTGGCTTAGACTACCTTACTTCTTATGGCCTCGGGGTGCATGGTGCAAAACCCTGTACACTGCTGTGGTTTTACTCTTGTTGCCCCAGATGCCCACACAGGTGGTGGAGACACTCCCTGCTTGGGCTCCCAAGGCTCAAGCTCTTACGTAGACACTGGCAAGCTTCCCAGTTCCTCCTAGAGCACACCACCCTGCCCTGGGTTGGTCTGCAGAGCCCTCTGCTCTCAGTTCTGTGCTTTGCTCCATACCCCTCGATTTGAGCTGCGTCTAGGTCCCGTGGTCAGCTTCTCACTGCAGCCCTTGATGATTTCAGTAAAGAGGGTCCATGGGAGACATTTCACTAATGCTGAATTTCAAATGGGGAGGGACAAGAATACTCATACTGCCTGATCTCAGGACAGTTATCCAGACAGTGTGGTCTTGGTGAGGGATAGTCATAGAGATCAATGGAGCAGAATAGGGTTTGATGAAGTTTGTTCAATTTGTACTTGTTCTCAGAAGCAGCCATCTCTCGCCCATTTGAAGGAACCTCCTTTCCCTGCATAAAAGCTTTCTAAGGACTGCACTAAGGAAGCTCCCCCTAAACTGGTTCAGTGTCTCAGGACCTACCTCCCACAGGCTCTGTCTCCTCCAGACACACTATGTGATTTTGATGGAGAAGCGAGAGTCCAGCTCCAGGAGAAGCTGACCACTCGTCCGAGGAGGTCCTCACCCAACTGTATCATTAGGAGCCTGGGACACACGTGGACGTGGGGCATTAGAGCAACAATGCTCAAATGACAAAATCGAAGGCCTGGTTCTCTGATGTGAGGCCTTGATGGGATTTGAAATTTCGAGTGGGAATGTGTTAGCTGCTTGCTTGGCTGGCTATTGGAGCCTGCACTAGTGGTTGTTGTTAGGTGCCATCAAGTCAGTTCCAACTCATAGAGCCCCTAGGTACAACAGAACAAAACACTGCCTGGTCCTGCGCCATGACCACTATCATTGTTATGCTTGAGCCCGTTGTTGCAGCCACTGTGTCAGTCCATCTCGTAGAGCTACAGCTGCTAACCAAAAGGTTGGCAGTTCGAATCCACCAGCCACTCCTTGGAAACCCTATGGGACAGTTCTATTCTGTCCTATAGGGTTGCTATGAGTCGGAATTGACTAAACGGCAATGGATTGGTTATGTGGAAGGATGTGCACTGGTGGCTCAGTGTGCTGGCAGTCATGACAAGAACGGCACTAGATGTCTGTGGCTAAGCACAACTGAGATCCTGCTGGAAGAGAACACACAGCTGGGGTGAGCAACAGGCAAGTGAAAGCTAGGCGTGAAAGCCAAGGACCTCTTTGGCTGCCTAAAAAGCTCTCATCCCATGCATATAGAGAGGAGAGGAAGCCAAGGACCAAGCCCAAGACTTAAAACTCAGATCAGTGAACTTCAGAGATGGTCAGACACCTCCAGGGCAGGACTGTGGTGCTGAGATTGGCTGGTGGGGGCTCCTGAGACGCTGCACATGGGATGGGGACACCTGGGTGGAGGTTCTCTGAAAACTTTGTGACTCTGTGAACCTTCTGGGCCTGCAGATTTCTCTCCTTAGTAAGTGCTAGCCCTCCCCTCTCTCTCTGCTGGAAGAGAGTAAGTGGCCCACCCTAGCTCCCCTCAAAGACCTCAGGCCCTGCCCCAGCTCTCCTCCAGGTAGGGGAACTTCACAACACAACTCATCGGGATATGCAGGTCTGGATACTAAGGGAAAGGGACTACCCCTGAAGGAGCTCTGCGATCTACCCAGATGTACTGTAGGAGATGGGTATGCACATTAGAATTGGGTCTGAAGGTGCTACAAGGGGGCTGAAAAACCAAGTTGGGAAAGGAAGTTGTTAGTAACTTGGGGGCACTCTCCCAACATACAGGGTTTAATACCATGGAAAGCTCCCCTCCCCCAGGAATCATCTTAAATAACTTGCTTATGAGGAATTAGGTAGAATAGAACTTAATTTGATAAGACTGGTCTAAAACTGGAAACCCTGGTGGCATAGTGATTAAGAGTTCGGCTCCTAACCAAAAGGTTGGCAGTTTGAATCCACCAGGCACTCTTTGGAAACTCCATAGGGCAGTTCTACCCCGTCCTATAGGGTAGCTATGAGTCGGAATCAACTTGACGGCAATGCGTTTGGGTTTTTTTTTTTTTGGTTTGGTCTAAAACTAAGAATTATAATCATTGTTGTTGCTGTTATTAGGTGCCATCGAGTTGCTTCCAACTCACAGCGACCCTAGGTACAACAAAAAGGAACATTGCCAGGTGGTGCACCATCCTCACAATCGTTGTTATGCTTGAGCCCATTGCTGCAGCTACTGTGTCAATCTATCTCGTTGAGGGTCTTCCTCTTTTTCACTGACCCTCTACCAAGTGTGATGTCCTTCTCCAGGGACTGATCCCTCCTGATAACATGCCCAAAGTATGTGAAACGAAGTCTCGCCATCCTCGCTTCTAGGGAACATTTGGCGTATTCTTCCAAGACAGATTTGTTCGTTCTTCTGGCAGTCCATGGTAAATTCAATATTCTTCACCAACACCATAATTCAAAGCCCTCAGTTCTTCTTCAGTCTTCCTTATTTATTGTCCAGCTTTTGCATGCATATGAGACAGTTGAAAATACCATGGCTTGGGTCAGGCGCATCTTAGTCTTTAAAGTGACATCCTTGCTTTTTGACATTTTAAAGAGGTCTTTTGCAGCAGATTTGCCCATGCAATAATCCTCTCATTTCTTGACTGCTGCTTCCACGGGTACTCATTGTGGATCCAAGTACAATGAAATCCTTGACAACTTCAATCTTTTCTCCATTTATCAGGATGTTGCTTATTGGTCCAGTTGTGAGGATTTTTGTTTTCTTTATGTTGAAATGTAATCCATACTGAAAGCTGTGGTCTTTGATCTTCATCAGTAAGTGCTTCAAGTCCTCTTCACTTTCAGCCAGCAAGGTCATGTCATCTCAATAGCACAAGTTGTTAATGAGTCTTCCTCCAATCCTGACGCCTCATTCTTCTTCACATAGTCCAGCTTTTTGAATTATTTGTTCAGCATACAGAAATTGTTATAATCATTATGTGAGCAAAAATAGAGTAAGGACAATTTGAGACAAGTGACACAGTTGACCCTCTTCTGCTTGAAGCACTCTCTAGGATTTGGTGAAACCATATGTATGAGTTTCATAGGAATGCCGTAACAAAGTACCACAAACCGGGTGGCTTAAAACAACTGTGCCCCACAGTTCTGGGACAAGACATCCAAATTCAAGGAAACAGCAGGGCCATGCTCTCTCCAAAGTTCTAGGGCAGGATCCTTCCTTGCTTCTTCTAGCTTCTGGTGCTTCCTGGCAATCTTTGGCGTTCTTTAGCTTGTAGATGTATCACTCCAACCTCTGCCTCAGTCCTCACATGGCCGTCTTCCCCCCATGTGCCTGTGTTTCCCTGTCTGTGTCTCTTTTCCGTATTTTGCAAGAACACCAATCATATTAGATTAGGGTCCACCCTACTCCAGCATTACCTCATATTAACTGACAACATCTTCAAAGACCCTATTTTCAAACAAGGTCACATTCACATGTACTGGGGGTTATGACTTTAACATATCATTTTGGGGGACACAATTCACCGATAACACCACACTTAACCTAGTTCTCCTTCCATCTCATAACTTCTTCTCTTCAGCCAGAGGCGGATTATACAATAGGCAAGGTAAACACAGTGCTCACCTTGCAGGCCTATTTACATAAGACAACGCCTATGACAATTAGTTTTAAATTGCTGAGTGATCTCTCACAGCTGGCAATGGAAACTGTGATGGCCAATAGAAACTGCTTGTTAGCAGTGCCCAGGGCAAGCACCCTACCTGCCATACCTTAGTTACCTTGCTTACCAGATCATCTGTAGTGAACAATTTCATATGGGTTTCACCACATCTTTCTGAAATTGTTCACTACAAATTAGTAAGTAAGCACAAGTAAGCCTGTGCTTACCTTGCTTACTGGGTCATCCGCCCCGTCAGGGATTGTAAATTTGAAAAGAGGCTTTGATTCTGTATGAAGATGCTGTGTCGTTGGGAGAGAGACATATGCCAGCCATACCTAGAAGCAGAATCTTTGATGTGGTGAAAAAATAAGAAATTGTTCACTACAGGTGAGCTGGTAAGCAAGGTAAGTAAGCACTGTGCTTACCTTGCCTGTTGGATAATCCACCCCTGTCTTCAGCTCTCTTTGTTGACTCCTCTGTTTTCAGTCTTCATCTCTGTCTATACTCTTTCTGAGGTGAGTCCATTCAGTCCCAGGTTTATCCCATCTGTTTGCCGGTGACTCCTCAGTACCAATCTTCATACTTGTCTCTTCCTTGGGCTCCAGACTGAAATATCCAACTGCCGGCTTGAAATCTTCACGGGATGTCTAGTAGCATCTGAAGCTTCCCAAATAAGACCAATTGATTTTCCCCTCCAAATATGCTTCCTCCCAAGTCTTCTCCATCTCAGGAAATGACATCGCCATCCAAATTCTTTAAGCCAAACAAAACAAATAGGAATTACCCTGTATTTCTTTGCAAAACATATCCCAAATCTGACCATTTCTTACCATCTTCCTTGCTAAAATCTGGCATCAAGCCACCATTATTTCTCACCTGCACTACTGTGAGATCTCTTACCTGGCCTCCTTGCCCCACTTCTGCACCTACAGCGCACTATCCACAGAGTAGCTGGAACATGCTTTAATGGTATACATCATTGCACAGAGTCCCCAACTTAAAAATGAACAACAGCATCCGATGGCAACTTGAATAATATCAGAGTCCCTACATGGTCTCAGGGGCCCTGGTGGTGCAGTGGTTAAGTGCTTGGCTGCTAACCGAAAGCTTGGTGGTTCCAACCCACTAACTGCTCTGCTGGAGAAAGATGTGGCAGTCTGCTTCTGTAAAGATTACAGCCTTGGAAACCCTGTGGGGCAGTTCTAATTTGTCCTATGGGCTCACTATGAGTTGGAATCCACTCAGTGGCAGTGAATTTGGTTGTTGTTGGTTTTTTTTGTTTGTTTGTTTCAAAAGCCCAACATGAATGCCACTGGTCTATCCTTTCGGCATTCTCTCTTCTCTCTCTCCGTCTCTCTCTCTCTCACTGGTTCACCTCCAGGACAGACATCCTGTGTCTTAACTACACCTCTGTGGCTCAGGACCCTTCTCCGTGACATGCTGTTCTCCAGACTTCGTGTGACTGTTGCTTTCTCACCTTCATTGTCACCTTCTCAGAGATGCCTCTTGTGGTTGTCCTCCATGGAAGAGAATCCTCTCAACTCACTTATCACTATTGCAACCATCGTTTAAAGGTTTATTATCTGTCTTCTCCCCTTGGAATGTAAATTCCCTCAGGGGAGGGGCTTTGCTGTTTTAGCTACTGTGGTTCCAGTAATTAAAGACACAACCAGACATGTAACAGGCACTCAGTAAGTATCTTTTATTTGACTGACTGAGAGAGGGAGCTTCCAGTGAGATCTAATTGCTCCTCTATACGAGGCTCTATGAGGAACAAAATAGCCACTCATTGAGATAAGGGCATCACAGTCCTCAACATCAGCTGAGTGGCATCAGAATTAAGATGGAATGATGCTCCATTTTAGCATCACTATTCTTTAAAAATCCTCAAAAGTGCAACTTGGAAACATCTCCTCTTTGACAAAAGCACTTTTATTTCTAGGAATTAGCCTATGTATATATAGACAACGGACCAGTCTAACTATCCATCAGCAGTAGACTAGAGTAGACTAGTTAAATACATTATGATAATTCATATAGTGGGCAACAATGCAGGTGATAAAAAGAATAAGGCAAACCTTCCTATGCTGATATTGAAAGACTTCTGAGAAATTACGTAAGCGAGAAGCGACATCCAGATTGATGTATAGTTTATGATCCCACTCTTGTGAGTATACTATGGATTTATATAGGAGACTATATGCATATAATTTTTCTAAAGGGTAGTTGTGAAGCCCTTGTGATGGTTTTTGGGGAGAGGCAATGATTAAGAGGCAGGAGGCTTTTATGTTCAATTTTATGCCTTTTGTTATTACTTGAATTTTCAGACCATTGCATGTGTTACTTTCATTTGTTAAACAAAACGCCAACATAAATTATCAGGGCAGAAGTATTATGGGCCATTTTCATCCCCTATTTATACTTTTCTGTTTTAAAACTACCCTAAAAAGTGTTCTTTCACACCATCTCCTGAAGAACAAGGTAATTGAATACATGGGTCAGAGAGAGGAAGGATGCACCAATTTTTTCCTCCAAAATACAGGAAGACACTCGTTTCTGTATAATTCCCAATGATACTCTGTTTCCTTATTAGGCAGTTTATTGGCCACGGCACGGAAAGGTGTTGTTATTGCATTAATATGCAATGATTAATGAAGTTGAACTTTATTGTAATAAGCTGATTAGAACACTAGGTCATGAAACGAGAGATTTATTTCACAGCTTTTGATGAAAATGTTGAACTATTTTAATAAGTAAAATGATTTGATATATTAAATTAGCAGAAAATAATAGAACTAGCTATTTAATTTTTGATGACATGGCACAGTGGTTAAGTGCTTGGCTGCTAACCAAAATGGCAGCTCAATCCCAGCAGCCGCTCCAGGGGAAAAAGATGTAGCAGTCTGCTTCTGTAAAGATTTCAGCCTTAGAAACCCTATGGGACACTTCTACTCTATCCTAGATGGTTGCTATGAGTCAGAATCAACTCAATGGCAGTGGTTTTGTTTTTTTTTTTTTTTTTTTTTTTTTTTTGAGTGTAATATTACCATGCTTCTAGGTATTTATCCTAATGAAATAAGCTATCAGAAGAAATACTTTCTATGTGCACAAATGCTAATTGTGACTTTGCTTTCTATATTTCACTATTATAAGCAATCTAAATATTTAACAACAGGAGGATGACTAAGTAAATTATCATATACCCACCCAATGGATTATAAATGATAGCTAAGAAGAATATACAGCAATATCAGAAATTCTCCGTACATAAGATGGAGTGAACACAAACAGGGCACATAATTTTATGGATACTATGATTGTAATTTGGAGTTCTTGTGGCACAGTAGTTCAGTGCTCAGTTGCTAACCAAAAGGTGAGCACTATGAATCCACCAGCTGCTCGTGGGAAACCCTGTGGGGCAGTTCTACTCTATCCTACAGGGTTGCTATAAGTCAGAATCGACTCGACGGCAATGGGTATTTTATGATTGTAATCATTTAAAACAATCCACAGAAACAGACATTTGTTTAATCAACACTTACTTAGTTGCCTGCTTCAGTAGTCTAACTGCCATCCTCATCTCTCCTGGCCTGTTGAAAATATTTAGATAGTATCACTTGCTCACCCGTTAACGTTCCTCCCTCTTGCAGCATCCACGGCTTCATTGTCTTTCTTGCTTAGTTTTATGTCTGTGACTATCCTTCCTTTCTTGACTGCTGCTTCCATGGGTGTTGATTGTGGATCCAAGTAAAATGAAGTCCTTGACAACTTCAATCTTTTCTCCGTTTGTCAAGATGTTGCTTATTGGTCTAGTTGTGAGGATTTTTGTTTTCTTAATACTGAGGTGTAATCCACACTGAAGGCTGTAGTCTTTGATCTTCATCAGGAAGTGTTTCAAGTCCTCTTCACTTTCAGCGAACAAGATTGTGTCATCTGCATATAGCAGGTTGTTAATGAGTCTTCCTCCAATCCTGATGCCTGATCTTCTTCTTCTTCTTCTTTTTTTTTAACAGATATCCAGGGGTATCTAGCAATCTCTAACACAATATTTATGCAATCCTACAGCATACAATCACAGCAACAGTATAGTATGGTAATAAATATCACAAGCTCTAGAGATACTTATGACTTGAAATATGGCTTAGCCACTTACTCTTCAGTTTGTTGTTGTCTGGAGTCAATTCAACTCATGGCAACCCCATGTGTGCAGAGTAGAACTGCTCCATAGGGCTCTTTTTCTTATAGTCCAACTTCTTGGTTTATTAGCTCCTCATACAGATTGAATAAGTATGATGAAAGGATACAACTCTGACACACACCTTTCCTAACTTTAAACCACGCGGTATGCCCTTGTTCTGTTTAAATGACTGCCTCTTGATCTGTGGACAGGTTTCTCACGAGCACAATTAAGTGTTCTGGGATTCCCATTCTTTGCAATGTTATCCATAATTTGTTATCACCCACACAGTCAAATGCCTTTGCAAAGTCAATAAAACACAGGTAAACATCTTTCTGGTATTCTCTGCTTTCAGCCAGGATCCATCTGACATCAGCAGTGATATCCCTGGTTCCATGTCCTTTTATGATTCTAGGTTGAATTTCTGGCAGTTCCCTGTTGATGTACTGCTGCAGCCACTTTTGAATGATCTTCAGCAAAATTTTACTTGCGTGTGATGTTAATGATATTGTTCAATAATTTCCGAACTTGGTTGGATCACCTTTCTTTGGAATAGGCATAAAGATGGATCTCTTTCAGTTGGTTGGCCAGGTGGCTGTCTTCCAAATTTCCTGGCATAGATAAGTGAGCACTTCCAGCACTGCATCCATTTGTTGAAATATCTCAATTGGTATTCCATCAATTCCTGGAGTCTTCTTTTTCATCAAAGCCTTCAGTGCAGCTTGGACCTCTTCCTTCAGTATCAGCAGTTCCTGATCATATGCTACCTCCTAAAATGGTTGAACATCAACCAATTCTTTTTGGTGTAGTAACTCAGTGTATTCCTTCCATCTTCTTTTGATGCCTCCTGCATCATTTAATATTTTCCCCATAGAATCCTTCACTATTGCAACTCGAGGCTTGAATTTTTTCTTCAGTTCTTTCAGCTTGAGAAATGCCAAGTGTGTTCTTCCCTTTTGATTTTCTGACTCCAGGTCAAATGATTGGGCAAATCTGCTACAAAAGACCTCTTTAAAGTGTTAAAAAGCAAAGATGTCACCTTGAAGACTAAGGTGTGCCTGACCCAAGCCATGGTGTTTTCAATTGCTTCATATGCATGCGAAAGATGGACAATGAACAAAGAAAACTGAAGAATTGATGCCTTTGAATTATGGTGTTGACGAAGAATATTGAATATACCATGGACTTCAAAAAGAATGAACAAGTCTGTCTAGAAAGAAATACAGTCAGAATTCTCCTTAAAAGCAAGGATGGTGAGACTACATCTCATGTACTTTGAACATGTTATCAGGAGGGATCAGTCCCTGGAGAAGGACATCATGCTTGGTAATGTAGAGAGTCAGCAAAAAAGAGGAAGACCCTCAATGAGATGGATTGACACAGTGGGTGCGACCATGGGCTCAAACATAGCAACGACGTAAGGATAGCATAGAACCAGGCAGTGTTTTGTTCTGTTGTACACACGGTGGCTATGAGTTGGAACCACCTCGATGGCACCTAGCAACAACAACATCCCTTCTTAAGTCACTGTTTTTTTGCTTCTCATATTTTTATCCCTTAAATCTTAGTATTCCTCAAAGTTTTGTCATTAATCATCATTTCTTGTCACTCTACACACTCTGGTGACCTCATCCTCTCCAAAAACAAAAGCAAGCAAGCAAGCAAGCAAACAAACAAACAAAAAAACCGTTTGCCATCCAGTAAACTCCAACTCAAGGCAACTCCAGGTGTGTCGGAGTAGAACTGAGCTCCATAGGATTTTCAATGGCTGATATTTTTTGGAAGTAGACCACCAGGCCTTTCTTCCAAAGTGCCTCTGGGTGGACTCAAACTGTCAATCTCTTGGCTACCAGTTGAGCGTGTTAATATTTACACTGTACGGGGGCTCCAGGGTATAGGAACCAGCATATAAAGTTAGCCTAACGGGGCAACTATTTGTTGACTTCTTTGACAGAATACAAGGAGGTGCTCTTAGAAGTGCAGAAGGGGATCTTTCTAGTGCTCTGACCTGGGTGTTGAGGAGGGGGTGGGATCAGGGAGGTCAGCTGCCCACAGCACAGCAGACACAGAGTTCCCATAACCAGATGTGATGGTTAAGATTGTGTGTCAACTTGGCTGGACCATGATTCTCAGTGTTTATATGTGATCACCCCCATGATTGAATCTGCTGTGAGTAGCCAGTCAGTTGAAAGGGAGTTTCCTTGGGGGCGTGGCCTGCATCAGAATATAGGCAGATGTTCTCGCTTTTTGCTCGCTCTGGTTCCTGCAGCTGCCTCCTGTTTGTCTGACCTGTCGTTCTTGGGACTTGAGCTGTCAGCTTATTTGCCAATCTTGGGATTCATCGATATTCACAGCCTGTGAGTGAGAGCCCTGCTTTCCGACCTGTCGATCTTGGGTTCAATAGCCCCTGCAGCTACGTAAATCAGGAGAAGCCTCTATCCTAATCCATGGACTTGGGACGCTCCAGCCTCTACAATCGTGTGAGCTGTTTCTTTGATATAAATTTCTCTCTACATACATTTATACGCTTTACTGGTTTTGTTTCTCTAGAGAACCCAGCCTAAGACACCAGAGTTCCATTACTTCGTCGTGAACTTCAGTTTTAGTTTGGTAACATTCTAAGTGACTTTTCATTTGGATGAGTTTGACTTATTTTCTTATAAAAGAGAAATTTTTCCTCATAGTTTTTATTTTGTAAGTCCTATAAAATGAAGCAGTTGCATTTTTCTAAAAGCCTTAGAGATTCTTCTTCTTTCCTTTAGATGAGAAGATGTAGGTTTAGTTCTCTTCTCTGTATTTGAGTCTCTGTTTGAGATGATGAATATAGGAAAAATAAAAATCCTGCCCTCTCCATCTGTGTTCCCTTGGAGTCCGTCTATACTCCCCTGTATGTGTTTGTCATATTGTGAATGATGGAGTTTGTGTCTCCCGGGACCGTGTGCTCCCTGGTGGCCCACATCATTCATCATCTGCCTTCTGCAGACCTAGCCCAGGGTGGGACACAAGTGGCTAAATGTGTCCCCTATGTCTCCACCACATTTTTTAAAATACATATTTTATTTTAGAATAGTGTTAGCTTTATGGAGCCCTGGTGGCATAGTGGTTAAGAGCTCGGCTGCTAACCAAAAGATCAGCAGTTCAAATCCACCAGTCACTCCTTGGAAAAACTATGGGGCATTTCTACTATGTCCTATAGCGTCTCTATGAGTTGGAATCAACTCGATGCAATGGGTTTGGTTTTTGGTTAGCTTTACAGAAAAGTTGTAAAGATAATACAGAGAATTCCTGTGTACTCCACACCTAGTGACTGTCTCGTTGTGCTTCTGTAACAAATACCACAAGTGGGTGGTTTTAAAGAAGAGAAATTGTTTTCTCATTTCAGGCACCTAAGAGTTTGAATTAAGGGTACAGGCTTTAAGAGAAGGCTTTCTCTTTGTCACACAATCCTTGTCGCAGCTTCTCTAGCCCAAGTGTTCCTCATTTCCTTGGTGATCTCCACGTATTACCTATCTTTTTCCCATTTGTGCTTGCTTCTCTCTGTGTTGAATCTGCTTTTTTAAAATCTCAAAAGTCATTAGGTTTAAGACACACTGATACTGTACACTGTTATGGCAGCATTAACATAACAAAGAAAACCCTATTCCCAAATGGGATTACATCCACAGGTATAGGGGTTAGGATTTCAACACATATTTTGGGGGACACAATTCAGTCCGTATCACCCAATTTCCCCTTATGTCAACATCTTGCTATGTACACTTGTCATGATTAATGAACCAATATTGATATATGATTATTAATTAAGCTCGATATTCTATTTGAGTTTAATTGGTTTTTTCCTGAAAAACTAATTGCATTTAGCTATCACGTTTTGTTAGCTTCTCTGGGCTGTGGCAGCTTCTCAGACTTCCTTTTTTGTTGTTAATCTTCACAGTTTTGAGGAGTACTGGGCAGATATTTTGTAGGATGGAAGCTCTTTTTCATTCACTCTACTTTACCAAGCATGATGTCCTTCTTCAGGGACTGGTCCTCCTGATAACATGTCCAAAGTATGTGAGATGAAGTCTTGCCATCTTCACTTCAAGGAGCATTCTGACTGTACTTCTTCCAAGACAGATATGTTCTTTCTTCTGACAGTCCATAGTATTTTCAAAGACATCAGTTCTACATCGATCTTCCTTATTCACTGCCCAGCTTTCATATGTGAGACTGAAAATACCATGTCTTGAGTCAGGCGCACCTTAGTCCTCAAAGTGACATCTTTGCTTTTTAACACTTGAAAGAGGTCTTCTGCAGCGGATTCGCCCAATGCAATACGTTGTTTGATTTCTTGACCGCTGCTTTTATGGACGTTGATTATGGATCCAAGTAAAATGAAATCTTTTGACAACTTCAGTATTTTCTCTGTTTATCATGTTGTTGCTTATTGCTCCAGTTGCAAGGATTTTTGTTTTCTTTATGCTGAGGTGTAATCCATACTGAAGACTGTAGTCTTTGATCTTCCTCAGTAAGTGCTTCAAATCCTCTTAACTTTCAGCAAGCAAAGTTGTGTCATATGCATATCGAAGGTTATTAATGAGTCTTCCTCCAATCCTGATGCCCGGTTCTTCTTCATATAGTCCAGCATCTCTGATTATTTGCTCAGCACAGATTGAATAAGTATGGTGAAAGGATACGACCTGACACACACCTTTTCCATGGAACAACTGCGTTTTACACATTTGGCAAAACTCCTGGAGTTTAGCTAGCGACTTCCAGAGAATGGTTTCCTGTGCCTCTCTGTGGGTGGTGGCATCTATAACAAAGAGGGTAGTCTCTTGGGTATCATCATTGTTCTTCCAACAGAAGCCACTTTCTCAGCATGGGGTCCCTCATGAGTCCTGACCACTGGTCAAATTTTGCATTTAGTTGTGTTTGTGTGAAATCCACTTAGTTGCCAAATAGGGAAAAACCCTGACATTTATGACTTTATGTTAAGGCCAAGTCAGCTTTTCTAGAGCTATGCTCAATTTTTAAGGATTTTTTAAAATTACAGAACTGGGTAGATTTACTTTAGGGCTTAAACTTTCCTACAAGGATCTTTAAGTCTTTTGATCTGGAAGTGTTTTTCTTGGCTGCTGAAGAAGGGATAGAAAAAGTGTCTTGGCTCTCTAAAGCCCTTTTAAAGCAACCTTGATGAGTTAGACAGTGATTCTTATTTCAAATTGCAGTCAGAAATAGGAAATAAAATCTGGGGAAAATGGCAGGAGGTTCCTTTTTACATTGACACCGAAACAATACGATCAGCATTTTCCCTTTTAGATTTAAGCAGGAATAGATAACTGTCCTGGACGGCGTGGCCATTCGCTGACATGAAAGAAGCCTGTGTCTCTGAATGTGTGTGTTGGGGGAGAGAAAAAGAGACCATGGTAGCCAGAGAACAGAAGGAGAAATTTCTTGTTTCCCTCCACCTCTATCATGTAAAACATTCAAAAATATTTTTGCTTTTTTTCACTTAGCATTTCGTATCATACATTACTTTATATAAAGTATACATTTGCTTCTCCTCATGAAAAACAAACGTGATAATAAGCAACAATGTTATGTAATCCATACATTTTATTATTTACATAATTAAAAAATATATTAACAATTCAAGTGGATGGGAGGCCTTGGGTGGTGCAAATGGTGAACGCACTCGGCTGCTACCCGAAAGGATGGAGGTTCGAGTCCACCAAGAGGCGCCTTGAAAGAAAGACCTGGTAATCTACTTCTAAAATATCAGCCTTTGAAAACCCTATGGTTTTCAACCTTTTGGTTAGCAGCCGAGCACATTCACTGTTTACACCACCCAGAGACTATAGAGTGAATAGAGAGTAAGTGATTAGATAGATGGATAATTGAACGTTGTTAAGTGCTGTCGAGTTGGTTCCAACTCATAGCGACCCTATGTACAACAGAACAAAACACTGCCCATCCTGTGCCATCCTCCCAATCGTTGCTACGCTTGAGCCCATTGTTGCAGCCACTGTGTCAATCCATCTCATTGAGGGTCTTCCTCTTTTTTGCCGACCTTCTACATTACCAAGCATGATGTCCTTCTCCAGGGATTGATCCCTCCTGATAACATGTCCACAAGTATGTGAGATGTGGTCTAGCTATCCTCGGTTCTAAAGGATAATTGATTAGATGAAATCAATAACACCTCTTAAATTTTGAAGTTCAAGTTTATTTTAAAAAAGGAAAATAATTAAGTCAAGATGAGTTGTTCAGGAAGAAAAGTGCAAACACTACATTTAAAGATACAATATTAGTTGTGTAAGTGGAAGAGAGACCATTTCCTCCATTAATTACCCAGAAAACATTTCTGAGTTGCAGGAGGTAGCAGCTGAGTGGGTGTGCTGGCGAGGCCGGGATGATCTGAGCCAAACCCCTCGGGTTTTGTTAGCAGCCAGGATTCGGAATCAGTTCACTGACAACACACAAAGTGGTTCAAGTTGTTGCTAGACTGTTTTGATGAGATTAATGAGGAGTAACAGGAGAGCAGTCAACATTATTCAAAGACGTTTTGTTTTCTGCCTCACATAATCTTCTTGTGTCATAGAACACATCTTTCTAGAGCATAAACGGCTTTCAAGGTTCGTGTTTTCTCATCTGTGGTTTTCTTGCAGGAACCAACACAGTGACTTGCATTTTCTAGGAGATGGATCCACAAATCTTCCATTAAGCATTCAAGGACTTTTGAAATTGTGTCTACCTGTGTACTTATGACTTGTGCACATTTTGGGGTGTTTATTCCATTTGTGTAAGAAATACTTGTTCAGAAAAAGCAGCACACAAAATCATCCTTCCTTTGTGTATGTTTCCTACACTTCATTCCTGGAGGAAGGATTGTCTGGTGATTTAAATAGATTCCTCCAGTGAATGAACGAGTGAGTGGAAGGGGATGAATAAATGTATTGGGGGAGAGAAAAATCTTTACAAACATGATTTTGTCAAGTATAGCGTGGCCTATTTTCTTAAAGAGATGTTAAGGATAAACATAATGAGTACCTTAAATTTGAAAAGAAAGAAATCAAACAGAAAGAAAAAAAATGAAAATATTAAGGGTATTTAATCTGGAGAAAAGAAGGCTAAAAATACTGGTTTTAAGTATTTCTCCATTTAATTTATACCATCCTTTGCATTTTTTCATATATATCTTTTTTTCCTCAAATTGAGCATAAATATTTAAATAGCTGAGATGTTGTGTTATATACATTTTCTGTGAGGCAGAGCTATATTAGGCCCTTCTCAGTTGCAGAAATGAAACCAAAATTCACTTAGGAAAAACAGGGATTTATTACTTCATGTGACTAGTAAGTGTTTAGGGGTAAAGCTAACTTCAGACATGGCTGGATCCAGCAGCTCTAATGATGTGGTCAGGGCTCCTCAGTCTCCAACCCTCCACTTTGCTTTCCTGGATTGCCTGTGGTCTCAAGGGGCTCACTTCATATGGCAAGAAAGGCATCCACCAGGAGTTCTCACCTTAGATAGAGCTTATAGAGGAAGAACAATCTGTTTTCTCAATAGCCAATTACCATGGGGGCGGTGGTGGAGTATTCTGATTGGCTAGGCCTGGAAAGATGCTCATTTCTAGAGCTGGGGTGAGGACATAGAGGACATGGAAGGTCTGCCCCATGTGAGCCTCCGGGATAAATCAAGATGAACACAGAATGAGGAAGTGGCATTTCCTAATTAGAGGTATGCTGGGCAGATAGACTATGCACTGATTCAGGTATTTTTTACACAGTGAGATCTCAATGAGATGAATTGGAAGAGTCCTAGCCCCCACTGTGACTACACTAGAATAGGCACATACCATGTATCTGATTACGGGACAGAGATGAAAGACATCATATGTGGAGTGGGATTGAGTCAGCTTTAAATTTCATCACCACCAGCAAAAATGTGCACAGACCATAAGTACAGTAGGTATAACTCCTTTGAGACTTGGTTGCTTGCTTGTAAAAATGGGGAAATAAGGCTAAGTTTATAGAGTCGTTCTGAGATTTAAGTGAAATAATGTATATATTTCTGCAGTCTGGCACATAGGAGGTCCTTTACAAACACTTGTATTATTATTGATTTGGTTAATATTGGTATATGATTTTTCATTCATTCATTCATTGGCAAGCACGGTCAGGAGCTAGTGGAAAATGCAAAGATAATTGAGTCTGTGATCTTTCAGTCCGTGGAAGATGGGTAAATAAATGTGGTGAGATGATATTTAAAATGTTCCCCTTTATAATTTTCTCTTCTAGATATTTCCTTCTTGCTCTGCATTCTGCAGTTCATTAAAACTTGTCCATTAGACAGAGGATTACTACCCTCTGAGGGAAAATGAATACAAAATGTACGGGAGAGCCAACATTTTGCTGTGAATTCCAAAATATGCTTTTTAAAGCTGCTGGCAGATAAAGCACTTCTTTGAAGTCCCTGAGGTATACTTTGAACGTGTACTATCACCCAGGAAGTAGGGACGAAGGCAGGGCGACCTCAGAGCCCTTTTCCTACAAGGCAGACACTTTCTGGGCTGGAGGGGGTGGTATAGAGGGCCAAGGGAAAGTGCGAGGTCACCTGGGAGTGACCAGCAGCCTGATGGATGGGGGTACAGAGCAGAGGGATGGTGCCCACCACCCATCTCAAGGATGGCAGGAGAGGGTCTTGCTGAGTCTTGGGGCTTGAGCATGGCCCCACAGTCAGATGGCAGTGGGAGCCAGGAGGGGCAGGCCCCAAAGGCTGGGACCTTTCTCCCCTCTATCCCCCTCCCCCACCCTGCACACCTCCTGAGGCTCCAGAGTGGTTCTAGGAAAGCTGAAGATTCCCATGCCAGCTCCGCAGCACCC
The DNA here is from genome assembly GCA_030035585.1 of Dugong dugon. Classification (NCBI taxonomy): domain Eukaryota; kingdom Metazoa; phylum Chordata; class Mammalia; order Sirenia; family Dugongidae; genus Dugong; species Dugong dugon. The sequence continues at coordinate 113,699,957 of CM057466.1, forward strand.
TCCCCTCTGAGGCCACCCTAGGAGGCTCAGGTTTACAGACAGCAGGCCTGAGTCACTCACAGGTGGCAGAATGCCCCAGGTGCTTGTGAGGTGGAGGTACAGTGCAGCCCAGGGCACAGGGGCTCCTCCAAGCACAGAGGGAGGGGCGTCCCAGAAGTCTTTGCCTCCTTTCCCAGGTGCTGAGCTGAAACATGAAAGCCTCTGGAAGCTGAGGTTAGCACCACGGAAAAGAGAGGGGGAATCACCTGGAACCACCCTGGGTGTTAATCCAGAACAGACCCATGAGAGTTTAAGACTGTGAAATTCATGCCCACTACACTCAAAATTACAATGCATTGTGATCAGAGCTTTGAGGAGCGAGAACAGAATTTTCTGCCCAGGAAGGGGTGACTCACCCTACCCTGAAAGCCACAAAGACTCCATAAAAGAGGTAGCATTGTAGCTGGGTCTTGCACAATGAGGAGAAATTTCCTAAGTGTAATAAAAGGAGAAATAACATCCAGATAGACAGAAAACCATGTACAAAGGCAAAAATTATGAAGGAACGGGGCATGTTAGCGGGGAGTTAGTTTGCGTGACTGGAAGAGTGGACTCAGAGGAGGGCCAGTTGCTAGGAACGAAGGAGTTGTAATAACTCTGTCACTAACTCATAAAATTCAGACTATGTATAATTTCCAAGAGCTGTCCTTGTTTATATAGGGCAAACATAATGAAAACCCATAGAGAGAGATACTGAACCCTAAGGTGCCTTACAATAGGGGAAAACAACTCTAGGCACCTGAATAAGGTCCCTGAGTGGTACAAACGGCTAATGCTCAGCTGCTAACCAAAAGGTTGGAGGTTTGAGTCTACCCAGAGGTGCCTTGGAAGAAAAGCCTGGTAAACTACTTCCAAAAAATCAGCCACTGAAGACCCTATGGAGCACAGTTCTACTCTGACACACATGGGGTTGCCACGAGTCAGAATCTACTCCATGGCAACAGGTTAAGTACTTTCATTTTTTAAATTTCTTTCTTCTGTTCCCATGAAACTTTTCACATCCTACCTTCAGGATCATTTTTCTAATTTCTCTCTCCCCTAGATGTTTATTAAATGCATTAAAGTCCATTAAAAAAATCACTTTAGACAAAATTTTCTATCAATTATGTCCCTTGCAAGCCACTGGAGCAAAACCATACAGTCCTTGTTCATAAACATGCAAGCTGGCCTCTGCCTTAAGACTGTCCCTCTGCTGGTCTCTCTCACTAGAATGTTCTACCCTTTATATTCAAAAGGCTTTCTGCTCTATTTCCTCCGATTTCTACTCAAATGGCAGTTTCTCACAGGTCTTTCCTGATTACCGTATATAAAATTGCACTGCTCAATTACTTTCTATCTCTTATCCTACTTTTCTCTCCTTCATAGTATTTACCATATGGCATATGATATTTTTATTTCTTTTTTTAATGCTTTGTCTCCATAATAAAACATGTTGTTGGGTGCTGTTGAGTCATTTTTGACTGATAGTGACCCCGTGTGACAGAATAGAACTGCCCCATAGGGTTTCCTAGGCTGTAATTTTTATGGGAGCAGATTGCCAGGTCTTTCTCCCATGGAGCCACTAGGTAGATTTGAACTGCCAACCTTTCTATTAACAGCTGAGCACTTAACCATTATGCCACCAGGGCTCCTTTATATATATATATATATATGTATGTATGTGTACATATGTGTGTATATATATATACATATATGAAGATAAATATATCATAATAAATGTAAATGGACTAAACTCTAGTTAAAAAAACAGAGATTGTAAAATTGGATTTTAAAATCAGTTATGTGCTGTTTCCTGCTTTTACTATGTTAGTATTATTTTAGGTTTTATGTGTTATTTGGTATGATTTGGTAGGTTATTTTTGGGTCTGGGAATGCTCAAAAATTTTTCCCATATAAATGAATGGTAATTGCTTTACAACATTTCAGCTTACAGAATGCTCTACTTTTGGATAGCAAGGGAAACCTGTAACTCTCAATGCTACAGAGCTGTCCAGCACAATAAACCAAAAAAACAAAAACAAACAAAAAAAAAAAACCAAAAAAAGCCAAACCCGTTGCCATCCAGTTGATTCTGACTCATAGTGACTCTATAGGACAGAGTAGAACTGCCCCAAAGGTTTTCCAAGGAGCGGCTGGTGGATTCGAATTGCTGACCTTTTGGTTAGCGATCTGAGCTCTTAACCACTGTGCCACCAGGGTCCAGCACTACAGGATACCACAAAAGCCCAAGGGAGAGCAGCTGGGGCAGAGAAGGAATACTGAAGTGCAAGAGACATTAATGACATTTTGAGATAACCAGTTAGGGAAGGTAAGCATATTTTTGGGTTTAGCAAGATACTTGGATAAGTGGGTTACTTAAACTCAATTTTGTCCTCTGGAAAACATGGGTGAATATAACATCTCCCTTACAAGGGATTTGTGAGGATTAAAGGAAACAACAAATGCAGTTGAAGTACCTGGCACATAGAGGATGTTCAATGAGCTGCATAAGTCTCTCTGGAAATGAGGAAGAGGAGAGCTAGCTAGCTAGAGACATGAGACAGTACTCACTTCTCAAACTTCCCAAGGCAAAGATGGCTCCTGCGTCATCTTTGTTCATATTGTTTTTTATTGTGATAAATATAAATGTAACAAAACATTTGCCATTTCAACATTTCTTACACGTACAATTCAGTGACATTAGTTAGGTTCATCATGTTGTTCAACTATTACCATTACCCTTTCCACATTTTTCCATCACCCTTAACAGAGGCTCAGTGTCCCTTAAGCGATGAGTCTATCCTCATGCTCTCTCCCCCTGGCACTGGCACCTGGTAACCAGCACTTGCCATATTCTGAATCTAAATCTCTTTGTCTCCAATGACAGGGAGTCTTCCAGGGAACATTGCATCCTACTGGTCTTTGTGTTACCTGTCTCCTAAAGCACTGTGTCTGGCATATAGTGGGCACTCCATAACCATCTGGGCAGTGCTGGAAACATACAGGTGTTATTGAGACTGGGTCTAGACAAACCATATAAACACTGCAAATAAATGACTCAGTTTCAGTTCTTTACTTGAGAACTACAAAGACAACAAACAAGGATATTGTTCACTAGCACTACTACACTTAAACGGCTTCATTTTCTGTTGGCATATCCATGTCTTACTGCAGTGATACAATATGAAACATTATATAACTTTACAAATATTTCATTCGTCGGTACTTCTGTTTAAGACACTTAGATGAATAACGTAAGGCAAAAATGATCTCAAGTTGAATGATGTCAACACGACTCACATCCCCTGATCTTCTCAGACACATTTAAGAAGAAAATTCACGTAGGTCGTTCTGTTTTCCTCCCTGGCCGTGTGCGGGGTGGGGGTGGTGGTGAACAGGGAGCAAATTTTACAAAACTCCAGGTGGCAGCGCCAGACGCATTTTCTTTTTGTACACGGACACCGCCAACCTTGCATTTCTTGGGGTTTATTCCTGGGACAGGAGGCACTCTCACTGACGGACACCCAGGAGGGAGGGAGAGAAGGAACAGTTCCGAAGATGAAGTCTGCGCACCCGCCACCTCCGCGTGCCAAGAACGCTCGAGCCCTTCCAGCTCCTTGCGCACTGGGGCAGTAACTGCATCAGGCGGGCAGCAGCCCTGGTTGTACCCGGAGCTCCACGCCTTGCAGAGAAGAGAGTGCATGGCTGAACCCAGCAGGGAGGTGGCCGGCGACCCATCCCATTAGGACGCATCCAGCCTCTGCCGGGCGCATTGACTTCCCGCGGTCGGGGGAGGCACACAGCCGGCCAGAGTCCTTGCTTCCTCTCTCAGTTGCAGCCGAGGAGTCCCTGTACACACCACTGCTGACCACCAGGAAAGCGTAGGAGCGCGCTCGCCGAGTGGACTCCTTCCAGCCCCTGCAAACATTGAGAGGGAAGGAGGAGCAAGGAGGAGCGCGGGGAGTACGGCCGCGCCAGAGCCCTCTCCACCGGCCAAGGGAAGCAGGGCTCTCGGAGCAACAGGTGCGGCCCGCAGCCACTCCCGGCGCGAGGGCACGCTGCCAGCCCGGACTCAAGCGAATAAGGCCGTGGGAGGGTCTCCACCGCGGCCAGAGCCGGAGCGTCCCTCCGGCGAGGCTCGGTGGCGGCGCCACAGGCGGAGAGTCAGGGTCGGGGTCCGGGCTGGGGCCAGGGCCGGAGCCGCCCCCACCCCCGGGATAGCCGCCCGCGACCCCAACGCGAGTCCCCGCCGGCTCACCGGCGGCCGCGCAGCCAACCCGGGGCCGCGCAGTGTCTTGCGCCTCGAGGGCGCCTCCGGCGCGGGGACACGCGCCCGGCTCTGGGCTGGGACCGCCGCGTCCCAGTGCGCCCCGCGCCCGGGCGCCCGGGCCATGGAGCTAGCGGCCGGGAATGTAAGCGAGGGCAACGCAAGCGGGCCTGAGCCCAGCGGCCCGGAGCCCAGTGGCCACGAGCCGCTGCCGCTGCTGGGCATCGGCGTCGAGAACCTGGCCACGCTTGTGGTGTTCGGCCTTATCTTCGTGCTGGGCGTGCTGGGCAACAGCCTAGTGATCACCGTGCTGGCGCGCAGCAAGCCGGGCAAGCCGCGCAGCACCACCAACCTGTTCATCCTCAACCTGAGCATCGCCGACCTTGCCTACCTGCTCTTCTGCATCCCCTTCCAGGCCACCGTGTACGTGCTTCCCACCTGGGTGCTGGGCGCCTTCATCTGCAAGTTCACTCACTACTTCTTCACCGTCTCTATGCTGGTCAGCATCTTCACCCTGGTCGCGATGTCCGTAGATCGCTACGTGGCCATCGTGCACTCGCGGCGCTCCTCCTCGCTGCGGGTGTCCCGCAACGCGCTGCTGGGCGTCGCGGTCATCTGGGCGCTGTCCATCGCCATGGCCTCGCCCGTGGCCTATCACCAGCGCCTCCTCCTCCGCGGTTCCGGCAACCAGACCTTCTGTTGGGAGCAGTGGCCCAACCAGCGCCACAAGAAGGCCTATGTGGTGTGCACCTTTGTCTTCGGGTACCTGCTGCCGCTGCTACTCATCTGCTTCTGCTATGCCAAGGTGGGCGGGCGGCGGGGGACGGCGGGGGTGAGGGCCTGGGGCGTCCCCTTTTGTTTTCGGGGCTCCTCTGTGTGGAGAACCTTCTCCACTTAGTTTTGCCCTCGCCTCTGCTTGGGCTTTCCGCTGGAGGTTGCACAAGGAAGTTATCTGGAGTTTGAGAAATGCCGGGGACAGTGTGCCCTTCGTTTCCCAGACGTGCCTAGACGACTCACCTCCCTTCTCCGTCCCTGCACCTTGCAGAGCTGGCAGGAGAGGTGTGCTCAGCGCACTCCCTCAACTGATGAAAAGCCAGCTCTGCTTTCTAACTCTCGGCCCCAGATTACCCGCGCGAAGAAATGAGGGATGCAGGGATTGTAGGGCGCCCGTGCGCGGTAGCACGGTGGAGGGGCTTGTGGTGCCGTACGTGGCCCCGCGGGCGCGCAGGTTGTGCGCTCACCAGAAGAGGCTTTGCGGGACCCGGCTCTGGGAAGCCACTACTCATGGGGGCAGAGCCGAGCAGTTCATTGTACGGAGAAGTTTAACTTAAAAAACTCCAAGTCGTAAAGCAGCATTTCTTCACTTAGTCTTGACTGGCGTGTCCAGAGAAGTTTGGAAGGAAGGCAACTGGAGCTGTTGTGTTTCCATTTGAGTCCTTTTAGAGAGGTTGTCTAAACAATATGAAGTGATTCAGGTCAGAGCGGGTCTAAATCTCCGACTCTAGAGAAACACTCTGGACACCCACCTGATTTCACCTATGGGGCTCTTCCTCACTGGGGAGACTGTTCTTGTCCTCCCTGTATACAGCCTGGCCAGCTCCCTAAATGCACCTTCTCTTTCATGAACAACACAAGATTTTGAAGATTTCATACCTACACCATATGATGGTGATTTATGGGGTACACTGTAATATCACCCGAAGTATTGTCTTTAGAGTAGTATCACCGTTAGAAAAACACTAACATTTGCACCAATTTAGCTTCATCTCTCTGTGTCTCTCATTTTATTTCTGGTAAGGCTGTGGCTGTAGAACCCTGAAGAAACAGACGGTGGTAGAAGCAAGAAAGTAATTCTTCTTTTTCCAGAAAAATGTTTAACATAAGCCATCTGGTATGGGGTTCCCCCGTGCATTATCATCAATATAGAGTTATGTCTATATTTTGAATGGGAATAATTTTGGATATAATCTGAAAGAATGACTGCACCAAGCGGTTATATATAAAATATAGTGGAGATAGGGAATGTGGAAAATAACTCTCACTTAATTATCTGGAAAATGGCTAATCTTTTTATTTTGTTGTTAGGTGCTGTCAAGTCAATTCCGACTCATAGCAACCCCATATGTCTACAGAGTAGCACTGCCCCGCAGGATTTTCTAGGATGTAATCTTTATGGGAGCAGATCACCAGGTCTTTCTCCCCCGAGCCCCTGGGTGGATTCGAACTGCCAACATTTTGGTTAGCATCCAACCACTTAGCCGCTGTACCACCAAAGCTCCTTTCTATATTTGGTGTCCTGCAAATTTGAAACAAAGGCTGGTTCTACCTGTCTCACGCGCTATCTCACTGATCTGCACAGCAGCCCCGTGGCTTGAAACTATAGTCCCTGTTTTATTGATAAGGGAACTGAGTTTGGAGGAGTGATGTGACTCTCCAGATTATGAAGCTAGTAGATAGTTCCAGAAGGAATTTTACCAGGGATTCCAAGTCCTCTGAATGGACGGAGAGGGATTTTGGCAAGGACTTGAGGGTGTGAAAACAGTTCAGGGGGTCAGTGCTCCAAGTTGGGTCCTACAGTGACTCTTTCAAAAATTGCCTCCTAAATTCCTAGTTGGTTGGGTTAGAACAGGAGCATATTCTTTTTTTCTTTCCCCAAAGTCTTTAGGGAAAAATAACTTTAGATCTTCTCAATGGAGACAGCAAGGTAAACTTTAAGGAATGTATTGGGCTAAATTCTGTCATTTGAGAGTTTATAAAAGGCATATCTAGGGCAAGTTTAAAAATGGTTTTCAGAAATTTAATAAATATGTGATCACTGAGTCGTTTTCTACACACCCATAGTTTGATTCTAAGCATAACTGGGAAAATCTTTGGAATTCAAAATAATATTTGGAAATTCACTCCAGGCCTGACTAAGTAGAGATGTCACAAAGCTGCTTTTCTTTGGTTTAATCATTAAGTGTGTGCTTCTCAGTTAAAGATATTGCCACTTGAGTGGCGGGTTCAGGACTGGCAGTTTCCCCGAGGTCCAGGTCTGAGAGCTGAGAGGAAAAAGCACCAATGGCCCGAGAGACACTGAGATGATGATGTGAGTTTTTATTTTGTTTTGTTTCACCTTTAAACCTAGCAAGACATCTTAGTCATCTAGTGCTGCTATAAGAGAAATACCACAAGTGGGTGCCTTTAACAAACAGAAATTTATTTTTGCACAGTTTAGGAGGCTGGAAGTCCAAATTCAGGGCACTGGCTCTAGGGGAAGGCTCTCTCTCTGTGTTGGCTCTGGAGGAAGGTCCTTGGCTAGGCATCTCTCTTCCCCCATCTCTGCTTCTCTGGTTTGCTTGTTTAAACTCTTTTATATCTCAAAAGAGGTTGATTTAAGACATACTTACACTAATCCTGTCTCGTTAACATAACAAAGAAGACTCATTCCCAAATGGGGTTATAACCACAGGCATAGAAGATTTACAACTCATATTTTTGGTGGACACAATTCAATCCATAACACTTGAGAACTGCATTCTTGAGTTGCCTGCTGCTCCCCAAATCTTACATATTTTTAGTGGAAGAGTTGTTTCCGGTTTCTTCTCACCTGAACCCCTCCCCCCAGCACCTAGAACCCATGGGACTAGGGGATGCCTGGGAGGGCAGACCCAGTGCTCTGCTAAACCTCTCCCCTCTGAGGCCGTGCAGTTGCTCTTGTACAAAGCTGTGCCCCCCCCTTCCTTTAGGATAAATTATGGTCTGGGACCCTCTTGGTCTATAAAGAAGATTACCTCTTGATGTGCCCACCCCACCAAGTGTCTCCATGTGCCCAGAGAGAGCTGAACTCAGGGTGAGCTGGGCTCAGGCTTGAGGGGGTGTCTTCCTACACACCCTGCTCCAGAACGTGTGGCCTGACGGAGGTGCCACCATACAGCCCTCATTATCTTCTGGAGAAATGTAATCTTAACTTGTCCTGACACCTCCATTCTTTCTCCTCTGATGACAGGCACTCCGCCATGTTGTGTCATAACATATCCCCATATGCTTAGAGTACAGGCTCCGGAAAAGAAGCAGAGCTGAGCAAGGTTTCCACAGGTATTTTCTTCATTGACCGTTCAACTATATTTGATATCCTTAGGTCTTCTGAAGTTTCTGTGTAGGGATCCAATTTAATTCATCGGAGGAATGAGTAGACCCTTAGGCACAATCACAAAGCAGTTGACCTTTGCATTTCCTGTGCAGCCTCTTCCCCAGGTGTCCCCCTCTGATCTGTGTTCCTGCTGCCTTTTCGCTCTTCTTCTCTCCTGCTCCCTTGTTCTCTGTGACCAGTGTCCTCTTGTGGTCTCCTGCTGGGAAGATGCCACTGGTTCATCTTACCAGGCCTGTCCTCTCCAAGCAGGGTCACACTCCAGCCCTTTCCTTCCCCTTGGCAGCTCTCTTTTTCTCCTACAAAAGCTCCTTTCTATACTTGCCTTACATTCAATTTTCAGTACCCTGATTTCTTGGCAAAAGAATAAAGTAACCCAATGTTAATGTGTTGAGAGTTATTCCCAATGATCCTCTTGCCAGTAAAAGACTTGTCATGCTGTAGATGATGCTCAGCCATTTTAGGAAGGGAGAAATATCTTAGTCAGGCAGGGAATTTAGAGTCAGGGATTCACACCACCCTGGTAGCTGCCTAACCTGCATGAGGCTTATAGGAGAGGTAAACACCCTGTGTGGTTGTCAGTTAGAGTGTGATGGGTTGCTCCAGTGGTGCATGGAGCTGATGAAATAGAGTCAGCCTCTGCAATAAGTCCGATGTGATTAAATTATCTCCATGCCGTGGTGCTAGAGGGAAGCAAAGAAACAGCTGGAACGTGGCTTCTGGTTCTTTGAGACACTCAGCTCTGCAATCTACAGGCCCTCTAAAGCTCATGGCCATACAGAGCTAAATTTTCTTTGGATTTTCACTCAGATTGGGTACAAAAACAAAGTCATGTACTAGTTCTTCAGTGTTAGCACTCTTGCATAAGGCCAAGTGTGTGTTGGAAATTCCTGTACATAACCAAAGATTTTTGTATCATTTCTCCTGAAAGTACCCTGGTGAGGGAAGACAGAAATAGTTTCTCTAATTAGAAGCCAGTGCATCTTCAAGGAGGCTCACTGACAGGGATGTTAATTGCAAACCCTGCTAAATGGTCTCTACGTTGCAATGCTGAATTCCCAACATGTACTTGGTCTAGCAGCACAGCACGATGGGAAGGATTTAATAAAGAAAGAAAGGGGCCTGATGTGGTGATTTGCTTTATGAAGATTTGAAGTGGAGACAAGCCCCAAAGGGAAAACAGATGGAACACATCAAAGCAAACGTTGGCATAATTCAGCCTCGCTGCCTTGGAGAGAGATCTGGTTATACTGCCCATTTGTTTATTTGCTTTCTTTCCCTGTTGGATGGTGAACTCCCTGAGGGCAGGAGATGGTCTCTAATTTTTTGATGTATCTAGATAGGGCAGTGGTTAAGAGCTTGGCTGCTAACCAAAAGGTCGGCAGTTCAAATCCACCAGCCACTCCTTGGAAACCCTATGGGGCAGTTCTGCTCTGTCCTGTAGGGCCACTATGAGCTGGAATCGACTTGACAGCAACTTTTTTTTTTTTTTTTTTAATAGGGTCTGTATAAGGAGCCCTGGTGGAGCAATGGTTAAGCACTTGGCTGCTAACTGAAAGGTTGGCAGTTGGAACCCACCAGCAGCTCCATGGGAGAAAGACCTGGAGATCTGCTCCCATAGAGATTACAGCGTAGGAAACCCTATGGGGCAGTTCTACTCTGTCGCATGGGGTCACTATGAGTCAGAATCCACTTGGCGGCACCCAACAATAAATGGGTCCGTATGTCATTGTGTCTGACCTATAGTGGAAATCTAGTGACAGTGGGTGGTGGTGGGGCTCTTTCTGGAGAAGAATCAGGCCCACACGCCAGCACTCTCTGTAGACAGGCACTATGGCCCGCACTCCGTGGACACTGGTCGTTCTGTCATACTCCCAAACATTGAAAAGCAGGAGTATTTGGCAATTTCTATTTATTGTGCAGAGCCCTGGTGGCACAGTGGTTAACAGCTCAGCTGCTAACCAAAAGGTCAGTAGTTCAAATCAACCGGCTGCTCCTTGGAAACCCTTTGGGGCTATTCTACTCTGTTCTATAGGGTCGCAATGAGTCGGAATGGACTTGATGGCAATGTTTTTTTTTTTTTTTTTTTAATTTATCGTGCACTTTTATTTAAGTAATTTTATAGACAATGCTGTTACCATATTTTTATGCAAATAACATGCACCTTCTACATTTGTTTGCAAATCATGCCCTCCCCCTGCGAGGTATTTTCATAAGCGCCACTCTGCCAATTTTTTTTACATGTTGCTGTAAAAAATTAGCATAGTGTGCTTATGAAAACATCTCGCAGCAGGGAGGGCACAGTTGGCAAACAAATGTAGAAGGCATGCATTATTTGTTGAAAAATACAGTACATTATGTTGTGATTTTATAGATAATGATATTACCACCTTAGAATGCCAGTCATGGTCAACACCAGGCAGACAATGCATGACGAGGTGGGAGGCAAACTCGCTTTGTCCATCTGTGTCTTTCAGGTCCTTAATCATTTGCACAAAAAATTGAAGAACATGTCTAAGAAGTCAGAAGCATCCAAGAAGAAGGTAATCATCACATGCATGCCATTCTGTAGAGAGTAGTTTATTTTTATTCTCAATTATCCTCACATCCGCCCAATGCCTGAGAAATCTAAGTTCCTTGGAATGGGTATTTGAAATAAATCTCTTACTAGTAGGGCAGCCATGGGAATGGAAAGTGGTTCTCTGTGAGGCTTCACAGGTAAGGACTGACTGTGTTCAACCTGGAGGGAAGCTTGGGGTGGGGGTACAGGTCCACATGCATATTTTGGATTCTGAGCCCCATTTGAGGTATGTTCTAGGGAGATTGAGGCAGAATGCAGAGCTGCTTCATGGTGTGAACCTATAGGCATTTTGTTTTATATTTACTGTCTCTGTGTGATTCCAGAAGGCCCTGGGTTAATTTCTTTCAAGAGAAAGTTGCTATAATCTCCCCCTAAAGCCTCAAGAGCAAGACATGGTGCCCTTATCTCTTCTCTTTAGACTTTGTGCATACCTTGACCCAAAGGGGATATAATTAAAGCAGGGAGCAGTTTGAAAGGGAATTCTACCCCATTTTTATTGTCTTTCTTGAAAATAAAAATGAATTCTGACTTCAACAAGTCTCTTTTGATTAATATTAAAGCGTCCAGCTTATTGATATTTATTACATTTCACATGTTAAGGAAAAACTGTTTTACAAGTTAGGATTAATTTAATTCTTATTCAGATAATATTTATGTAATTTCTGATTTTAGGAAGTAGAATGCAATCATTAGACATTGTGATTAGGGAGGAGGAGATTATAACTAGACATTTTTACCCACAATGTTAGTAGTAAAATCTGAAAATACCTTGTTTTTCCTCCTAAATATTTATCATGATTAATGACATACATGATTTGCAGAAATTATAGCTCAGATAATCATATTTACTGTTAAGAATCCTGCTTAAAAAAGACAGTTTTCCTGACTTTCCTTGCTTATAGACAATAATGTGGCTAAAAACACATGTTCCCAGAGTCAGTGAAAGGCACTGGTAGACATTTGGTTAAAAAGCACAAATATTAAGACTTTTTAAAAATTTTCTAGCACCAAAAGTCAACTTGTATTAGAGAAATAATCAAACGGTTTTTAGGATAATGACCCAAGAGTAAAAGCTGCCACATATGTAACTAGACTATCTTATAGCTTCCTTTCCTCAACCCTTCCTGACACCAAAACCATTATCTAGGCTTTATTTTAAATTTCTGGGTGCCTCTTTCTAACAGCTGCCAAGGTGTTGGGTTGCATGGATAGAATCACCCCTGAAAGCTAACGTTTGCCCCTCTGGTTTTGTGATGGGCTGTGTGCCAGAGTTTCCTGATTTTTCCAGTCTGCGCCTTCGTGTTTCCTCTGAGACACATGTCTCATCCAGAAGAAAAGGATTCATCAAAGACAATTAAGAACTGCTTATAGTTGCCCCTTAGACAATTATTTCTAGGACACAATGATTGGATGGTTATTTATAGGCTTGAGCTGGATCGTGGGATTGAAGTTGAATTGGCTCCATATGGCGTTAACCTTGTAGCTGAGGAGATGTAATTGTGTAAACATGTAAATTCAAAAGTGTTGTCCGGTGTGAAGGGTGCTTGGCAAGCCAGGGGAGGGAGGGATGGATTTTCTCCTTTAACACAGGAGATATCATTGATATATGTTTGTTATTGATTGAAAAGACTTTATGTTTACCAAAAGAAAGAAAAATACATTTCGTGAACATCATCTGGATCTTGTGTGTGTGCTATGACTAATTTTAATCTCTCTATTTGAAAAAGTATTGAAGAGAAACTGTAAAAGTCTCAGAAAAGAACAAAGTCATCAAACAAATGAAAATAAGTCTTATAAGAAATGATTAGAAGAGCTTCTATTTTATTTTCCAGTAAAAACACCTAAGGATTAGCACTTAGCTAAGCATTTACTTTGTTTACCTGTATCTATATTTATTTCTGTGTCTGAATCTGTACATGAATATATCTATACAAATATCACATATGTGATATCATCTGTATAATATCATATAGGGTCACTATGGGTTGGAATAGACTCGATAGCACTGGGTTTGGTTTGGGTGTATACACATCAATCTATATCTATATCTGTCTATCTATCTATCTGTGCCAGAGCCTGGGTGGCACAGTGGTTGCTGCTTGGCTGCTAACTGAAAGGTCAGCCATTTGAATCCACCAGTTACCGTGCAAGAAAAAGATGTGGCAGTCTGCTTCCATAAAGATTTACAGCCTCGTGGCGGGGGAGTGGGGGAGGGGGTGGTCAAAAGCTAGCGAGTGGCCATCTAAGATGCATCAACTGGTCCCAACCCATTTGGAGCAAAGGAGAATGAATAACACCAAAGACACAAAGGAAGTATTAGCCCAAGAGACAGACCGGGCCACATAAACCAGAGACTTCATCAGCCTGAGACTAGAAGAACTAGATGGTGCCTGGCTACCACCAATGACCTCCCCGACAGGGAACACAACAGACAGTCCCTGATGGAGCAGGAGAAAAGTTGGGTGCAGAACTCAAATTCTAGCAAAAAGACCAGACTTAATGGTTTGACTGATAGTTGGAAGGACCCTGGAAGATGTGGCCCCCGGACTCTGTTAGCTCAAAACTAAAACCATTCTCAAGGCCAACTCTTCAGACAAAGATTAGGCTGGACTATGGGACATAAAATGATACTCGTGAAGAGTGTGCTTCTTAGCTCAAGTAGATACATGAGACTAGATGGGCAGCTATTGTCCGGAGGCGAGATGGGAAGGCAGAGAGGGTCAGGAGCTGGTTGGATGGACACGAGAAATCCGGGGAGGAAAGGAGGAGTGTGCTGTCACATTACAAAGTATGTATATAAATTTTTGTATGAGAGACTAATTTGAATTGCAAACTTTCACTTAAAGCACAACAATAAAAAAAAAAAAAAAAAAAAGATTTACAGCCTTGGAAACCCTATGGGGCAGTTCTACTCTGTCCTATAGGGTCGCTGTGAGTTGGAATCAACTGGACAGCACATAACAACAACAACTATATATATATACATATATCATTCCTTTGTTCATTCTTCCCACATGAGACGGTTTTAGTAATCAGAGGAGGGGAGCAGGCTTTCTCTTCCATCCTTAATAGCCACCAAACAGATGCCAGATATCTTTTGATACATGTAATTGCCACCTTGTTTGCAGGGAACAAATAAACTGTAGTGTGGCGGTGATAGTGCTATGTGTTTATGTGTGTGTGAGAGCATATGTGGATGTGTGAGTGTGTGTGTCTAAGAAAGTGATTGGACACAGGTGCAGGGGAGAGATCAGAACAGGGAGCGGAAAGAAAGAAGAGAGAAGCCAGATGACAAAGGGGAGAGAGAAGAGAAAACGAAGCAAGCGAGATCTAGAAAAAAAGAGTAAGAGTAGACTCTAAATTCCCTGAAATCAGTGATTGGTTGATTCCTTGGGGATCTTCTCTTAGGTCTTAGCACAGAAGATTGTGGTTGTTGGGTGGGTTCGAACTGCCAAACTTTCAGCTAGTAATTGCGTGTTTCACCGTTCGCACCACCTGGGGACTCCTAGAAGATTGTTACTGGCATAGATATATTCGATGTTTAAAAGATAATGGAGAATATTTGAGGGAGGGGCAAGATGGCGCTCTAGGCAGAAACACCATGCCGTCCCTCCATAGCAAAGATCCGAAAAACTAAGCCTAACAGAGAATCAACAATCCTGAAACCCTAGAACACCAAATGAAGAGATAAAGAACTCAGCCAAACACCAAACGGAGTGAGAATACTAAAAGAGAACGGAGAACGAGGAGAGACTCAGGCAGAGATTCCTTACCAGCTAACGCAGCGCGGATCCACCATCTTGGATTCCTATAGGAGACCAGCAAACGGGAGAGCAGCCTTGCAGAGCATCTGGTCGGAGACAGAACGACCGGTAAACTGTGGTGCGTGCTCTCCCACCACCCACCCCTCTCCGCCTCAGCTGGGGATCCCCTGCTCTCCGTGGCCAGGGTCCCTGAGCTGGGGGGTGCCGGTGCTTGGATTCCGCGCGCCCGGGCTGGAGGCTTTCTGGGAGCCGTTTGCTGGCACCTAGCGAACCTTTTTCTGCCGCCTCCCCCTCCTTTTGCCTGGGTGCCTGGTTCCGAGTGCCGTCTCTGCTCTCTCCTGCGGGGCTGTAGGGCTGTGTGCGGGCGTGTGGCTGTTTCTAGGTCTGGGCTCCCGCGTGGGTGGGATCCCGGGGCCTTTGTTTGTTCGCCCC
Organism: Dugong dugon; assembly: GCA_030035585.1. NCBI lineage: Eukaryota > Metazoa > Chordata > Mammalia > Sirenia > Dugongidae > Dugong > Dugong dugon. The sequence goes on from CM057466.1 coordinate 113,715,148, forward strand.
TCTGCTTTCCGTGGCCGGAGTCCCTGATCTGGGGGGCGCCGGTGCTTGGATTCCGCGCGCCCGGGCTGGAGGCTTTCTGGGAGCCGTTTGCTGGCACCTAGAGAAACTTTTTCTGCCGCCTCCCCCTCCTTTTGCCTGGGTACCTGGTTCCGAGTGCTGTCTCTGCTCTCTTCTGCGGGGCTGTAGGGCTGCGTGCGGGCGTGTGGCTGTTTCTAGGTTTGGGCTCCCGCGTGGGTGGGATCCCGGGGCCTTTGTTCGTTCGCCCCTCTGCTTTCCGTGGCCAGAGTCCCTGAGCTGGGGGGCGCTGGTGCTTGGAGTCCGTGCGCCCGGGCTGGGGGCTTTCTGGGAGCCGTTTGCTGGCCGCTAGCGAGCCTTTTTCTGCCGCCTCCCCCTCCTTTTGCCTGAGTGCCTGGTTCCGAGTGCTGTCTCTGCTCTCTCCTGCGGGGCTGTAGGGCTGCGTTCGGGCGTGTGGCTGTTTCCAGGTCTGGGCTCCCGCGCGGGTGGGATCCTGGGGCCTTTGTTCGTTGGCCCCTCTGCTCCCCGTGGCCACGGTCACTTAACCCCGAGACTACCGGCTTCTTGGAATTCGCGCCCCTGAGTGGGGGCTCTCTGGGTCCCATGTGTAGGCACTGACTGCTGGTGTTGCCCTTTTTTTTTTTTTTTTCTCAATTTTATTTTTCTTCCTTTTTTGATTAGTTTTGTCATCTTTTACCTCTTTTTCCCTTTTGTCTTTCTTCATTGCTTAATTTCTCGTCTCTCTATCTCTTCCTTCTCTTTCTGATCCCTGAATACCAGGCGATGTATGCCTCTGTACCTTCTGGCCAGGCTGAGCTGTGAAAATTGAGACCGACTCCCCCAGACCTCATAGCTGCATCGGTGGGATCCCTGGGAACTTTGCAGTTCTTTAACTTTTCTGATTTTTATCTGGTCATTCTTTCCTTTTCTTTCTCTTCCCCCTTCTGGTTTCCTCCATCCCATAGTCTCTCATCCGTACATTCCAACGACAAGCTCCCCTAGCATTCTTTTATGTTTGTACGCTTTTTGCTCCTCCTCCTCTCTCCTCTCTCCCATATCCAGCTTAGCTTCACACATAACCATCTTCCCGCTGCACCCTACCTACCTGCACCGTGCACTAGACATCACATCACCAAGCGGTGCAGGCACGCCCTATTGGAACCTGCCCAGCACTGACTACCGACCGTCCTGGTGGCTGCGGTGAGTGCCACAAGCAACCCATCCCAGTGGCTCCTCCTCAACTAGATCTGCCCAGCTGTACCACAAGAACGAAAAAAAAAAAAAAATCTACAATCAATAAACGAGAGAAATATCTACTGAATGCCCCGAAAACAGCAAACAATATCAAAACATTTACAAAAACAAGACAAGATGGCTCCAATAGGCATCCAAATTAAAACACCAGATAACTCTCCTGTGTAAGAAAATGTGCTAGAAGTACCTGATACGGAACTCAAATCACTAATACTCAGAATTTTCCAAGAACTGAGGCAAAAAGCTGACAAACATGAGGAAAAAATAGACAAATTTATGGAAAATACAGACAAAAAATTGGAAGAATTCAGGAAGATGATGCAAGAACAAAATGCCAAAATAAATTCACAACTCGAAATTATACAAAAACAACAATTAGAAATCCAAAAGATAAACAACAAGATTTCAGAAATGGACGGTGTCATAGAAGGGCTGAGAAGTAGATTTGAAACCATGGAAGACAGGATCAGTGGAACTGAAGACAAACACTTGGATACAACTCTGTTTCAGGAAAACTCAGAAAAAAGAACAAAGAAAAATGAAGAGACCCTGAGAGTTATGTGGGACACAATTAAAAGCAAAAACTTACGAGTGATTGGCATACCAGAACAGGGGGAGAAAACAGAAAACACAGAGAGGATCATTGAGGAACTGCTGACAGAAAACTTTCCCAATAACATGAAAGATGAAAAGCTGGTCATCGAAGAAGCTCAACGAACCCCATATAGAAGAGACCCCAAAAGAAAATCACCAAGACATATCATATTCACACTCGCTAAAACTAAAGACAAACAAAGAATCCTGAGAGCAGCTCGTGAAAAACAAGAAGTCACATACAGAGGAGAAACAATAAGACTAAGCTCAGATTATTCAGCAGAAACCATGCAGGCAAGAAGGCAATGGGATGACATATATAAAATCTTGAAAGAAAAAAATCGTCAGCCAAGAATAATATATCCTGCAAAACTCTCATTCAGATTTGATGGTGAAATTAGGTCATTTCCAGATAAACAGAAACTAAAGGAATATGCAAAAGTCAAACCAAACTTACAAGAATTATTAAAGGGAGTTCTTCGATCTGAGGACAAACAGCTTAAGCCCTCAGGCAGGACCTAGGACCTAGGACGCAGGTTAACATGAACCAGATACCATTCTAGGAACTGAACTACAGACGACTTTCCAAAAACAAAAGACATACAACAGGGAATCAGAGAAATCAATCAAAGGATGACAACAACATCAAAACAATGAAAGAGGGAACAAACGGCATAGGTATAGAACCTTCTAAAGGAGAAGAAGGCAAGGCGATACCAAGTAACGGTAGACTGCTTCAAAATTATAAAGATAAGGGTAAAATTCATGGTAACCACAAAAAAAGTTAACAAACCAACTCATAAAGATAAAGACGAAAAACATAAAGTCTCAACAAAAACAAAACCTACAAAAACAAAAGAAATGAACACAAAATCCACAAACAAAAGGAACTCAGCACAAGAGAGTAAGAAGAACAAAGAAAACTTCAGCATCACAAAAAAAAGCACTACAAAATGACAGCAACAAACTCACATCTATCAATAATTACACTGAACGTAAATGGACTCAATGCACCCATAAAGCGACAGAGAGTGGCAGAATGGATAAGAAAACAGGATCCATCTATTTGCTGTCTACAAGAGACACATCTTAGAAACAAAGATGTGAATTTATTAAAAATCAAAGGTTGGAAAAAAATATATCAAGCTAACAACTATCAAAAAAGAGCAGGAGTGGCAATTCTAATCTCAGATAAAATAGACTTTAAAACAAAATCTACCATAAAAGACAAAGAAGGACACTATATAATGATTAAGGGGATGATCCATCATGAAGACATAACCATAATAAATATCTATGCACCCAATGACAGGGCTCCAAAATACATAAAAAAAACTCTAACAGCACTGAAAAGAGAAATTGACAGTTCCACAATAATAGTAGGAGACTTCAACACACCACTCTCAGTAAAGGACAGAACAACTAAAAAGAAACTCAGCAAAGATACAGAAGACCTAAAGGACACAATCAGCCAACTGGACCTCATAGACATATATAGAACAATCCATCCAACCGCTGCAAAGTACACATTCTTTTCCAATGCACATGGAACGTTCTCCAGAATAGACCACATCTTAGGCCACAGAGAAATCCTCAACAAGATCCAAAATGCTGAGATAATTCACAGTATCTTCTCTGACCACAATGCCATCAAGGTAGAAATTAACACTAGAAAGAGCAAGGAAAAAAAATCAAACACATGGAAACTGAATAATAATCTGCTTACACATCAATGGGTAATAGAAGAAATCAGAGATGGAATTAAAAAATTCCTAGAATCAAATGAAAATGAAAACACATCATACCAAAACCTTTGGGACACAGCAAAGGCAGTCCTCAGAGGACAATTTATAGCAATAGATGCACATATCAAAAAAGAAGAAAGGGACAAAATCAAAACATTAACTACAGAACTCAAACAAATAGAAAGAGAACAACAAAAAAAGCCTACAACCACCGGAAGAAAGGAAATAGTAAAGATCAGAGCAGAAATCAATGAAATAGAGAACAGAAAAACAATAGAAAGAATCAACAAAACCAAAAGTTGGTTCTTTGAAAGAATCAACAAAATCGACAAACCAGTGGCCAGACTGACAAAAGAAAAACAGCAGAGGGCACAAATAACCCAAATAAGAAATGAAATGGGGGACATTACAACAGACCCAACTGAAATAAAAAGGATTATAACAGAATATTATGAAAAACTATATTCCAACAAATTTGAAAACCTAGAGGAAATGGATAAATTTCTAGAAACATACGGCCTACCCAAACTACAACAAAGTGATATTGAAAATCTGAACAGACCCATAACAAGAGAAGAGATTGAAAAGGTAATAAAAAAACTCCCAACCAAAAAAAGCCCTGGCCCAGATGGCTTCACTGGAGAATTCTACAAAACATTTACAGAAGAGCTCGTACCAGTTCTACTCAAGTTATTTCAGAGCATAGAAGAGGAAGCAACACTTCCAAATTCATTCTATGAAGCCAGCATAACGCTGATACCAAAACCAGGCAAAGACATCACAAAAAAAGAAAATTACAGACCAATATCTCTCATGAATATAGATGCAAAAATTCTGAACAAAATTCTAGCCAATAGAATTCAGTATCATATCAAAAAAATAATACACCACGACCAAGTAGGATTCATACCAGGTATGCAAGGATGGTTTAACATTAGAAAATCCATCAACGTAATCCACCACATAAATAAAAGGAAAGAAAAAAATCACATGATTATCTCAATTGATGCAGAAAAGGCATTTGACAAAGTCCAACACCCATTCCTGATAAAAGCTCTCAATAAAATAGGTATAGAAGGGAAATTTCTCAACATCATAAAGGGCATCTATGCAAAACCAACAGCCAACATCATTCTTAATGGAGAAAGGCTGAAAACATTCCCCCTGAAAACAGGAACAAGACAAGGATGCCCTTTATCACCACTCCTATTTAACATTGTGCTGGAAGTTCTAGCTAGAGCAGTAAGGCAAGAGAAAGAAATAAAGGGCATCCAAATTGGTAATGAAGAAGTTAAACTCTCCCTGTTTGCAGATGATATGATACTATACATAGAAAACCCTAAAGACTCCACGAGAAATTTACTGGAACTAATAGAAAGATTCAGCAGAGTAGCAGGATACAAGATAAACATTCAAAAATCAGTTGGATTCCTATACACCAGTAAAGAGAACGATGAAAAGGAGATCAGGAAATCAATACCATTTTCAATAGCCCCTAAAAAGATAAAATACTTAGGAATAAATCTGACCAGGAATATAAAAGACCTATACAAAGAAAACTACAAAACACTGCTGCATGAAACCCAAAGGGATCTACATAAATGGAAAAACATACCATGCTCATGGATAGGCAGACTCAACATTGTGAAAATGGCAATTCTACCTAAAGCAATCTACAAATACAATGCAATTCCGATACAAATACCAACAACATTCTTCAAAGAGATGGAAAAACTAATTATTAACTTTATATGGAAAGGGAAGAAACCCCGAATAAGTAAAGCACTACTGAAGAAGAAGAATAAAGTTGGAGGACTCACACTACCTGACTTCAGAACCTACTATACAGCTACAGTACTCAAAACAGCCTGGTACTGGTACAACAACAGAGACATTGACCAATGGAACAGAATTGAGAACTCAGATGTAAATCCATCCACCTACGGTCACCTGATTTTTGACAAGGGCCCAAAATACATCAAATGGGGAAAAGACAGTCTTTTTAACAAATGGTGCTGGCAAAACTGGATATCCATTTGTAGAAAAATGAAACAGGACCCATACCTCACACCATATACAAAAACTACTTCAAAATGGATCAAAGACCTGAATATAAAGCCTCAAACTATAAAATTCATAGAAGAAAAAATAGGACCAACACTTCAGACCTTAATACATGGCATTAACAGGATACAAACCATAAACATCAACACAAAAAACCCAACAGATAAACTAGATAATTGGGATCTTCTAAAAATCAAACATCTATGCTCTTCAAAAGATTTCACCAAAAGAGTTAAAAGAGAACCTACAGACTGGGAAAAAATTTTTGGACAGTACAAGTCAGACAAAGGTCTAATCTCCATAATCTACAAGAAAATCCAACACCTCTACAACAAAAAGACAACCAATCCTATCAAAAAATGGGCAAAGGAAATGAACAGACACTTCACCAAGGAAGACATTCAAATGGCCAACAGACACATGAGGAAATGCTCGCGATCACTAGCCATTAGAGAAATGCAAATCAAAACCACAATGAGATACCATCTCACCCCGGCATTACTGGCACGAATCAAAAACACTGGAAATAACAAATGTTGGAGGGGCTGTGGGGAGACGGGAACTCTTATACACTGCTGGTGGGAATGCAAAATGATACAGCCATTTTGGAAAATGATATGGCGTTTCCTCAGAAAGCTAGAAATAGACGTACCATTCGATCCAGCAATCCCACTTCTAGGAATATATCCTAGAGAAATAAGAGTCATCACTCGAATAGACATATGCACACCTATGTTCATGGCAGCATTATTCACAATAGCAAAACGATGGAAACAACCTCGATGTCCATCAACAGACGAATGGATACACAAACTATGGTACATACACACAATGGAGTACTATGCAACGAGAAAGAACAATGAATCGGTGAACCATCTCATAACATGGATGAAACTGGAGGACATCATGCTGAGTGAAATAAGTCAATCACAAAAGGACAAATATTGTATGAGACCTCTATTGTAAAAACCCATGAAAAAATTCACATGCAAAATGTAACAATCCTTGTTGGTTACCAGGGATGGGAGGGGGGGGGGAAATACTAAATAGGTAATAGGTAAGTAGTAACTTGGGTGAGAGATGAGATAGTACATAGTACAGGGGAAACTAACACAACCTGCACAAGGAAAGGTCATGGAGGCCCTATAGACACATCCAAACCCCCCGAGGGACTGAGTTGTTGGACGGAGGGCTCTGGGGACCACGATCTCGGGGAACATCCAGCTCAATTGGCATGACACTACTTATAAAGATAATGCTCTACATTCTACCTTGGTGAGTAGTGTCTGGGGTCTTAAAAGCCTATGAGCGGCCATCTAAGATACTCCACTGATCTCATCCCTTCGGGAACAAGGGAGAACGAAGAGAACAGGATACAAGGAAAAGATTAGTCCGAAGGACTAATGGTCCACAGCTACCAAGGCCTCCACGGGACTGAGCCCAGTACAGCTGGATGGTGCCCGGCTACCACCAATGACTCCTCTGACCAGGATCACAACAGAGGGTTCTGGGCAGAGCTGGAGTAGGATGTAGAGCATAATTTTAACTCCCCAAAAAAAAAAAAAAAAAAAAAAAAAAGAAGACCAGATATACTGGCCTAAAGAATACTAGAGAAACCTCGAGAGTGTGGCCCCCAGACACCCTTTCAGCTCAGAGGTGAAGTTACCTTCAAGGTTCGATGTTAAACCTGGGAATGGACACCCCAGTAAAACTAAATGGGACTAACGATGTACAGGAGTCCAGTGACAAGGGCCAGAAGGCAGAGGGAGAGTAGGAAACTGATGATAAGGAACACAAATTGAATAAGGACACTGTCAATGTATTGTGAGATTGTTGACCACTGCTATAGGGCAACATTTGTAGTAACTATTAAATGGGAGGCTGTTTTGTCCTGTAAGCCTTCATCTTGGGCGAGAATGGCAGCACAATTGGAAGAGCATAGTCAATATCACTTAAATGTGTAAGTAAAAAGTTTTGAAATGGTGTTTAAATAAAATAAAAATAAATAAATAAATAAATAAACAAATGAGAGTAAAGAGGTACAATAGTCCACTGACAAGGTCCAGAAGACAGAAGGGGACAAGGAAGCCCCCTGGTGATAGGGAACACAAGGTGGAGTAAGGATATTCTTGATGTGCTGTGAGATTGTTAACCATGGTCATAGGGCAACATGTGTAGTAACTGTTAAATGAAAAACTATTTTGTTCTGTAAGCCTTCATCTTAAGTGAGAATAACAGCACAGTTGGAAGAGCGTAGTCACTGTCACTGAACTGTGAATGTAGAAATTTTTGAAACGGTGTATCTTTGGCCATCTGTAATTTTCATCAAAAAAAAAGGTTGAGAATTTAGAGGCTTAATACGTTGTGGGGTTGTTAACCAATGTCAAAAAACAACATGTGTACTACTATTTCATGAGAAACTATTTGCTCTGTAAGCTTTCACCTGAAGTACAATAAAATATATATTAAAAAAAAAAAAAAAAGATAATGGATTCGTTCGCAATAGAGTTTTCATGGTTTGCTCTCTTCAGCTCCACCTCTTCCTGGCCCTTCCTCTCAGTGGCCAAATGGAGTTCCATTCCTTGGCTGTGTCTACCCACGTGGGATTTGCCTGTTAAGATGGATAATAATCACGAGGTGGAGGGCTAGGCCTTTCATGATAAGCATGATAAATAGTTATTCTCCATTTGTAGAGGAAAAAACAAAAGAAGGATGTGATTCTATTGCAGAAATAATTGGAATAATGGTAATATGAATCTAGAGCTCTACCATGGATTAAATGCTTTGTTTATGCTCTGCTAGCATAAAGAACGATTTTTAGGCACAAGGTGGGTCATAGGCTAAGATGACATTCCTGAGCTATCCTTGGAAGACTTCCTAATGGGACAGACGCATTTATTGGATGAGGGCTTCTAGGTGGAAAACTGGATGAGAGGACATCTTAATGCCCTATCAACCGCTGGATTGTTTTAACAGTTTTTTGCTTGTTTGTTTCTCAGGCTTGCAGTAATTCAGTAAACTTTTTGGCTGTCATTTATATAATTTACAGAATGCTCTTCTTCATTTCCATCTTTTTTTTTTTGTGGAACATTTTATTGTGCTTTAGGTAAAAGTTTGCAGAGCATATTAGTTTCCCATTCAAAAAATTTATGCACAAATTGTTTTGTGACATTGGTTACAACCCTGGCAATTTATCAGCACTTTCCCCCTTGCCCCCCTGGGTTCCCTGTTTCCATTCATCTGGTTTTGCTGTGTCTCTCAGTAGCTTCCTTTGCCTTAGTCAAGTTGTGCTGACCTCCCCTATATTGTGTATCGCCTTTCCCTTCACTAAAGGTAACACGTGTCTACTGTCTAGTTAGTGGTTTCCACTCCTTCCTTTCCCTCCCTGGTAACCTTCAAAGATTGTTTCTGTGTGTACAGCTTTTCTCGAGTTTTTATAATAGTGGTCTCATACAATATTTCTCCTTTGTTATTGACTTATTTTGCTCAGCATAATGCCCTCCAGATCTATCCATGTTGTGAGTTGTTTCATGGATTCATCATTGTTCTTTATTGTTGCGTAGTATTCCATTGTATGTATGCACCATAATTTGTTTACCCATTCAGTTGTTGATGGGCACTTAGGTTGTTTCCATCTTTTTGCTATTGTGAATAATGCTGCAATGAACATGAATTTGTGTGTGTCTATTTGTGTGATGGCTCTTATTTCTCTGGGGTACATGCCTAGGATTCATTCTCATTTTGTAGTCACTTTTTTCTTCCTAGCCAAGTTCCATTAGATGTATTATGAGTAAAACTCTTTGAAGAACAGATGCTTCGGATGAGTTGGACAAGAGCATCTCAAGAGAAGAACAGACATTACTATTTTTCAGATAGTTACAGCATAAGAAAAGGAGCAAAAAGACACCAAGCTTATAAAGGACCTGATCCCAAGTATAACAAGAGTTAGTGTCTAGATTTAGTACATAATTTCAAATGATGACCTTTTCTCCATCAAAAGATAATACTGTGGTTCTGTACTCTAAGTGGACAACTGAGACAAGAAGTACATATACGGGGTATAGCCTCATCTCCGATAGAGGCAAATGACCTAAGAAATGAAAATATTAAAGCATGCAAGAAATTTCAAAAAATGAAATCAGCTCATTCTCCATAGAGAGGAGTTGGCTGTGTTACATTCTGACATTTCAGAGAACAGAGAGGGAGTCGCATTTCTTTCACTGAAAAACAGGCTTGCTTCAGCCTTTAAACCCAACCAAACTAGTTGCTGTCAAGTTGATCCTGCCTCACAGCAACCCCATGTGTTTCAGAGTAGAACTGTGCTCCAGGGTTTTCAGCGGCTGATTTTTCTGAAGCAGATCGCCAAGACTTTTTTCTGAGGCATCTCTGAACTCAAACATCCAACTGGTTAGCAGAGAGCACATTAATTGTTCGCACCACCTAGGAACTCCAGCCTTAAGGCCTGCCAATATTGATCGAAGCACTTTTGATTGTTGTTAACTTTAGGTGGGTAAGATAATTTTGCCCTTGTCATAGCTTTTATTGAACTCATCAGTGGTTCTCCCAAAATCCTACTGAACTTTTCAAAATTACAGAGGGATTCCTGAGTAGCTACCTGTCTTAGTTATCTAGCGCTGCTATAACAGAAGTAGCACAAGTGGGTGGCTTTAATGGAAATTTATTTTCTCACAGTTCAGGAGGCTAGATGTCTGAATTCAGGGCGCCAGCTCTAGGGGAAGGCTTTCTTTCTCTCTTGGCTCTGGGAGAAGGTCCTTGTCTCTTTTCAACTTTGGTTTCTTGGTTTCTTGGAGATCTCATGTGGCAGGGCATCTATCTTTCCCTTCTGTGCTTAATCTGCTCTTTTTTATCTCAAAAGAGATTGGTTTAAGACACACCTTTCACCAATATCGCCATTAACATAGCAAAGAAAACCTACTCCCAGATGGGATTGTAACCACAGGCATAGGGGTTAGGATTTATAACGTATTTTTTGGGGATACAATTCAATGCATAACACTGCCTAATAACTTGCCACCACTGAGTCAGAGTCCTGGGAAGCAGCCTCGCTGCCTGAGTTTATAAAGCCCTGCAGAGGGTCTCGGTGGGATCCCTGACCTATTTGAACCCAGGCTTGGGGTGAGAGCACATGTGCTATTTTGACCAGATCTTTATCCTTAGCCAGCATGCTCTGGGAACATCCTTTTCCGAGTTTGACCATTCAGGAGCAGTGATGAATGAAGAGTGGTTTCCTACTGGTCTGGAGCTTCTTTCCCTCCTCACCCTCCTCTCAGTCTCTGGGCCCTGAGGCCAAGGCTTCTGTTGAAAAGAAGACAGAAGAAGAAGCTCTTCTGCCGTTTCCAACTCTGCTCCTGGCCTGTCCCACTCTCCTGAGGCTGCCGGGCTGCACAGGAGTCACCCAAGGGCTCAGGGCTGAGCGCCCAGGGCCCGTGGGCAGTGCTCTTGCTCCCTTACCAGCTACAAGAACATCACCTGCAGTAGGCTGGGGTGTAATGAAACATGGAGAAAATGTGAAGGCTCTGGAGACACTTAGCTGAGAACACAGCATAGAGAGGCATTCTGTTAGACTCCTTTGGGAACCAGTAACCAGTCGTCCAAAGGAGCCCTGGTGGTGCAAAGGTTAAGCTCTCAGCTGCCAATGGATAGGTTGGTGGTTCAGACCCATCCAGCAGCTCCACAGGAGGAAGACCTGGTGTTCTGCTGCTGTAAAGGTTAAAGCTGAGAAGACTCTGTGGGGCAGTTCCACTCTATCACAAGGGGTCGCTATGAATTGGAATAGACTCAATGGCACCCAATAACAAAAACCAGTTGCAGCTGAGTCGACTCCTCGTGTATGTCAGTAGAACTGTGCTCCGTGTGGTTTTCAATGGCTGATTTTTCAGATCACCAGGCTTTTCTTCCAAGGTGCCTCTAGATGGACTCAAACTTCCAAATTTTTGGTTAGCAGCCAAACGCTTTCAATGTTTGCACCACCCAGGGACCAAACCAAACCAAAACTGTTGCTGTCAAGTTGATTCTGATTCCTGGCTACAGTCATAGATGAATGATACAGTCCGTTCAGTAAATATGCATTCAGGATTATTGTAAATTGTAAACCAGCCACATTTCAAAGCTACTGGTAAACCAAGAAAAAGAACCTGACTCTTGTCCATGGTTTTGAGAGGGCAGGCAGGATTGAGGAAAATATAGTGATAGATTTTGAATTCGTTAAAAACACAAAATAGCAAATACAGCCACCGAAAATACAGCATAGCCATGACCCACTGCTTTCTGCCCTATGAACCTTGATAAAATATGAATCTTGTTAATAAGCTGCTAGAATCTATTTCTGCCCTAAGCTTTGTGTGTAGTGAAAAGATCTCCAAAAAAAACCATGGAACCGAATATCCAGAGGGTGTTTATTTTGTGAAGTAGAGAGACGTTCCTATTGTCTTAGAAAGAAAAGATTGTTTTCTGTTCTATTTTGTTGGTGTAATTATATCTAGATTGTCTTGATTAAATCATCTCAGAATGGAATTTCTTCTAAGCTAATAGAGTAAATGGACTGATAGCAGACACTCCCCTAATATACCTGAGCAAATGATTTGTTTGTCTGGTGTGCCCTGTGCTTAGTGGCTTTAATATATAAGCTGATTGCCATATAAAAACCTGTTGCCAGGCTTTAATACCTGAGTTGTTTTTAGTGCCTCAGTGGATTAAGCACAAGCTGGGAAACATTTCAGTGGTTCATTCTCTTAGATGAGAAAATCGGGCCTCAGAGGGGTACTGTCATTTTTTCAAAGGTCAGTCTGCTGGTTCCTGGCGCAGCAGGGGCTAGAAGGTTGACATGCTGGTGTCTACAGTCCTGCTCAGTCTGCGTGCCTCGCCCTGTGCCCATCCTGACCACAGGCCTTTGTCCTCTCCTTGATGGACTCTAATCATCTCCTGTCCCATCATGCCTCCACCTTGGTTACAAACACTCTGGCTTCTGACTTTACTAGCATTGTAGCTTCATAAGTTGGTGCATTGCTCACTATGAGCTAGATGTTGTTTTCTACAACAACAGGATTCCAGTTCATGAGGAGAAGTCATATAAAAAGTCCTTTTGTCAGGTAGGAATTCCCCTTACAGCAGTCTGGCATTGAGACAATAGGGCGAAGTATTCCTGTTGATATTTCTGCAGCATTTGAAGCCTACATCTTCAATAGAAGAATCCATGGTATAACAGTGATTTCCTGTCATGAACTCGTGCTCTTGTGCCTTATTCTTCCTTCAGAGTAAAGTCACAAGAAAAATAAGCCTCAATATGTTGTTGGTTAGGTGCTCGGCTACTCAATGAAAGGTTGGCGGTTTGGACCCAGCAGCCATTCCTTCAGAGAAAAGACCTGGCGATCTGCCTCCACAAAGATTACAGCCTAGAAAACCCTGTGAGGTAGTTCTACTCTGTCAGGATAGGGTCGCTATAGTGACCCTATGAATCAGAATTGACTTGATGGCACACAACAACAAAGACTATGTTGTTTTCATCTCCCTTCTCTCTCTTCTATCCTCCCAGCTTCCCTCCCCTTTTCCATCCACTTTCATCAGGAATAATTCTGTATAGAAGGGAAAATAGTGGTAGTCACCAGGTCATGCTCACACAACACTTCCACTTCAGCATCAAGATATAAGATCCAAGGAAATATATTTGCTGCACACTTTCCTGCAGGGCTTCAAACCAGTTCTGTGTGGTTCAGTCATGGCTAAGGAAGTGAAACCAGAACAGACTTGAAGTTTTAGAATTTAGATGAACTGGAATGGTCAGCAGAACAGGAAAAATTACGGGTCGAAGCTTTGCTAGAAACTTAATCTCCCTTTTTGAAAGCAAGGGCAGCATACGTGTTGCAAAGCAACCAAATCTCTTGCCTATTAGATTTTGAGCAGAGTCAGAAACAGTAGTGCCGCACTCAAACATGGTGGCCGACCATGCTGCTTTGAATATGTGTTGCTCTCCACAGTCCTGCCAATAATCCAGTCTCACCCATCTGGCTCCTGAAAGGGTTCAATATGCCTCTTCTGAGTCTCCCATTCCAGGGCTTTGACCTGTAATTTTTCCTGTTTCAGTGACTGTTCTGGAGCACTCAAATTGTAAAAATTCAGATCTATTAGGTTTTGCTCCATCAGCTATGACTAAACCAGGCAGAACTGGTTTGAAGCCCTGCTTTCCTGGCCCTTGAGATGTGTGGGGAGGTGCAGGAAGAAAGTGATATTACTGTTGATTTCCTCTCCACATATTCAAGCGCTCTGTTTAAAATATTACTGCCTGGACTATACCTGAAAAAAAAGCGAGTTTCCTTGACTCCTAGCATTTGGGCAAGGCACTGGAAGTAGGTACCTCTTCAATATTTCTCTTTCCTATGAGAATTGAAATCCCTGGTAAAGTGAACTGGGAGTTGGATCAGCCATGAATAAGAGAGACTGATTACTTTGTATTTTATAGTTTAGAAAATATTAGACTCTCACAACAAAGGCATTTCAATAAACTAGAACACTCTTTTTTGTCTGGATCCTTAGAAGTACAGTTTTTGATTCGTCACCAAGTTAGTTACCTACTAACTTGTCCTGGATGGACTGACTGGAAGCAGGGTGGGAGAAGTCACTCTGAGGCTTCATGCCAGCCCTTTGGGCTCATGGCCAGTAGAGGAATCAATGTGTATTCACACAAGGCAGAGTGTGATGGTAAAACACAGCACCCAAGTGTTGAGTGGGGGGAATACGCCTCTCATGTTGAGTTCCTTAATCAGGAAAGACACCCTTCTGTGGCCTTTTCAGTGGGAATCTCAAACGAAAGGCATGGAGTTTCTGCCTCTGCTTCTGCATATTTCTTATTTAGGAGCAACAAGGGAAAAGTTGAGATGAAAGCAAGAATATGAGGCTAATTAGCCCACAGACCCAAACTAGAGTGACTTAGGAACCCATCACTGAATCAGTGTATGCAGCCTTTAACTTACTAAAGTCGAAGTTGGAATCAACTTGATGGCAACAGGTTTGGTTTTTTGGTTTAAGGCAGAGAAAGGAGCCCTGGTGGCACAACGGTTAAGTTCTTGACTGCTAACCAAAAGGTTGGCAATTCCAACCCACCAGTGGCTTCGGGGCGGAAAGACCCGGCGATCTCCCATAAAGGTTACAGCCTAGAAAACCCTATGGGGCAGTTCTACTCTGTCATATGGGGTTGCTATGAGTTGGAATCAGCTTGATGGCACCCAGCAACAACAAAGGAGGAGAAATAAACATGGACCTACTTGTGTGTGCAGTGCCTATTTGGAGCAGGGGTCCTGGTGCTCATCAGACCCACACTCCTGTCAGCGCACTCAGTGTTGACACCATCTCAATGTGTGATCTGCGTGAAGAGTTTTTATTGGTTTTATAGTTACAGCATGTCGTCTTTACCAGGACCAGTTGCTGTGGAGTTGACTCCAACTCATAGCGACCCCATGTGTGTCACAGGAGAAATGTGCTCCATAGTGTTTTCAATGGCTGATTTTTTCTGAAGTAGATCACCAGGCCTTTATTCCAAGGTGCCTCTGGTTGGAGTCAAACCTCCAGCCTTTTGGTTAGCAGTTGAGCACGTTAACCATTTGCACCGCCCAGTGACTCCATTTCATCTTTACACATCCTTGTTTCCGTGATTCAAAGTGCACTTCCTATGATCCACATGCATTTCATGGGCATTACAAAATTATTACTAGGGATATTGATGACAGGTCTTGAAAAAGTTTTGAACAGAAATAAGATATGGATTGAAGGTTAGCACTTAAAGCAGAGATGGTCCAATGAAAATATAAAATTATTTTACTGCATATATGGAAATGCTGGATTCTTTTCTGTTGTAATTGCTACATCTATTTCCTTTTCCTTTTCTTGTCACTAGACGGCACAGACGGTTCTGGTGGTGGTCGTGGTGTTTGGGATATCCTGGTTGCCGCACCATATCATCCATCTCTGGGTTGAATTTGGAGTCTTCCCCCTGACCCCTGCCTCGTTCCTCTTCAGAATTGCAGCGCACTGCCTGGCCTACAGCAATTCATCTGTGAATCCCATCATATATGCGTTTCTCTCTGAGAATTTCAGGAAGGCCTACAAGCAAGTGTTCAAGTGCCCCCGTCGTACCCAGTCACCTCTCAGCAACACTAAAGAGACCAAAAGTCACATTGACACCCCACCACCCACCAACTGTACTCATGTGTGAAAAAGATATATTCCTTTTGCTGAGTTTCCATATATGTGAACCAGATACATAAAAAAAAAAAAAAAAATACAATGCACTATTAAGCAAGGCTGCAACTTATCCTAACAGCAATTCATATTATTTTAATTAAATTCCACTTGTGTTAAAAAGAACTTTGATCAGTTTAGGGAATTCCTAAGTCTAGAGGAGATTATTTTTAAGGAAGAGTGACTTCAATTTTATTTCTAAATTGTGTTTCAGAAACAAACAAAAATGATATCTAGTTTTATACCTTTTAAGAAAAGAAAGTTTACTAGAATTCCATAGGTCGTTTCAATTCTTCGTAGAATAAGTGCCAGTCCCATCCATATGGTCAGGGGAATTTGTGATCTACATTTTGAAGCAAATTTATTTAGAAAAAAAATTATGCTTTAGTTCTTACATTTTAAGAAAGGAGATAATATTAATAAGTTTGTATTCTAAAATATAATTATTGGACACAGAATGCAAGATTTAGCTAATTTTATTTATTTATTTTTTGGCTCTTCATATGGAGACACCACCTCTTAGTCAGAAATAAGACTGTTTGGACAAGTCAAAACTGCTCTCCATTGTAAATAGCGTACAGGACTTCTGAGGCTGAGCTGCTTCTGCCTGTGACCAGGAGCTGCATTAAGGCAAGCCAAGAGTGGAAGCATGGGCTCCCTCGTGTTAGCAACTGGTCCTGCAAATTACCGACTGTCCTGTGAACTTAAGCTTTATACAGTTAACTACCTAAAATCAAGGGAAAGTGCCAAGTGCAACTGCTCAACTCATGGAAACTGTGAATGAGTTTTGGAGAATGAAACAGAGCATTAAGGTTTTATGGATGCACTTTGCGAGGGTATCAGCTATGCCTTGAATGGAAACTACCCAAAAGACAATTTACAAATATATATATATAGATGTATATATACATCAGTGAGGATGAGGTATAGATAGTAATTTCTTTGGTATCAAAGATTAGTCAGATGCACTAAGTAATGGTCATGCCATATGAGTAAAGCATAATATACATTTGGTGAGGGTCCTGTGGTGGTACAAGTGGTTTGCACTTGGCTGCTAACCCAAAGGTTGGTGGTTCGAGCCCATCCAGCAACTCCATGGAAGAAAAGGTCTGGCGATCTGCTCGAACTGCCAACCTTTTGGTTAGCAGCCAAGCTCTCTCTTAACCAGTGTGCCACCAGGGCTCCCCAACAAGATTACAGCCAAGAAAACCCTATGCAGCAGTTCTAGTCTGTAACACATGGGGTCCCCACAAGTCAGAACTCACTTGATGGCAATGGGTCAAACATTTGGTTCGGTTGAAGTTTGAAGAAAACTAATCTTGTGAATGAATATATCTAGGGATATCGTACCTTATACAAACATAAGCTTTTTTTTCATTAAATTTATAATTTTTTAATGCGTATTTTCCCCAAATATTATTCCCTCTGGAAATATTAATTTGAGGTTAAAACCATCACCTCTTGAGTTTCAGATGTAGCTTTCATGACAATTTTATATTTGCTTGTGTTTTATATTCATTGCACCAGAAGGCGCAGACAATTCTGGTGATGGTTGTGGTGTTAGGGAAATCCTGGCTGCTGCACCACACCATCCATCTCAGGGCTAAATTATCCTATACTGGAAAAGTAATTCTCAGATTGCCAGACTTTGATACATTTTAGAAGGAGACAAAAGTAAGAAGATTCTTTTTAAAGGATTTTGTGTAACACTTTTGCCAAGTCAAGACTCCGTATAAAATATCAAATTTTAGATTAAAAAACCCAACTCAATGTGAGCCTTTGGTGATTTACTTCCTCTAGCTCATCGATTTATTTTCAGTAACTGTATTCCTTCTGCAAACAGTGTCTACATTTGCAACGATGTAGGCAATTCTCTGGACAGAAGAGGAGAAACTTGTCACAAAGGTTGAGGGATCCTGAGCTTTCATACGGGGGAAAAAAGTTGTATGTATGTGTATGTGAGTATTTAAAAAAAAATGATATGTGTGTTCTGCATGACAAATTCTTTTGCACTTTATTCAAATATAGCAGCCGAAGCATTTTATCCTGAAAATGATACCTCATGTCATTTGTGGAACTTGAAATCACCGTTGTAAGAGCAGAACCCTGCCTGTGTTGGATTTAGACAACTGTGCAAAGAGGTGCTTCTGGTTGCTTTTGAACCTGAGGGTGTCGCGCCTCAATTCCTAGACACATACATGGAAGTATTAACAAATGCATTTGCTAATACAGCTGTTTTCTCAGATGTAGGTTGAAAATGTGCTTCGGAATGTTGTGTCTAACCATATTTATTCTTTGGTCTTTGCTGTCGGAATGTTAGAAGCTAGAGGCAAAGCACTGAAGTAATAACTGGAACTTGCAAAGCTCCGGAATTGCTAAATATAAATGCAAATTGCTACGTCTTATAGGTAGATAGGTTATTCTTTCCTGTCCATTATCGTTTTAACGGGTTTCTCTTATTCCACATTTAGTCCTATTCTGTTTTTGAAATAAATTTGTATGCTGATGGCAACATATCTTGCAAAGATCCTGGATACTTTAAATCTACTTAGAATTTTATTTTCTGATTGAGGGATGCCAGAAGAACTTGTAACAGACTTATTAAAATACCCAGACAAGAGCAGGAGGGGTGCCTTGTATTTGCCAAGCATCTGCTTCCTGCGTAGTTTTCTGGGTCTTTTTTTCCTCCCCTAGTATATAATTAAGGAGTCCTGATGGTGTGCTTAAGAGATTGCTGCTAATCAGAAGGTCAGCCGTTCAAATCCACCAGCCTCTCCTTGGAAATCCTATGGGGCAGTTCTACTCTGTCCCACAGGGTCGCTGTGAGTCGGAATTGACTCAGTGGCAGGGTTTTTTTTTTTTTTTTTTTTTTATATAATTAATATGGCTAATTTTGAAGTACCCTGTCTTCAGTCATTAAATAAAGCTGGACTCCAGATGACTGCCTTTCTTCCAGCAGCCAGGCCGAAGGAGATACAGGGTGTGTGCCTTTGAAGTCTGGCTGCTCCAGAGCATGTTTTTCAGTGACTTCAAAGAAAATTGCTGCCTTCTCCTTAGACATGGCTGTTTTAGGGGCCCAAGACAGCTACGATTTTTCTGAGTGTTTTGCTTCCACACAGGGAGAAGCGCTCTGGAATATTTAAACAGCCAAAAAGCTTGCTGTTTTATATGTATAGGCAAAAAAAAAAAAAGAAAGTTCAGTTTCCTATTGATGAATATAGTGACTTGGTTGGGAACACTTTCTTGTCCCAGATTCCTAGGAGAGATCTCAAGTCGATTCTCTCTGTGCTTTAACCTAGATGTGCTAAGCAATGTGCGGGAGCCGAGGCCATTTTCTGAATATTTTAGTGAATAGATTTGCTTTTAACCACATTATTCTATTTACAAATTGGGAATAAAACCAGCATTTCCTTTTCATCCTCACCCCAAACTCATGTGTTTTTATCTTAATTTACCCCATCTGGATTTCTTCATTCTAATATTTACCATAAATTCCTCCTTCGACTAGATACAATCAGTAATCATGGACTGGAGAGTTGATAGCTAGATTGCATGAGTCACAGAAGCAGCACAGGTTCCTATGACTCAGCTGTACATTGTGCTGTTGGGGTTGATTGCATTTGCTGGGTCCTTCCTGGTGCATGGAGACAACGCAATGATAATTCCCGATGTTAACTGAAATTAGGGCCTGGCTGCCTCTGAGCAGGAGAGGATAACTTACCTGAAAATCCACAGATGGCCATCGAGTCCTTCAAGTTCCGAAATGCTGTTTAAAGCAACAGTGCATTTAGTAAAATGACATCTCATGCAGCTTCCACATGCTCTTGCTTAAGTAGTTTATTAAACACATGCATGTAAACCACATAGTCATGTAAACTGGGTGGGTATACCAGTGTGACAACTTCCTCTGAGACTTGCTATCTCAAATTTGTAAGGTGTGATCTATCCTGGTTTTGAATGTCTCCCATGTTTTAAATTTGTAAGTGACTTTTTCTTAAAGGTAATTTGTTCTTCTTGACTCTTTAGAAAATGTTGTGCCTTAGGTTATTTGTCAATTAGATGCAATTAGATGTTAATTACTTTTTATTTTAAAAGACTATATTAAGAGTAAAAAAAAAAAATACAAAAAAAAAAAACCCAAAAAAACATTTGCCAACTCTGACTCATGGTGGTCTCATGTGTGTCAGAGTAGAACTGTGCTCCGTAGGGTTTTCAGTGGCTGATTTTTCAGAAGTAAAACACGAGACCTTTCCTCTGAGGCATCTCTGGGTGGATTTGAATCTCCAACCTTTTGGCTAGTAGCCAAGCACTTAAGTATCTGCACCACCAAGGAATTCCTGTAGTAAAAGTAAAACCAAAACCAAACCTGTTGCCATAGAGTTGATTCCGATTCAAAGCTACCCTAATAGGATGGAGTAGAACTGCCCCATAGGGTTTCCAAGGAGTGGCCGGTGAATTCAAACTACTGACCTTTTGGTTAGCAGCTGTAGCTCTTAACCACTGTGCCAAAAGTAGGTGTCCTAAAATTCTGATAATTACTAGCTGGTTTGGGAAAAAAAATTACAAAATGGCAATTATACCTGATTTTAATTTATGCTGCATTTTAATATTTTCTCTTCTAGAAGAAATCAGTAGAAAAGTTGAGCCTTAAGAACAGTTTAAAATGCTGAGAAAGTCTTTATTGTGGGCTGTATCTACATAAGCAATCCTATCTAAGGAGGGTGTTCATTATATTGTAATGCATAGTCAGGATGTTTTGTTTATTGATTTGTGACAGTGGCTCCAATTCTAGACAGTGGTTTCTTTTTTTAGTGTAGCAGACTCACAGGCTTTCACCGTTTTCGTGCTGGGGTTCTGAGTCAGCATCTCCATTGGATCTGACAAGACCATTAGAAACATTAGCAGGCCTTGGACATTGGCTTCTCTGTGTATTGGTGCTCTGATCGTGCTGACTCATGAGCAGACACTCATGGTTCTCCCATCAACAGCTATCGTCCATCTGCTGTGGATTCTCAGGTTGCGTCCTGGTAAGGCAAGAGGCGGGGGATCACATGAGTGAATGATGAGTGTGAAGGGAAAGGTGCTGAGTGAGCTTTTACCTTGGGGCACACCTAGAAACAGCCTCAGATGGATTTTCACTCTGTATCTGTTCTAACCTGATATTGGAGAGTTTGCCACATGCGTACGATTAGATGAAGAGCTGATCCTATAACATTTAGTAAATACCTTTATTAAATGTGCCCGTATGGAAACTGTGCGTAGACCAAGAGACAGAACAAGGGGATACTGCATGGTTTAAAATCAGGAAAGTTGTGTGTCTGGGTTGTATTCTTTCATCATACTTATTCAATCTGAGTGCTGAGCAATTAATTCGAGAAGTTGGACTATATGAAGAAGAACGGGGCATCAGGATTGAAGGAAGACTCATTAACAACCTGCCTTATGCAGATGACACAACCTTGCTTGCTGAAAGTAAAGAGGACTTAAAGCACTTACTGATGAAGATCAAAGACTACAGCCTTCAGTATGGATTATACTTTAACTTAAAGAAAACAAAAATCATCACAAGTGGACCAATAAGCAACGTCATGGTAAATGGAGAAAAGATTGAAGTTGTCCAGGATTTCATTTTATTTGGATCCCTAATCAACGCCCATGGAAGCAGCAATCAAGAAATCAAAGGATATATTGCATTGGGAAAATCTAGTGCAAAAGATCTCTTTAAAGTGTTGAAAAGCAAAGATGTCACTTTGAGGACTAAAGTGTGCCTGACCCAAGCCATGGTATTTTTAATCCCCTCATATGCATAGGAAAGCTGAACAATGAATAAGGAAGAAGAAAGAAAAATTGATGCCTTTGAATTGTGGTGTTGGCGGAGAATATTGAATATACCATGGGCTGCCAAAAGAATGAACAAGTCTGTCTTCAAAGAAGTACAGCCAGAACGCTCCTTAGAAGCAAGTATGGTGAGACTACGTCTTACATAATTTGGACATGTTATCAGGAGAGATCAGTCTCTGGGAAAAGACATCATGCTTGGTAAAGTAGAGGGTCAGCAAAAAATAGGAAGACCCTCAGTGAGATGGATTGACACAGTGGCTACAACAACAGACTTAAGCATAATAACAGTCGTGAGGATGGTGCAGGACAGGGCAGTGTTTCGTTCCGTAGTGCATAGGGTCGCTATGAGTCGGAACCGACTCTACGGCACCTAACAACAGCAACAACATACACACGAGAAATCTGGACAATGAATAAGGAAGACCGAAAACGAATTGATGCATTTGAATTACGTTATTGGAGAAGAATATTGAATATACCATGGACTGCCAAAAGAACAAACAAATCGGTCTTGGAAGAAGTATAGCCAGAATGCTTCTTAGAAGCATACTTTGGACATGTTGTCACGAGGGACCAGTCCCTGAATAAGGACATCATGCTTAGTAGAGAGTCAGCAAAAAAGAGTAAGACCCTCAACGAGATGAATTGACACAGTGGCTACAACAGTGGACTCAAGCATAACAATGATCGTGAGGATGGTGCAGGACTGGGCAGTGTTTCTTTCTGTTGAATATAGGGTCGCTGTGAGTCGAAACTGACTTGATGGCACCTAACAACAACAACAAGTCCATTTAGGGCTTTTACGGTGAAGGGTCAGAAATGCAAGCTTCACGAGCAAAGTGATTTTCATTACAGATCACAAGTGACCTATTTCTTCTGAGAATGGGAAGAAATGGTTCTGGGCCTCCCTTTGCGATGTTACGGCCCATGGATGAGGCTTGTGAGCATGGTGAGGAGTCGCGGTTCTGGAATCTCGAGCTCAGATGCAGCCACCTACCTGGTTGGCGCTGTGAGGCCGAGCCTCCTCCTGACTTCCTCTGGCTGGCTCGTCTCGCTCACATCGCTAAGGAGGTCTGGGAAGGTGTGTTGACTTCCCATGCTCCTTGGCTGGAGTTCTTTCTGAAGTGTTGTGAGTGCAGATGAGACCTAGGAGAGACTCTGGGCCACAAGACCCACAGAGGAAGGATCAAACTTCGAGTTACAAGTGGGCGTCTTGTCATTTAACTTGTCACTGTAGCTACCCCTGGTGAAACAATGTCTCCATTTAGATGAAGCTAAGACCCCAGACAGTAGGAGATGGGGTGGGCACAGTGGTATTCAGTGGAAATCTTTTCATCTTATAACGAAGAGAGGAACCAGTGAAAACAAACGCTGTTTGGGAGCATTTTGTCAGAGCCACCTGGCTTTGATGTGAAAAAGTACTGTTTCAAACTGAAAGCATGTCGTTTCCCTGGTAAAGAGAATGTTGCTACTTTGTAGACGTAGCTAGAGGGGTAGATCTCAGTGCTGCACAGCATCAGGTAACAAAAAAGGGTTTCAGTAGTATCTTTAGGCATTTGTGTCCTAGTTATCTTCATAGCCTCATGGACCCCAGGGGGAACTTTACATACAGGAAACTTGCTGACAGATGCCTAGATTTGCAATCTTTTCAAAAGTGTGGCGAGTATGAATAAGTCATTAAATTCAGTAATTCTCTTGAAATGGAATTTCAACTTAGAAATATTCATCAGTCAGAAACAGATCAAACAAAAAAATATCCAACCCGTTGCCGTTGAGTCTATTCCAACTCACAGAGACCCTATAGGACAGAATAGAACTGCTCCATAGGGTTTCCAAAGAGAGGTTGGTGGATTCCAACTGCTGACCTGTAGGTTAGCAGCGGAACGCTTAACCACTGCACCATCAGGGCTCCAGAAACAGATCAGTAAATGTTATTTGCAATATATTGATTTTCTAAGAGTCATGTTTTACTGCCGTATATTATATACCAAAAAAAAAAAAAAAATTGCCATCGAGTTGATTCTGGCTCATAGCAATCCTATATTTTTATATAAAGTTTGACAATTTGACAGAAAGGTGGAATCCCAAAGTTTCCTAAATAGCACTGGACAAAGCTTTTAATTTCTCTGGTTACAGCTGCATAAGTGGACAGTTGAAGTGATGAAGGAGAACACACTGGTATGCATTGTAGAGAGGATAATGACATTAGGGACTGGGGTTTGGCCCCAATTCTGTTGGTAGGGTGCAACTGGGAACACTCTGAATTGGTATCCTCATATGTAAGAAGAAGAATTTGGAATAGATAAGGGGGGGTCTTAGAATTAACTGCATGTTTGAATGAGCTGGATAGTTTTCCAAAAGTGCTTACCCTCCAGCTGCACCTTAGAGCTTTGGTTCTCAGATGCTACTGAGCTTCAGAATTACCTGGAGGACTTGCTAAAGCACAAATTTCTGGGCCCACCCAGAGAGCATCTGAGGCTGTAAATATGAGGTGGGGTTGAGAATTTGCATCTCTAACAAACCCTGGTGGCATAGTGATTAAGAGCTACAGCTGCTAACCAAAAGGTCAGCAGTTTGAATCCACCAGGTGCTCCTTGGAAACCAGATGGGGCAGTTCTACTCTGTCCTGTAGGGTCACTATGAGTCAACAGCAATGGGTTTGGTTTTGGTTTAACAAGTCCTCAGGTGATACTTATGCTGCTGGCTCAAGGACCACACTTTGAGAACCACTGGGTGGTACAAACAGTTAAT
Organism: Dugong dugon; assembly: GCA_030035585.1. Taxonomy (NCBI): domain Eukaryota; kingdom Metazoa; phylum Chordata; class Mammalia; order Sirenia; family Dugongidae; genus Dugong; species Dugong dugon. The sequence goes on from CM057466.1 coordinate 113,739,663, forward strand.
GTGCTTTGCTGCTAACCAAAAAGTTGGAGGTTTGAACCCACCCAGAGATGCCTTGGAAAGAAGCCCTGGTGAACTACTTCCCCAAAATCAGCCATTGAAAACCTTATGGAGCACAGTTCTACTTTGACATACACCGGGTTGCCATGAGTCAGAGCTGACTCCATGGCAGCTGGAACTGGACTTGGAGATTCCAACTTAATTGCTCTAAAGGTGGAGCACAGGCAGTTTTGTTTTGTTTTTTTAAGGACCCGGGTGCACAGACCAAGTTGAAAACTATTTAAGGTGAGTAAATGACCCTTTACAAGTCTAAATTACTATGGACCTGTGTATCCATGGGAAACCCTGTTGGCGTAGTGGTTAAGAGCTTGGCTGCTAACCAAAAGGTCGGCAGTTCGGAATCTACCAGGGACTCCTTGGAGACCCTATGGAGCAGTTCTACTCTGTCCCATAGGGTTGCTATGACGCTACGGCTGTGGGTTTTGTTTTTTTGGGTGTGTGTGTGTGTAGGTTGCTTATATGGGACCTAAATCGTCCCGAGTTTTATTGTTTACATTTATCAGATACGTAAACTATCTGTTCAACTCTTACTTTGCACAAGCTACAGATATTTATACATTTTCAAGAGTGTGAAGGAGTTTAATCATGTACATTGTAAGGATTTCAGAGTATCATTTTTTATTCCAAATAATCAAATAACTTGGTGGAAAAGTATACCTATACATGTGCTTTGTTCCTCTAATATATAATGGATTAAAAAAGTAGTATTCAAAATTGTTACATATGAATTTTTGAACTCAGTGTTTTAATTCAGTGTTTAAGTATGTGCATGTTTTTTTAGGTGACTGCTAATTTTTAGCCACGGTTACTATCTCTAAGAGATAAATGTAACTTCCCTTTAGTTATTCAGTTAATCTCTCCTGATAACATTAGTATGGCTAAAGAAGATAATCTATGTATATTGTATTTTTATTTTACTAACATGATTGCTTAAAAATGGCTGCATAAATAACTGCTAAGCATGAATCTTCTTTCACTTGAAACTGTTACAATTATTCTCTAAAGAACTGGCTATAAAATTTATCTCATCATGTATAAATCTAGCATGAATGCCAATAAGTTTACAAAGCCAGAAACCGAAATCGAGAGCTTGTATTAATCCACTCAGTATCAAATGTAGTCATTCTGAATCATGCTACCTCTGTGTTCTGCATGATATCTGAGCTTGGTGATCTGGATCCATTTTCTTGGCATTGAAAAATAAAATTTGTTGAAAATGTTCTGATGTAAGAGCATGCTTTTGCAAACAAAGGAAAACTGCAACATTTTGTAAGTCATTTCCCCAAGTATACAGAAACAATGTAAAAATTAGCTTCACCCTTTATTGCTGGGTACCGTTATGGAAAATACAGATGACTCATCTTGGAAAATTGGCACCGATGCTTGTCAATGTTTTCTTCCTTTTCCTCTTCTCTTTTCCCTTCTATATTTTTTTAAAAATAAATGTCTATTGATTTTGAAAGTTGATACAAATTTACTACAGGAAATTATGAAGAAGAAACTAAACACCAATCCAAAATTTCATTACCAAGAAATAGCCATCACCATCATTTTGTGAATATCACTCTAGACACTTCCCTAATGAATATAAATAGAAAAAAAGGATGGGAGGTAGGAATGGAGGGAGATGAAAGGTTTTTAGAAGAATGGGATCATACTATGCACGCTGTTTCAGAGCTTCGAGCCTGGTTCATTCCAGTTTGAACCCTGCTGAGAATATGCATTTCTAACAAGTTCCCTGGTGATGTTAATGCCGCTCAGGATAACAATCACCTGAGGATCTTGTTAACGTGTAGATCGTGATTTAATATATCTGGAGTTGAAATGCAAATTCCCAGCAGGGGTTTGAACCAGACCAAACCAGTTCAAAGCCCTGCATTATTTTTAAATAAATTATCAACTTTAATTATACTTGTATTTAATTGAGGCAAAACAAAATGAAGTGAAATTGGAAGAATTGCTAAATGCTCAATAGTTGATTACCACTAAGTTAAAAAAAATTGTGAAAAACTGAAAGGAGTTGGGTCATTTTACTTTTAACTAGAGACACGTTTCAGCTTTAACACTATTTACTCTTTAGGAGCCCTGGTGGTGCAGTGGTTAAGATCTTGGCTGCTCACCAAAAGGTTGTGAGTTCCAGTTCACCCCTCCTCCTTGGAAACCCTCTGGGGCAGCTCTACTCTGTCCTGTAGAGTTGCCATGAGTCAGAATTGACTCAATCACAATGTTTGTTTTTTTTTTAATTTACTCTTTAGGAGCCCTGGTGGCACAGCGGTTAAGAGCTCAGCTGTGCACCGAAAGTTCGGCGTTTCAAACCCACCAGCTGCTCCTCAGGAGACATAGGTGGCAGTCTGCTTCCAAAAAAGATTTAAAGCCTTGGAAACCCTATGGGGCAGCTCTACTCTTTCCTAGAGGGTAGTTATCAGTCAGCATCGACTCCATAGCAATGGGTTTGGTTTTGGTTTTGGATTTACAATTTGGTCATTAAAAAAAAAAAAAAGTTTCTCTCACCACCTCCGCCTTCATTTTGTTAGTCATTGTTTTTTCCTTATCAAAGAAAATAATCATTATAAAAGTTAATTCTATATTTAAATTGATATGCTCCTTAGACTTTTTTGCAATATTTTTCTCCATTTATGAACTCTTTATTTGGATTCATCTTACCAAGTAATTTTTTATTCCCCAAAAGTTCTCGAAGGTAATACATTCGCAAGTTACTGCTTGTTTGAGACGATTCATTTGTTGCTGTCATACCTGAAAAGCTATTTGTCCAAATAGGAAATTATTTCATTGCACTTTCTTTTCATTATATATTTGTAGACCCTGCTCTTCTCGGGTTGAATGTTACTGCCAAGAAGTTTGAAGGCAAACTGGTTTTCCCCATTTTGGATAACCAGCTTCCTCCCTCCTCCTCCCCAAGGTGTCCTCTTGCTTCTTTTAATTTTCGATGCTTAGTATTTTTCCCAGGTTGGGCCGTGGGGTAGTATCTGGTTCATGCTACCGTGTAGGGCAGGGTCTGGAGAGTGTTACTTGTATGCCAAGAAAATTCAGATATATTTTCATAACTCTCTAAAGTCTGAGTATTCTTCATAAATTGAATTATGTTTCCATAAAAATGAACGGGATATTAGTGATCATTTAGCCTGGTGATTCCCAAATCTTTGGAGTGTATGGATCCTTTTTTTTTTTTTTTTTTTTAACATAAATAATTACCAAACTCTCATATGAGAGTAACCACACTTTTACTACATACCGATAAAGAAAATACAAATCAAAAAAAAAAAAAAAAAACTACAGACCAATATCTCTCATGGACAAAGACCAAAAAAAAAAAAAAAAAAACTTCAATAAAATATTAGCAAATCAAATTCAGGAATATTTAAAAAGAGCTATGCACCATGATCAGCTGTGGTTTATTCCAGAGACGCAAGACTGTTTCAACATTTGAAAATCAATCAATGTACTCTATCAAATCAATGGCTAAAAATGAAAAATCATAGGATCACATCAATGGACACAGAAAAAGCATTTGACAAAATCCAACGTCCTTCATAATTAAGAGCTCCTAGCAAACTGGGAATAGAGGAGAACTTCTTGATAAACAGCATCTGCACAAAACCCACAGCTAACGTCATACTTACTGGTGAAAGACTGAATACTTTCATCTAAGACCGAACAAGGCAAGGATGTCCAGTCGGATCCAGCATAGTTCTGAAGGTTGTAGTCACTGGAATAGGGCAAGAAAAAGAAATAAAAGGCATCCAGATTGGAAAGGAAGCAATAAAACTGTCCCTGTTTGCAACTGACAACAATTGTTAAACATAGAAAACCCCGGATAATCTACAAAGAACTCCTTGAACTAATAAAAACATTTAGCAAAGCCACAGCATACAAGATCAACACATAACACATAAAATGACAAAGTACTATTGTCAATTAGTTACACATTTAAATGATTTATATTTTATTAATCACTGCTGCATCTATATGCTTTAAAAATAGGAGTACATATATTAGCGAGACGTGAAATTTATTCAGTTCTTAAAAAAAGAAAAAAGAAAAAAAAGGCCAAACAAGTGCTGTCAACTCCAACTCATGGCAACCCAATGCGTGTCAGAGTAGAACTGTGCTCTGTAGGGTTTTCAATGACTGATTTTTCCGAAGTAGGTCACCAGGCCTTTCTTTGTAGGTGCCTCAGGCTAGACTGGAATTGCCAAACTTTTAGTTAGCAGCTGAGTGTGTTTGCTGTTTGAACCCCCCAGGGACCCCATCCAGTCTACAGACAATGCTATTCCAAACTTAACTTGATAACTGAAGCATCTTCAGACCTTGCCTACCCCAAATTATGGGGCTTGTTCATGACACTGAATTAAGGGACTTACCCATTGTCACAAGGCCATGGGAGGTCAGAGCTGCTCCCCAGGTCCCTCTAGTCTACCCTCTTTTCATGTTTCCTTTGCAGTTTCTCATCTTGATCATAATTTTGAGGACACTGAGATGAAACCTATTTTGAGTCCAATAATGCGTTTTAATATCGTTCTGCTCTGTAGCAAGTCTTCGTGCCCCATGTCTATGGTGCTGTAGAGGGTGGTCTGCCATGTTTATTATCTTACTTAGTTAGAGGACAGTCCACGTTCTCCTTTGGCACACACACAACTTTGATGACTTCAAGATGTTTTTCTCTATACAGATGTGAGAAAAGATCTTAGTCTCTAATTGTCATCCACTAACAATATAATTTTAAAAACAGATACAAAATTCAATGCAATATTATGTGCGGTGGGAATAACTCTAGTGAGTCATTTGTGCTTCCTGCAAGTGAAAAAAAATTTTTTGAAGTTAATAAACTAGGTAGTTAAGAGAATATTATATTTTCAATGAAAGCTATTTAAAAAATGCATATTCCAATATCGTTTTCAATAGGTTTAGGTATTATTTGATGACATTGTAAAATATCTTCTAATACTGGAAAAATCCAGTGCCAATCACACAAACACTTAAACAAAGGGATATGAAGAGGCAAACCAGCACACTCTGGAATAACCATCGATGGGATTATATTGCAGCAAGGTTGTCTTAGTTATCTAGTGCTGCCATAACAGAAATACAACAAGTGGATGGTTTTAACAAAGAGAAGTTTATTTCCTTATAGTAAAGTAGGTTAAAAGTCCAAATTCAGGGTGTCAGCCCCAGGGGAAGGTTTTCTCTCTCTCAGCCTTCTCATCAGTGCTCCCCAGATTAGGAACTTCTCAGCGCAGGGACCCCGGTCCAAGGGATGCGTTCTGCTCCCGGTACTGCTTTCTTGATGGTACGAGGTCCCCAACTCTCTGCTTGTTTCCCTTTTCTTTTAACTCTTGAGAGATAAAAGGTGGTGCAGGCCACACCCCAAGGAAACTCCCTTTACATTGGATCAGGGATATGAGCTGGGTAAAGGTGGTGTTACAATCCCAGCCTAATCCTCTTTAACATAAAATTACAATCACAAAATGGAGGCCAACCACACAATTCTGGGAATCATGGCCCAGCCAAATTGATACACACATTTTTGGGGAACATAATTCAAACCATGACAAAGCTGTATCTTCTCTGTCACCTTATTCAGGCACCACCCCTTTTACCTCACTGGCCTCACACCAGATACACCCCCTCTGCCACCATGTTCCCATCGTCGTAGCATCTCCCAGGACTCCACTGGGCACTTTGGGTAGGTTGTCTTTCTTGATAACCAGGGCCTGTCCTTCATGGGCTTACACTCATCCCCTGCCCTTGTCCCAGATTCATGTCACCTGCCGTCTGTCAGTCTGTCCTGCACCTCCAGGCTTGAGGTTCAGCACCCAGCATCCAGGGGCTTTCAGAGCTGTCACCTTACGCGTCCAAGAAGCTCGATGATATGTTGATGGGAAGAGCAGGAAGGGAATCTCTGCTATGACATCTACAACCTCTCCTTCTATAATTGGGAGAGTTATGGTGGATGCAGGGAGATAATACTCCTTTCTTTGTCCCTAACCCATTACTAACTCTAACAACAGGGGTTCCAGGGAAGGTGTTTCTGCTCCTGGAGACTGTTTAGTGCATCCTGCTCTGGTAGAGGTGTTGCAGAGTGTGCCCTCTACGAGATCTTCCCACGTCACAATTCTACAGTTCCTAGACCTGTTGTCATACGATAATCATGGGTAGGCAGTTAACTTTTCCTCTGTGCAGGGTTTTCCAGAGGATTATGTTATTTAAGTTTAAAGATCCCATTTAAAAAAGTTAAATTGGTTCACTTAAAGCTGCCATTGTCATTTATGCTATTATGTAAAATGTGATTTGGGAATGTTTGACTTTAAAGGCCTCACAGCAAGAGGAGAAAATGCTTGTAGAGACTAGAAATCAAGGTATTACTAGGTACAAAAGGCACTCTACCTTCTGAAATGTTGCTTAATTGCAGCGTGTGTACGATGGTTTCTTATCTAGACGTAATTCCTAACAAATGTTCTTAAAACTTTTATCATTCGGAGAAGTAGGAATAGAATGAATGCATTCTAGGAAGTTGTTTCTACAGAGGAAGATTATCCTGAAGGTATACAACAGTTGTTAGGTGCCCTCAAGTTGGTTCCAACTCATAGCAATCCTTTGTACAACAGAAACACTGCTCAGTCCTGAGCCATCCTCACCATAGTTGCTATGTTTGAGCCCCTTGTTGCAGCCACTGTGTCAATCCGTCTCATTGAGGATCCTCCTCTTTTTGATGACCCTCTGTTTTACCAAGCATGATGTCTTTATCCAAGGACTGGTCCCTCCTTTTAACATGTCCAAGTACATGAGACAAAGTTTCGCCATCCTCACTTCTAAGGAGCATTCTGGCTGTACTTTTTCCAAGACAGATTTGTTCGTTCTTTCGGCAGTCCATGGTATAGTCAATATTCTTTGCCAACACTGTAATTCAAAGGCATCAATTCTTCTTCGGTCTTCCTTACTCATTGTCCAGCTTTCGCATGCATATGAAGCGATTGAAAATGTCATGACTTGGATCAGGCACACCTTAGTCTTCAAAGTGACATCTTTGCTTTTTAACACTTTAAAGAGGTCTTTTGCAGTAGACTCGCCCACTGCAATGTGTCATTTGATTTCTTTTTTTTTTTTTAAATGTTTTATTGTACTTCAGGTGAAGGCTTACAGAACAAATAGTTTCTCATGTAACAGTAGTACACATGTTGTTTTATGACTTTGGTTAACAACCCACAACATATTAACCCTCTAACTTCTCAACCCTTTTTTTTTTTTTGGTGAAACTACACATAGCCAAAGATACACCGTTTCAAAAATTTCTACATGCACAGTTCAGTGACATTGACTATGTTCTTCCAATTGTACTGTTATTCTCACTTAAGATGAAGGCTTACATAAAAAAATAGTTTCTCATTTAACAGTTACTACAAATGTCGCCTTTGACAATGGTTAACAATCTCACAACACATCAACAATATTCTTACTCAACCTTGGATTCCCTATCACCAGCTCCCTTGTCCCCTTCTGCCTTCTGGCCCTTGTCACTGGGCTCCTGTACCTTGTTAGTCTCATTTGGTTTTACGGGGCTGTCCACTCCCAGGCTGAACAGTGAACCTCAGAGGTAACTTCACCACTGAGCTAAAAGGGTGTCTGGGGGCCATACTCTCGAGGTTTCTCCAGTCTCCTTTAGGCCAGTAAATCTGGTGTTTTTTTTGTGAGTTAGAATTATGCTCTACATCCTTCTCCAGCTCTGTCCAGAAACCTCTGTTGTGATCCTGGTCAGAGCAGTCAGTGGTGGTAGCCGGGCACCATCTAGCTGTACTGGACTCAGTCTGGTGGAGGCCTTGGTAGCTGTGAACAATTAGTCCTTTGGACTAATCTTTTCCATGTATCCTGTTCTCTTCATTCTCCCTTGCTCCCTAAGGGATGAGACCAGTAGAGTATCTTAGATGGCCGCTCACAGGCTTTTAAGACCCCAGACACTACTCACCAAGGTAGAATGTAGAGCATTGTCTTTATTAGCTGTGTCATGCCAATTGAGCTAGATGTTCCCCGAGACCATGGTCCCCACAGCCCTCTGCCCAGCAATTCAGTCCCTCAGGGAGTTTGGATGTGTCTATGGGGCTTCCATGACCTTTCCTTGTACAGGTTGTGCTAGTTTCCCCTGTATTGTGTACTGTCTCACCCTTCACCCAAGATACCACTTATCTATTGCTTATTTAGTATTTCCCCCCAACGCCTCCCATCCACGGTAACCAACAAAGATTGTTACATTTTGTGTGTGAACTTTTTCATGTGTTTTTACAATAGAGGTCTCATACAATATTTGTCCTTTTGTGATTGACTTATTTCACTCAGCATAATGTCCTCCAGTTTCATCCATGTTATGAGATGCTTCAGAGATTCATCATTGTTCTTTCTCGTTGCATAGTACTCCGTTGTGTGTATGTACCATAGTTTGTGTATCCATTCATCTGCTGATGGGCATCTAGGTTGTTTCCATCGTTTTGCTATTGTGAATGATGCTGCTATGAACATAGGTGTGCGTATGTCTATTTGACTGACAACTCTTATTTCTCTAGGATATATTCCTAGGAGTGGGATTGCTGGATCGAATGGTATGTCTATTTCTAGCTTTCTGAGGAAGCACCATATCATTTTCCAAAATGGTTGTATCATTTTGCATTCCCACCAGCAGTGCATAAGAGTTCCCATATCCCCACAGCCCCTCCAACATTTGTTATTTCCAGTGTTTTTGATTCGTGCCAGTAATGCCGGGGTGAGATGGTATCTCATTGTGGTTTTAATTTGCGTTTCTCTAATGGCTAGTGATCGTGAGCATTTCCTCATGTGTCTGTTGGCCATTTGAATGTCTTCTTTGGTGAAGTGTCTGTTCATTTCCTTTGCCCATTTTTTAATAGGATTATTTGTCTTTTTGTTGTAGAGATGTTGGATTTTCTTGTAGATTATGGAGATTAGACCTTTGTCTGACTTGTACTGTCCAAAATTTTTTTCCCAGTCTGTAGGTTCTCTTTTGACTCTTTTGGTGAAGTCTTTTGAAGAGCATAGGTGTTTGATTTTTAGAAGATCCCAGTTATCTAGCTTATCTGTTGGGGTTTGTGCATTGATGGCTATGGTTTGTATCCTGTTAATGCCATGTATTAGGGCCTGAAGTGTTGGTCCTATTTTTTCTTCTATGAACTTCATAGTTTTAGGCTTTATATTCAGGTCTTTGATCCATTTTGAAGTAGTTTTTGTATACGGTGTGAGGTATGGGTCTTGTTTCATTTTTTTGCAGTTGGATAACCAGTTTTGCCAGCACCATTTGTTAAAAAGACTGTCTTTTCCCCATTTGATGGACTTTGGGCCCTTGTCGAAGATCAGGTGACCGTAGGTGGATGGATTTACATCTGGGTTCTCAATTCTGTTCCATTGGTCAATGTATCTGTCATTGTACCAGTACCAGGCTGTTTTGACTACTGTAGCTGTATAGTAGGTTCTGAAGTCAGGTAATGTGAGTCCTCCAACTTTATTCTTCTTCTTGAGTAGCACTTTACTTATTTGAGGCTTCTTCCCTTTCCATTTAAAGTGAATGATTAGTTTTCCATCTCTTTGAAGAATGTTGTTGGTATTTGGGTCGGGATTGTGTTGTATTTGTAAATTGCTTTGGGTAGAATTGACATTTTCACAATGTTGAGTCTGCCTATCCATGAGCATGGTATGTTTTTTCATTTATGTAGATCCCTTTGGGTTTCATGCAGTAGTGTTTTGTACTTTTCTTTGTATAGGTCTTTTACATCCCTGGTCAGATTTATTCCTAAGTATTTTATCTTTTTAGGGGCTATTGAAAATGGTATTGTTTTCCTGATTTCCTTTTCGTCATTCTCCTTACTGGTGTATAGGAATCCAACTGATTTTTGAATATTTATCTTGTATCCTGCTACTCTGCTGAATCTTTCTATTAGTTCCAGTAGATTTCTCGTGGAGTCTTTAGGGTTTTCTATGTATAGTATCATATCATCTGCAAACAGGGAGAGTTTAACTTCTTCATTACCAATTTGGATGCCCTTTATTTCTTTCTCTTGCCTTATTGCTCTAGCTAGAACTTCCAGCACAATGTTAAATAGGAGTGGTGATAAAGGGCATCCTTGTCTTGTTCCTGTTCTCAAGGGGAATGTTTTCAGCCTCTCTCCATTAAGAATGATGTTGGCTGTTGGTTTTGCATAGACGCCCTTTATTATGTTGAGAAATTTCCCTTCTATACCTATCTTATTGAGGGTTTTTATCAGGAATGGGTGTTGGACTTTGTCAAATGCCTTTTATGCATCAATTGAGATGATCATGTGATTCTTTTCTTTCCTTTTATTTATGTGGTGGATTACTTTGATTGATTTTCTAATGTTGAACCATCCTTGCATACCTGGTATGAATCCTACTTGGTCGTGGTGTATTATTTTTTTGATATGATGCTGAAGTCTATTGGCTAGAATTTTGTTGAGCATTTTTACATCTATATTCATGAGAGGTATTGGTCTGTAATTTTCTTTTTTTGTGACATCTTTGCCTGGTTTTGGTATCAGTGTTATGCTGGCTTCATTGAATGAATTTGGAAGTGTTGCTTCCTCTTCTATGCTCTGAAATAGCTCGAGTAGTACTGGTACAAGCTCTTCTGTAAATGTTTTGTAGAATTCTCCAATGAAGCCATCTGGGCCAGGGCTTTTTTTGGTTGGGAGATTTTTTTTTTTTTAAATTACCTTTTCAATCTCTTCTCTTGTTATGGGTCTGTTCAGATTTTCAACATCACTTTGTTGTAGTTTGGGTAGGCCGTGTGTTTTGAGAAATTTATCCATTTCCTCTAGGTTTTCAAATTTGTTGGAGTATAGTTTTTCATAATATTCTGTTATAATCCTTTTTATTTCAGTTGGGTCTGTTGTAATGTCCCCCATTTCATTTCTTATTTGGGTTATTTGTGTCCTCTCCTGTTTTTCTTTTGTCATTCTGGCCAGTGGTTTGTCGATTTTGTTGATTCTTTCAAAGAACCAACTTTTGGTTTTGTGGACTCTTTCTATTGTTTTCCTGTTCTCTATTTCATTTATTTCTGCTCTGATCTTTACTATTTCCTTTCTTCCGGTGGTTGTGGGCTTTTTTTTTGCTGTTCTCTATTTGTTTGAGTTCTGTAGTTAATGTTTTGATTTTGTCCCTTTCTTCTTTTTTGATATGTGCATCTATTGCTATAAATTGTCCTCTGAGGACTGCCTTTGCTGTGTCCCAAAGGTTTTGGTATGATGTGTTTTCATTCTCATTTGATTCCTGGAATTTTTTTATTCCATCTCTGATTTTTTCTATTACCCAGTGATGTGTAAGCAGGGTATTATTCAGTTTCCATGTAGTTGATTTTTTTTTCCTTGCTCTTTCTATTGTTAATTTCTACCTTGATGGCATTGTGGTCAGAGAAGATACTTTGAATTATCTCAACGTTTTGGATCTTGTTGAGGATTGCTCTGTGGCCTAAGATGTGGTCTATTCTGGGAAACGTTCCATGTGCATTGGAAAAGAATGTGTACTTTGCGGTGGTTGGATGGAGTGTTCTATATATTTCTATGAGGTCCAGTTGGCTGATTGTTCCCTTTAGGTGTTCTGTGTCTTTCCCGAGTTTCTTCTTAGTTGTTCTGTCCTTTACTGAGAGTGGTGTGTTGAAGTCTCCTACTATTATTGTGGAACTGTCAATTTCTCTTTTCAGTGTTGTTAGAGTTTGTTTTATGTATTTTGGGACCCTGTCATTGGGTGCGTAGATGTTTATTATGGTTATGTCTTCATGATGGATCATCCCCTTAATCATTATATAGTGTCCTTCTTTGTCTTTTATGGTAGATTTTGTTTTAAAGTCTATTTTATCTGAGATTAGAATTGCCACTCCTGCTCTTTTTTGGTAGTTGTTAGCTTGATATATTTTTTCCCAACCTTTGACTTTTAATAAATTCACATCTTTGTTTCTAAGGTGTGTCTCTTGTAGACAGCATATTGATGGATCCTGTTTTCTTTTCCATTCTGTCACTCTCCGTCTCTTTATGGGTGTATTGAGTCCATTTACATTCAGTGTAATTATTGATAGATGTGAGTTTGTTGCTGTCATTTTGTAGTGCTTTTTTTTTGTGGTGCTGAAGTTTTCTTTGTTCTTCTTACTCTCTTGTGCTGAGTTACTTTTGTTTGTGGATTTTTTTTTCATTTCTTTTGTTTTTGTAGGTTTTGTTTTTGCCGAGACTTTATGTTTTTCATCTTTATTTTTATGAGTTGGTTTGTTAACTTTCTTTGTGGTTACCATGAATTTTACCCTTATCTTTCTAAGTTTGAAGCAGTCTACCATTACTTGGTATTGCCTTGCCTTCCTTTTCATTAGAAGGTTCTATACCTATGCCGTTTATTCCCTCTTTTATTGTTTTGATGTTGTTGTCATTTATTGATTAACTGCTCTGATTCCCTGTTGTATTTCTTTTGGTTTTGGATAGTCCTCGAGAGTTCATTTCCTAGATTGGTATCAGGCTCATATGATCCTGCGTCCTAGGTTCTTCCTGTGAGCTGAAGCTGTTTGTCCTCAGATTGATGAACTCCCTTTAATAATTCTTGTAAGTTTGGTTTGACTTTTACATATTCCCTTAATTTCTGTTTATCTGGAAATGACCTAATTTCACCATCAAATTTGAACAAGAGTTTTGTAGGATATATTATTCTTGGTTGGCAATTTTTTCTTTCAAGATCTTATATATGTCATCCCATTGCCTTCTTGCCTGCATGGTTTCTGCTGAATAATCCGAGCTTAGTCTTATTGTTTCTTCTCTGTATGTGACTTCTTGTTTTTCACGAGCTACTCTCAGGATTCTTTGTTTGTCTTTGGTTTTGGCGAGTGTGAATATGATATGCCTTGGTGATTTTCTTTTGAGGTCTCTTCTATATGGGGTTCATTGAACTTCTTGGATGGCCTGCTTTTCATCTTTCATGATATCGGGGAAGTTTTCTGTCAGCAGTTCCTCAATGATCCTCTCTGTGTTTTCTGTTTTCTCCCCCTGTTCTGGAATGCCAATCACTCGTAAATTTTTTGCTTTTAATTGTGTCCCACATAACTCTCAGGGTCTCTTCATTTTTCTTTTTCTTTTTTCTGAGTTTTCCTCAAACCGAGTTGTATCGAAGTGTTTGTCTTCAATTCCACTGATCCTGTCTTCCACCATTTCAAATCTGCTTCTCAGCCCTTCTATGACATCGTCTATTTCTGAAATCTTGTTGTTTATCTTTTGGATTTCTAATTGTTGTCTTTGTATAATTTCTAGTTGTGAATTTTTTTTGGCATTTTGTTCCTGCATCATCTTCCTGAATTCTTCCAATTTTTTGTCCATATTTTCCATGAATTTGTCTATTTTTTCCTCATGTTTGTCAGCTTTTTGCCTCAGCTGTTGGAGAAGTCGGAGTATTAGAGATTTGAATTCCCTATCAGGTAGTTCTAGTGCATTTTCTTCCACAGGAGAGTCATCTGGTGTTTTATTTTGGACGCCTACTGGAACCATCCTGTCCTGTTTTTGTAAATGTTTTGTTATTGTCTGCTGTCTTCATGGCATTCAGTAGTTATTTTTCTTATTTATTGATTGTAGATTTGTTTGTTTTGTCCCTTTTTTAAAAAAAAATTTGACTATGTCTGAGTGGGCAGACTGTGTGTTCTTTGTTGTTTGCTTGTCTGTGGGCACAATACTTTTCGCCTCCTTCTTCAACTGGCAGGGTCAGTCACTCAGATATGGTATGGCATGGCAGGTCTAGCTGAAGAGGAGTTACTGGGATGGGTTGTTTGTGGCACTTACTACAGCCACCAGGGCGGGTTGGTAATCAGTGCAGGGCAGGTTCCAGTAGGCCGTGCCTGTGCTGCTTGGTGGTGTGATGTGAAGCGCATGGTGCAGGTAGGCAGGATGCAGTGGGGAGATTGTTATGTGTGGAGCTAAGATGGATATGGGAGAGAGGAGAGAGGGACAGGAGGCAAAAACATACAAAGAAACAAAAAAGAATGCTAGGGGAGCTTGCCTTTGGAATGGAGAGATGAGAGACTATAAAATGGAGAAAAACAGAAAGGGGAAGAGGCAGAAAAGAAAAGAATGAATAAATAAGAATCAGAAAGGTTAAAGAACCACAAAGTTCCCAGGGATCCCACCGGTGCAGCTATGGGGTCTGGGAAAGTTGCTCTCAGGTGTTGCAATACAGCCTGGCTAGAAGACATAGAGGTATACAATGCCTGGTATTCAGGGATCAGAAAGAGAAGGAAGATATAGAGGGACAAGAAACTGAGCAATGGAGAAAGACAAAAAGGGAAAAAGAGGGAAAAGAAAAGAAAACAAATTAAAAAAATAAACAACAAGAAAGACCCCCCCAAAAAAACAGAAAAAAAAAATGAATAAAGAAATGCTCTCAGGGATCCCTCTGCACGTCTGTGGAAGCTGAAGGGGAGTTCCTTGTCACACAGCTCCACCTGGCCTGAAAGGGCTCCCAACTCAACAAATGGAAAGAAAAGAAAACAAACAATTCAAAAAGAACAAACGAACAAAAGCCCCGGGATCCCACCAGCACGGTAGCCCAGACCGGAAAGAAGCTCCACACTTGAATGGAGCTCCGTAGCCTCTGAGGAAGAAGCAAAGATGGCGCATGAGCCAGGCACTCGAGCGAAAGGAGGGGAAGGCAGCGAGAGGCAAGCAAGAAATCAAAATAAGAAGAAAAAAAAAAAAAAAAAAAACAACACCAGCAGCCAACAAATGGCACTCAGAGAGCCAGCCAGTGTGGGCTGGTGCTTCTGGACAAGAGACTGTGTCTGCGGGAAGTGGAGGGGGCCACGTATGGGTAAAGAAGGATAGAAAGTGGGAAAGCGTATATCACAAATTGCCGGCACTCTGCAGCCCCTCAGGAAGAAGCAAAGATGGTGCATGGAGAGAGGCACTCGAGTGAAAGGAGGGGGAGATGGCCAGAGGCAAGGAAGAAATCAAAAGAAGTGGAAAAAAAGCAACACTAACAGCCAACAAATGGCACCCCAAGAGCTGCCCACTTGGGTGTGTGGAATCCAAGCAGCCGGTGCTTCCCGGTCAAGAGACCGTGGCCGCGGGAAGCAGAGGATGCCGAGCCGGGGTGAAGAGGGGTTTGGGGTGGGAAAGTGCACACCCCAAATTACCGGTTGTTTTGTCTCCCGCTGGATGCTCCTTGAGGCTGCTTTCTCATACCCCCGTTTGCTGGTCTCTGATAGGAGTCCAAGATGGTGGATCTGCACTGCGTTAGCTGGTAGGGGACCTCTGCATGAATTGCTCCTCGCTCTCCGTTCTCTCAGTTTTCTGAGTTTTCTCACTCCATTTGGTGCTTGGCTGAGTTCTTTATCTCTTCATTTGATGTTTTAGGGTTTCAGGATTGTTGTATTCTCTGTTTGGCTTAGTTTTTCAGATCTTTGCTGTGGAGGGATGGCGTGGTGCTTCTGCCTACAGCACCATTTTGCCAGACTCACCCTCATTTGATTTCTTGACTGCTGCTTCCATGGGTGTTGATTGTGGATCCAAGTAAAATAAAATCCTTGGCAGTTTCCAACTTTTCTCCATTTACCATGTGTCATGGATTGAATTGTGTCCCCCAAAAATATCTGTTAGCTTGGCTGGGTCATGGTTCCCCGTATTGTATGTCGTGTACCATTTTGTAATCTGATGTGATTTCCTTATGTGTTGTAAACTCTATCACTATGACGTAATAAAATGGATTAGTGGCAGTTATACTGATTAAGTCTACAAGATTAGATAGTATCTTAAGCCAATCTCTTTTGAGATATAAAAGAGAGAAGTGAGCAGAGACACATGGGAACCTCGTACTACCAAGAAAGCAGTGCCAGGAGCAGAGCATGTCCTTTGGACCTGAGGTTCCTGTGCAGAGACGCTCCCAGACCAAGGGAAGATTGATCATAAAGACCTTCCCCAGAGCCAACAGAGAAAGTGTTCCCTTGGAGCTGATGTCCTGAATTTGAACTTGTAGCCTACTGGACTGTGAGAAAATAAACTTCTTTTTGTTAAAGCCATCCACTTGTGGTATTTCTGTTATAGCACCACTAGATGACTAAGACATCATGATGTTGCTTGTTGGTCCAGTTGTGAGGATTTCTGTTTTCTTTATGTTGAAGTGTAATCCATACTGAAGGCTGTGGTCTTTGATCGTCTTCAGTAAGTGCTTCAAGTCCTCTTCACTTTCAGCAAGGAAGGTTGTGTTATCTGCATATAGCAGGCTGTTAATGAATCTTCCTCCGATCCTGATGCTGCATTCTTATTCATATAGTCCAGCTTCTCGAATTATTTGCTCAGCATAAGACTGAATAAGTACGGTGAAAGGATACAACCCTGACACACATCTTTCCTGATTTTAAACTATGCAATATCCCCTTGTTCTGTTTGAATGACTGCTTCTTCATCTATGTACAGGTTCCACAAGAGCACAATTAAATGTTCTGGAATTCCTGTTCTTTGAAATGTTATCCATAATTTGTTATGATCCATACAGTCGAATGCCTTTGCATAGTCAATAAAACACAGGTAAACATCTTTCTGGTATTCTCTGTTTTCAGCCAAGATCCATCTGACATCAACAATGATATTCCTTGTTCCATGTCCTCTTCTGAATCCGGCTTGAATTTCTGGCAGGTCCCTGTCAATGTACTGCTACAACCATTTTTGAATTATCTTTAGCATAATTTTACTTGCATGTGATATTAATGATATTGTTTGATATAATATTGCTTGATATAATAGAGGCAGGTTAAATACTCATACATCTTGTCTTAGTCATCTAGTGCAGCTATAACAGAAATACCACAAGTGGATGGCTTTAACAAAGAGAAGTTTATTCTCTCACAGTCCAGTAGGCTACAAGTCCAAATCCAGGGCGTCAGCTCCAGGAGAAGGCTTTCTCTCTCTACCTGCTCTGGAGGAAGGTCCTTGTAATACATCAGTCTTCCCTCGATCTGGAAGCATCTCAGTGCAGGAACCTCAGGTCCAGCGGATGCGTTCTGCTCCCAAAACTGCTTTCTTGGTGGTGTGAGGTTCCCGTGTGCCTCTGCTTGCTTGTCTCTTTTGTATCTCAAAAGAGATTAGCTTAAACACTATCTTATCTTGTAGACCTCATCAGTATAACTGCCACTAATCCATCTTATTACATCATAGTGACAGAGTTTACAACACATAAGGAAATCATATCAGATTACAAAATGGTACACAATCATACAATACTGGGAATCATGACCCAGCCAAGTGGACAGATATTTTTGGGGGACACAATTGAATCCATGACACATCTTAAGACACATTGTCAGAATAGTTGCCAAATTAAATAATAGCCTAGATGTATCATGCTGCATGTGTGATTTACTATAATTTGTCTCTTTTACTAGATTGTGTTACCTAAATATGAGTTCAGGATGATTATGTTATTGTAATGAATAATAGTTTGTAGTCCAAAGATGGAAGTTCCTTTAAAGTGAATTCTCTTTCTCTTTTGGTCAATCAACAAATCTTCTTTTGAACAGCATCTGTGTGAAATTTGCAATGTCCAGCAGTGTCAGGGGTAACAATAAACAAGACAAGGTCCTTGTCCCTCCAGGAACGTAGCCTTATGGTTTTAAGGAAGAATAGAAATCAATGGTATGAAAAAGTAGCATGACTATCAAGTGCCAAATGAAAGATCAGGCAGAATTAAGGGAGAGAAATTGCTGAGTAGCAGAAAGACCCTCTGTGATTCTTGTGTCAGACCCTGAAAAGACTTAAGAGTTTCCATCTGTTTGATTCCCTCACTCCTTGAAGCCCACTGGCCTTTGCTGGTTGTGATGCATGGAGCCAGTTCCACAATCATGACATCTGACTATTAGAAGTGGAGGAATCTTACTTCAGTTTCAAAGAAAAGGGCCCTTATTATTGAATTCTGGCAAACTTGTAGAGAATGAATGTGAGTGCAATGAATAACAGTCATGATTTGCTAAGTCTGTTTTATGTGCACTTAAATTATTCAACACACAAACATATGACAAAGATTTATTAATTGGTGGTCTAAAGAAATGGTTTTTCAAACTTGTTATGTGTCAATTATACTTGTTAACCTTGGGAAAAATAGAGATCTGGGCCAAAATTCTGGAGATTTTATTTTAGAAGGTATGGAGTGAGGCAAGTGTATCTGTGTTTTCAATAAGCTCAAAAGGTGGTTCTGATTCTGAGAACTTTTGAGAATTGCTGGGAGACTTTGAAGCCTTAATTACTAATTAAGATTAAACTCATCAACTGGAAAAGTTTGGAGAGATAATCAGTGATTGGGCCAAATTCTAAAATCTCACTCTGTTTTTAAAAGACAGGATTGTATTAATATTTGGGTTTAATAAGTGAAGGACTTTTTTTCAGAGCAAATCTGATGGGCTAACTAGTCATTAAAAGTCAACATTTTGGTGACAGCTGTGAAAATGGTGGGGTCTTCTGAAAAATTGCGCCTCCACAAAAAACTCGCAAAAATAGTCAGAACTCACTTGTTCAGAACTATGGAAATTAACCAAAGGCCTGCAGAAATTTGGTGAGTCTTTACTCAAGAAAAACAGCAGCTGTATGAAATATCTAGAATAGGCAAATGTGTAGAAACCAAAGTCTATTAGTGTTTACCAGGGGCTGGAGGGAGGGGGAGAGAAGGAGTCATTGCTTAGGAAGCACTGAGCTTCTATTAAGGATGATGGAAAAGCACGGAAATGGATAATGGTAATGGTCTTCCAACATGGTGAACTTAATTCATGTCACTAAATTGTATATGTAAAAAAAAAAAAAAAGGTGAAATGGCAAATGTTTTATTATATATCTGCTCACCACTATTGAAAAAAAAAAAGAAATAAAAAAGCAGTGGCTGAATCTCAGAAGAGCAAGATTTGTGATGTTTCAAATGACCCTAGTCCCCTCCCACCACACCTGGAGGTCATCACAGGTCATCCTAGGTGGTAGCCCATTAGGGACATGTTCTATTTCTTGGTAGTCCTATAGCATCCAGCAGTGCCTGGCACAGAGCTGGGTGTTGAGCTATATATATAGATCCATAATCATAATCAATCAATTAGTATATATCTATTAGGTATAGATTGTGGTGTTGGTGAAGAATATTGAATATATCATGGACTGCCAAAAGAACGAACAAATCTGTCTTGGAAGAAGTACAACCAGAATGCTCCTTAGAAGCAAGGATGGTGAGACTATGTCTCACATACTTTGAACATGTTATCAGGAGGCACCAGTCCCTGGAGAAGGACATCATGCTTGGTAAAGTAGAGGGTCAGAGAAAAAGAGGAAGACTCTCAATAAGATGGATTGACACAGTGGCTACAACAATGGGCTCAAGCATAACAATGATTGTGAGGATGACACAGGACCGGGCAGTGTTTCATTCTGTTGTACATAGGGTTGCTATAAGTAGGAACCAACCTGATGGCACCTAACAACAACAACATTATGTATAAATAGTCAACAATAGCCATCCAAGACTTTTGAACATCAGAATGATGAATCGAAAGCAGTATTGTAGGGAAGATAATTTGGCGGTGGGTGTGTACTGGAAGAACTGGGGACACTAAGGACTGGAGTCAGAAAAACCATATGGTGGTAGAGGCAGGATTTTTCTCTCCCTGTGTCTGCCCCTTTGGGCTAGTAGGTTTATGAATTCTTCTGCGTCTCTGCATCTTCACAGTGCTCAGGACATGCTGGCGAAGGCGAATCCCATGTCTCCCCTTTGCCTCTTTCCATCATTCTCACCCTGCGGTTCAGACTCCCTTACACGGCTGAGGTCCTGAACGGAGGAGACCCTGCTGCTCCCTGCCCATGCCCGGCCACAACAAAGCCTTCAGGTCTATGACATCTGAGCGCCATGGGTCCTTTTCATGGCTGTTTACCCCTGGACACTCTTACATCCTCCCTGGTCTTCCTTGGCACCCACATTCCCTCTCCTCCTGAACTTGTGGCATCTTGACACTCATACACTTTCTCAGTCTCGGTTTATAGATCAGTTTCTCCAGGAAGCCTCTGCAACTCGAGATCAAGGGCTAAAGTTTCGGGGCTTCTGTGAGCCATCATATCCTCTTGCCACATGTGTCAGTGTTCACTCTGCCACTATTGTGCATATCACTCATGTATTGTGCTGTAGGCTCAGCCACTCAGGGTCTGTGGCAATGTCTTCACAGCTCTGTTCCTAGGATATGTATAGAATCACAACTTACTGTTGTTGTTGTTAGCTGCCATCGAGGTGGCCCCTGACTCAGGGGGACCTTGTGCACAAGAGAACAAAACACTGCCTGGTCCTGCACCGTCCCTGTGATTGGTTGGTGATCAGGCTGTTGTGATCCATAGGGTCTTCACTGACTGATTTTCATTAAGTAGGTCACCAGGCTTTTCTTCCTAGTGGGTCTTGATAAACATTTGTTGAACATAAGAACATTATTAAAAAAATACCTGATGGCCTGTACAAGTAAATTCAAATATCTACTAAGGATGGGTAGAGCAATGTGTTTGACAGCATAGATGTTTATGCCAGAGTACTATTTTCTCACTGTGTGATCTCAGGTAAGCTACTTGGCCTCTATGTGTCTCAATTTTCTCATCTGTGAAATAGGTTAATAACAGTGTTGGCATACAATGGGCGCTCTTAAAGTGTCAGCTGTTATTTTGTTGGTATAGAATATCCAACTGACATTATAGGCAATGGTGGTTGAGAATAATTTCCTATTTTAAAACCTTTATTATGATCATAATTAGAGGTTAATTCACTGGAGTAATTTTTATTAATCATGTTAAAGAGTCTCCTGTGATTTCTTCGGAGCTCTAGTGGCACAGCAGTTAGAGCTCAGCTGCCAACTGAAAGGTCAGCAGTTCAAATCCACCAGCTGTTCCTTGGAAACTCCATGAGACAGTTCTGCTCTTTCCTATAGGGTCACTACGAGATGGAATTTATTCCATGGCAATCAGTTTGGTTTGATTTTTATGACTTCAAGAAGAAGTCATTGATGTTAAATTCACAAAAGGGAAAGACACATATGAGGGAAGTCATAAGGGGTAGGTTATTTTTGGCAAATGGGAGCACAATTTAAGCCCTATAGTTTAGGAAAGAAAAATTCTCTCATATGTTATGTTGCATGAGATTTTAGCTCCAAATCTCCCTGCAGCCCAGTGAGTGTCAGAAATCTACTTGATCCTACATGTTTTTGACAGATTTTGTGATTTTTGTTTTGATGAGATTTCCCAGTGCCATTTTTTGGGGGGGGGGGTTGATAGAAAAATCCATACATTTTCATCATCTGTAGCAACCACAACTAGAGTGCTCCTCTAAGCAACAGGAGCTTAGAAATCAATGATGGTCTATTATCAGCATGTTCTACACAGCTCTTCTTGGCCTTTCACTACATCTGGCCAAGTGAGGTTTTAAAGACCATTGATCAGCACCGGTCCCGAGCTTGTCTTCACAACCCTGATGCAGACATTCAGAGCAGACAACTCATGAGGTGCTTCCTCAAGCTTTGTGTGGCGCTCCCCCATCCAGAACTGTGTTTTATTTGGCATTTGCAGGGGGAAGTGAACTAGTAGCTCATCAGTAATTTATAGTTTTCAAAGTATTATTTTGCTCACAAGAGTTCTGAGACATTGGTACTGTGGTTCACCAGTGGGAACTGCAGCTCTGGTGGAACACAAGACCGGCATTGGAGGCGAAGAACTGCAATGGAAAGAGCCAGGACTTCGGATGAGACTCTCTGGTTTTGATTCCCTGCTCTCACCCCTTCTTTTCCTAGCTAGATGACCTCTATGAGTCTTGGTTTCCTTACATATAATGTAGGGATTATCAGTGCCTTTATTATAGGACTGTTGCAGGGAATAGCTGTAAAACATACCAGGCACAAGCAAAGCTGTTCAATCAATGTTATGTTTGGCTGAGCCATCTCAAGAAGTATAGATTTCTGAAAACTGCTATTGGCATACTGCTAACAGAAAGCAGACTTTGAACACTTTTCCCTTCTCTTACTCCAACCATCTCCTCCTCAACAACCCCTCTTCAAAACAGTTTCCTTTTCTGACGGCAAATTGAAAAAAATGATAGATTTTTAATATATGTTGAATGTAGAATCAATGAGACATGGTGATGGATTGGATGAGAAATATCAGGTAGAAGGAAGTGTCAGGGATGACCTCAGGTTAATTCATGATCATCTGGTTGGTGACTGTTTTTATTGATAGAGGAAATGCTGGTAAAGGACTGGATTAGAGCAAGTTTTGAGTTTGTTTTTGACATGTTGAGTTTGAAATGTCTGTGAAGCATCTAAATGGAGATGCTGATAGGACTCTGGAGTTCAGTGCTCTGGAAATGTCAACTTGGGAATAGTTAGCATGCACTTAGTAATTGTAATATTTGGAATAGCTGAGATAGGAAGAGCATATAGGCTGGATAGAGGGTCCAGAGAAACATCAGCATTTAAGCTTCCAGTAAAGAGGAGGATTCAGTAAAGACTGGGAAGGAACATGTGGGATGAGAATTAGGAAATTAGGAAAAGACTAGACAACTGTACCAAAAGCTGCTGCAAGTCTAGTAAGTTGAAGACAGAAACGTTCACCTCGATTAGGTACCATCACAGTCATTAAAAACCCAGTGGGGAGCAGATGTAGGTGAAATAGGATGGGAAGACCCCAGAATGGAGTTTATCCAGGAGGGCATGGGAGGCGGAGCAATGGTTGTATTAGACAGATGCAGAGGTGATGCCATAGAGAACGCTTTATCTTCTTACCACTGGTGAGGATGACGGTGCTCAACACACCTGCCATTTTCTCCCCCACATTTCCAAGTCCCCTCTCTGCTGGGTGGGCCGCAGGGCTGGGCCAGCTGATGGGCTGTGGCTGAACCTTAGAGGAGTCAGGTGGTGACCTCCTGTGCGGAGAAGCTATGAGTCTGGATGGCGCAGTTACAAGGATGTGAAGCATTTATTGGCCCGAGTGACTGGATGCTGAGGACTTAGAGCAGAGACCCTGGGTGACCCGTGTGAGATCTGTAGCTCGATGAGAGATAAGCTTTACTGTGCTTACCCCTGGGATGTAGAGGTTGTTCATGATGATCAGGCTTTAATCTAGGCCATCCTGGAATGGGAAGGATGGTGCAATTCTAACAAGTGCCTAACTCATTTGGCATTGGCTTGGGGTCTAGCGGTGGGAAGTGAAAAAACCATTCTCAGTGGCTAGAAAGAGGGCAATAATGTTATCCTGTGATGTGGCATCTATTAACTGAGGCAGCTCGTGTATTGATAAACACATGGCTCTGGAGGAAAGATACTGTTTGTTTTTGGCCACATTTGTAAAGATGTTGTATGAAAGAGAAAGCATTTGCCATTTTGTAAGTAGAAATAAAAGGATATAGAAAAATTTCAGAAACTCTGGGCTTTGCAAATTTGGAAGAACCCTGTGCTTCTGGTCCCCAAGTGGTATAGCTGAGATGGAGAAAGATTTTGACTTCACCTGATTAAACTGTCTAAGGGCAGAGATGAGATAAAGGAAGTTGTGGCCACTAAATCCTGTTAATTAGATACCATGGCTCAGGGCACTGTCTCCTCCTAGTCCATACAGAGCTGGGCATGAAAGCTGAAAGTAAAGAGTTGTGTTCAGCAGCTCTGAGGATGGTGGGTGTGGTTACCTGCAGTAGAACTGGCTGGAATCAAATGGATAAGAAGTCTGCAAAGTTTTTAAGTGACTGCTCTGCCGAAGACAGAATCAAACCTTTTGTAAGTACTTCGAATTTAAAATGGCACCAAAACCAAAACCCCTGGCCGTTGAGTCGATTCCGACTCATAGCAACCCTACAGGACAGAGCAGAACTGCCCCATAGGATTTCCAAGGAGCATCTGGTGGATTCGAACTCCCAACCTTTTGGTTAGCAGCTGTAGCTGTTAACCATTACACCACTAGGGCTTCCTTAAATGGCACTGGGGCCCCCAATTTCTTCAAACAGGAACTGCACAGAGAAAGCTGTACTGCCTTTAAGGAGGAACAGGGAGAAAGAGTAAGAAGTAAGTAAAACCAGTACCCGTTGCATTGCCCCTGGCTTATGGTGACCCTGGATCATGGCAATCCTGACTCATGGAGACCCCAGCTTAAGGAGACCCTGCATCAATGGCTGATTTTTCAGAAGTGGATCACCAGGTCTTTCTTCCCAGGTGCTTCTGGGTGGACTTGAACAACCAACCTTTCAGTCAGTAGTGAGCACATTAACTGTTTGCACCGCCTAGGGACTCCAAGAAATAAATACTTGATGTCAATACAGACGGTTAAACCACTGAAATGTCAGCATTGTTTGCTGCTACGTGGTGAGCTGGCCTATCCAGACTAATGTTCAGTGGCATAGTGATTATTTGAAGGAAAAAATACTGCACTGAGAAGATATTTTCATCAGTGGACTGTGAAGTAGGAGAAAGTTTTGGGTGGTGTCTTAGTTATCTAGTGCTGCTATAACAGAAATACCATAAGTGTATGGCTTTAACAAACAGAAATT
Source organism: Dugong dugon (assembly GCA_030035585.1). Taxonomy (NCBI): domain Eukaryota; kingdom Metazoa; phylum Chordata; class Mammalia; order Sirenia; family Dugongidae; genus Dugong; species Dugong dugon. The sequence goes on from CM057466.1 coordinate 113,764,290, forward strand.
TGTTCTCTCACAGTCTAGGAGGCTAGAAGTCCAAATTCAGGGCCCCACCTCCGGGGAAGACTTTCTCCCTGTCAGCTCTGGGGGAAGGTCCTTGCCATTAGTTTTCCCCTGGAGTAGGAGCTTCTCAGATGCAGGGATGCCAGGTCCAAAGGACACGCTCTGCTCCTGATGCTGCTTTCGTGGTGGTGTGAGTTTTCCTTGTTTCTCTGCTCACTTCTCTCTTTGATGTCTTAACAGAGATTGGCTTAATACACAATCTAATCTTGTAGATTGAGTCCTGCCTCATTAACGTAACTGCCACTAATCCCATTTCATTAATATCATAGAAATAGGATTTACAACACATAGGAAAATCACATCAGATGACAAAATGGTGGACACTCACACAATATTGGGAATCATGGCCTAGATAAATTGATGCATATTTTTGGGGGACACAATTCATTCATGACAGGTGGTATCCAGGGTTTTATGTGTGGGAGGGAAGACACTGCTTCATGAAGGTGTGTGAGGTAGGAGAAGCAGGATAGGAACTATGCAGCAGGGTTTGGGAAAGATATCCAGTGGGAAGCTGGAAGCAGAGACGTGGGAGGCACGGTATTTGTTATGGGGATGTATTGCCAGTGGTTTGGAACACACTGAGTGACGTTATTTTTCAGCATGCCGCCGGTAGCATTCAGTAAAATTGCGAAAATGACAATATGATTGGTGCAACTAGATTTCTTAGGGAAGCTGGTAAAATGTGCATCGGGACCTCCTTGCTTTGCTGCTGTCAAATTCTACTGTCGGAATAGATAAACATTTGTTTATCCATTCTACTGTTGATGGACACTTGATAACATTGTCATTCATAAACATTCTCTTACTGTTTTCGTTTTTACCTGCTAGGAAGTACGTGGAAGGATAGATTATTATTTTCACAATTCTTGGTTTCCCAGAAAGAAGGTCAAGAATGAACTGCTCTGCATTTTTATGGTTATTCTCATGAAAAGTATTGTTAAGAAAGGAATTTGCAGCAGGCGGAAGGAAAAAAGTTCAAGATCAGATTCAAGTTGAGCACTTAATGAGGACTTGTCCTCTCCATTCTCACTTCATACTGAGCTGTGGAAATCCTCGCTTTTTTTTTTTTTTTTAAATGATTTTCATATATTTGAAAGGAACCAATTTATATTTTAAAAATAAGTTTTGAAACTGTTGATATTTTAAAATTACAATGGAGTAACATTTTCAGAATTCTAGATGAGGAGGGCAATTTAAAACAATTTGCTTTTTTACTCTATCCTTAATTGGAAGAAGGCTCTCATATCTTCAAAAAACCAGATAAGCAGACAGCAATCCCATGCGGCATAATTTCTTCTGTTCAGAAGTGGCAGTGTCTCCCTTCTATATCCACATTCTGAGAGATTCCCATGCACCGGGCTCTGTGCTACATGCTGGATATGACGTGAACTAAAATGAAAGATTAAGTTATGACTTTGTGAATTGTACTTCTGATCTGAACCACTTCCTGGGATATTGCAGTAGACACGTGGGTATTATCTTTCGTTACATTACATTTAAAAAAAAAAAAAATACTCCTTCAAGGTCTAACTGAGTGAATACACAACTTACAGATGTCTTGAAAAGTCCAATTCTCATGGATCATCATTAAAATTATTGGACTTAAAGGGATCTTAAGAGAATGAATACACAACCTTTTTAAAAAGATCTTCAGGGAAGCATATTTGGCAAGCTTTTTGATAACACATTTCTACGTATTAAATCATCATCATTATTAACATTATATAATTTCATAATAAAATGGTCCCCTGTACACGTGGAGTATGAGCATGAGGAAATGGCTCAAGGAATATGAAAGCTGGAAGGATGAGACCCACCTTCCCCATCCCCCTACCCTTGGCCTGGGCCAGGTTTCTTTACGACTTCAAAACAGTGAGAACCACAGAGAAGAGTTGTGTACTTGTGTTGATGTACCTAAACCAATTTTGAGGAAAAATGATAAAATTGATTCAAAATTTTTTTTTAAAAATTACTTTTAGGTAATAATTACTTAAATTTCCAACATACTTTATCAATGTCTGTCCATACCATTTTTTTTCTTGCATTTATTCATTCCTTTTGGGCTCACTTTCTTCCAAAAGTTTTCTTTTTAATAATTTATGAATAATAACAAACAAAATAATGGGAAAACTGTATTGGATCTTTCCCACGCCTCCAAGTTGCTTGTGTGTGTGTGAGTCCTACAAGACATTGCCACTAGTGTGATTAGAAGGTAATGTCTGGGTTGCTGGGTTCAGGATGTTGGCTGGGCCTGCATGGAGGAGTTCCATGGTGCACCCGTCTCAGGCACTCTGCAGAGCTGTTTTTAGTGTGCACCATAAAAGGAAGTACATTGAACAGGGTCACCAGAGAAAACGCTGTCCTTTGCTGAGGAGAATACAGAACGGTGTACAGAGATTAATGAATGACTCTTTAGTTACTATCCGTTTAATGGTGTATCAGCCACTTTTTATGCCTCTGGACCTCATAGGTAGTATGTTAATATTCTGGTTCTAATGCATTTAGCATCAAGGTGGGCTCCTTTTGAAATGTGTGAAGCTCCTCATTGTTGTGTAGGTTGAGCATTCTATTAGGTAATGCTTCCTGGATGTGTTAGTTTTGTAAACTTTTACCTGGTTTTCCTTTATTTCTATGAGACAAGGCTTGCAAGCATAATTATGGCCTTCCTCTGTGATAGTTAGGAAGTCCTGATGGGTTTGTTTTGGTTTTTCTGTGTCAAGCTTGGAAAACCAGAGATTTCCCCATGTAACCTAATGAAAAGGTGCCCATAATAAATTTTCTATTTAGTTCTTATTGACATGTTGTCATACCACAGATCGGAGGCCCCAGAGTGCCACTCGCCTTATTGGTGGCTTGAATGACCAGATCGTAGTTCTCAAAATCCATATTACCAACCAAAAATTTAAACACAGTTAGTGAGCATGCATTCCAATACCAAAAATACATGCCATCAAAAAATTAAAAAAAATAAATAAACATTTGGTAATGAAAGGGATAAGTATGTGGTTGTCATTAAGAAGCACAGTTTCAGTCCTTCTTAATACATTCTTTGTGCTTTTTGGTACAGTTAACACACTTAGGTGCTAACCAAAATGTTGGAGGTTTGAGTCCACCCAGAGGCGCCTTGGAAGAAAGGCCTGGTGATTGCAGTGAAACCACATGGAGCACAGTTCTACTGTGCACACATGGGGTCTACATGGCACCTGGTTTGTAGTGGTTGACAAGCACCCACTCTGAAGTCCGGTGTCCTTGATTTCAATTCTGGCTTTACTACTTATTAGGTGTTTGGCTTTCAGCTCTTATCTCTCTGTATACCACTATCCTCATATGTAAAAATCAGGATGATGATGTTGGAATTACTGTGAGGCTTAAATAGTACTTATACAGTTAATATTTATATAGTTAAGACAATGTTTTATAGGCATCAGCTACTGTTATTTAAACTGCTTTTGGTCCAACGAGACCCCTAGAGACAAAGTTCTGGAGCCCAACTTGAATATATTACATAAATCAGATGAGCAGTCCCCTTAGGAATTTCAATGATAACTTCAAGGATCAGGTAATCGCTACATCCTGGAGAGTCGTGAAGAGGTTTAGGATTGCCAGCGCTCCTTCCTTGCCTCATTAGAATGTGCTGTGGCACCGACTTACTTACCATGTAAGTTCTCTAACTAAAGCAGGGTCCATCACTTGCACAAAAGGAGTTATTTAGTCATGAAACTTTTCTGCTTTACTCTGATGATTGCAGAACTGACACCCATACTCTTCAGAGAACCACATCACAAAAATTCATTAATTCCGGGTTTGTTGGCTGTGAGCTACCTATCAGATAAGATGGAGTCTGCGGAAAGCATTCCGTACTTATCTAACTGTTGTTGTGTGCTGTCGACTTGGTTCCGACTCACAGTGACCCCATGTGACAGAGAGAGCAGAACTGCCCCATAGGGTTTCCTAGGCTGTAATCTTTGTGGGAGCAGATTGCCAGGTCTTCTCTCCCACAGCGTGGCTGCTGAGTTGGAACTGCCAACCTTTCAGTTCGCAGCTGAGTGCGTAACCATTGCACAACCAAGACTCCTTATAGATAAGGACTCCCCATTAGTAAATACCATCAGAAAGTACAATTGGCATGTTTACAAGGAGATAAAATCAGGTTCTTTTTCCCCAGATGTTTCTAGGGTGATGGTGGTTGTTGTAGGTGCTGCAGAGTCAGTTCAGACTCATAGCGACCGCATGCGACACAGCAGAACTTCCCCACAGGGTTTTCTTGGCTGTAATCTTTACGGGAGCAGATCGCCAGGTCTTTCTTCCTTGTAGGAAGGCTATATTAAAGACCAGTGCTAAATCTTTCCAACTTCCTGATAAACTGCATGCACGAAAATCTCCATCTCAGAGTTGGTTTATACAGAATCTAGCCTGAGAGAGTGATTCAGACGGCTGAGAAAAGTCTACTAAACAGCTATTATGTTTCAGGCACTGTGCTGGGCACAGAGATGAGAGATGATAGTAAGGCAGACACTGTGGCTGCCTTCATGACCCATTCAAAGCTAGATTAATTTTTGAAAAGTTCCTTAAAAGATGTAATTCTTTAACCTTATTTTTAAGGGGTAATATCATTTTACATGATTTTATATTCCTAATTTCCCTTTTTTTATACAGTTAAATTGTTTCCAAGTTTTCATTAACACAAGCAGAAATGTAAAGAGCGTCTATGTACATCCATGATGATTTCTTTGGGGTAACTTTTCAGAGTTGGAATTATTTTGTCAACAATAGACAAAACCCCATGGTTTCTGATAATTGTGTATTGCCTGACCACCTGCCAGAAATTTTTTACCATTTAATCTCCCACCAGCAATGAGAGGCACTAACAATCACAGTTATACTCCATTTCATCAGGAGAGAGGTTTCTCTTTTAAAAACACCTGTATAAAATGGGCAGAGCATGTCATCTCATTTTGACTTATGATGAGGGTCCCAGAACACTGCCCAGTTAGCACCTGCATTCACTTTTTAAAATATCCTGGTTTTGTTACTGAATTATATGGTCACCCTAGCTTAATCTGCATATCTTCATTACAAATGATAGTGAATATTTTCCAAATATTTATTGGTCACTAGTAGTCTTTCATTTGTGAAATTTCCATTCATATTCTTTGCCCAATTCATTATTGTTGTTGTTGTTGTCAGTTGCTGTCAAGTTGATTTTGACTCATGGAGACCTCATGTGTGCAGAGTAGAACTGTGCTCCATAGGGTTTTCAATGGCTGATTTTTCAGAAGTAGATCACCAGGCCTTTCTTCTGAGGTGCCTCTGGGTGGGTTTGAATAGCCAACCTTTCGGTTAGTAGTCCAGTGCTTAACCATTTACTATTAGAGGGCTTATATTTCTACTGATGCTTCTATAAAGATCTTGATCCTTTGAAATATATCTTGTAAATATGAAGACATAAAATATACGGATTAAGAGCACAAAGTGTACAGATAAAGAATCTGAAAAATCTACATGTAGCTTTGCCCCTAGCTGTGATGTCTTGGGCAAGTTGCTCAGCTTCTGTAAATGGTAACATCATAGCATTTCACTGGTAAGAGTCCTGTAGGATTAAGTGAGATGGCATACATAAAGTACTTCACATAGCAGTCATAGGAACTGGTGCATATCAACCAACCAGTGAAGTCATTTCTCCAATATTCATTCAGAAATGCTGAGGACTTCCTGTGCGTGTAGTGTTATTCTGGAATCCAGTTACAGAGTGTCAAGCAAAGAAAGAAACAAATAAAAAACCTGCCACAATCTAACCTCTCACAGAGCTTGCAGCCCAGTAGAGGAGACAAGCATTGAACAAGTACAAAAATCAGTATATCGTTACAAATTTTGGGTAGTGCTTAGAACGGAAATTTGATTTTGTGCTGTTTTGATTAAAAATTTTTATACTGTTAATGTAGTTAGACTTTTTCAATACTTTAAGCTTTTCTCTCTTTGGTATGATGCTTGGAAAAGCGATTCCCTACCAAAACTTCGCCAACATTCACCAGTATTTTGCTTTAGGACTTTTATATTTTTATACTTACAACTTCAGTGTTCTTTAATCCATTTTCTTTAATAATATCAAGAAGTTGGTAGCGCAGCAGTTAAGAGTTCAGGATGCTAACCAAAATGTTGGCAGTTCGAATCCACCAGCCACTCCTTGGAAACCTCACGGGGCAGTTCTATTCTGTCCTATTGGGTTGCTATGAGTCGGAATTGACTCGACGTCAATGGGTTCGGTTTGTTTTTTTTTAACATCACTTACAGAACAATCTTCCATTAATTGTTTAAGATGTAACATTCACTTCTTAAGATTCCCTTATTCTATGGAGTTTAAGGTGTTCCCTGTGAGGGTGCAGAGGGCCATACAGCCCTATTTTACCACGTGCCATCTGGTTACGCTATTTGGAAGATGGTAGCTTAGAAAAATGAAGAGCAAACTATTATCTAAACAAAACCAGTTGCCATTGATTCTGACTCATGGCAGCCCATGTATGTCAGAATAGAACTGTCCTCCATAGGGTTTTCATGCTGTGACTTTTTGGAAGTAGATTGCCATGCCTTTCTTCTGAGGTGCCTCTGGGTGGACTTGAACCTCCAAACTTTTGGTTAGTAGTGAGCACTTAACCGTTTGCGACACCCAGGGACTCCTAAACCGTTATACAGTTCCAGTTGATCAGGATGCATTACAAATCCTGCAGCTCAGTCTCCTCTGACATCAAATTGCCACCTGTAATTCCAGCCCACACAGACCTCCCCTGGCTTGAACTTCCTTTGTTGTCTGGATCACATGTTTGGTACATATAAATTGTTGTGAATTGCTCATTACCTTTTTATATGTATTTGTTCACTTCACCAACTCTCCAAATACTTAATCATATGTTTCCTTTCCTGCAGAGGCTTCCCTGCAGGTTAGGAGTTTTAGAGAAGAGAATCGCCAGGAACAGGCAGAAATGAGCCGAGACATGACACAATCATTTGAACTTTGTCAATTAGCTACAGCTTTGGCGTGATTGGAATATTCCAGTCTCCTGTACCCCTCTGAACTGGCCAATGTCTTTTCCACCGTCAGGCCCACAGAACTCCTCTGGGGCAACAAGCTCTAAGGGAGATAGAGCATGAAAACAGCCTTGGCACAAGCTCCCAGTCACTCCCCACATAGCCTTTTCCAATACTTTGTATTCATTTATCTAGTCAACAGCGTTTTTGGACACCTGCCAACAATTGTAAGGCTGTGACAGAACTGGGCAATGTTTCGCTCTGTTATAGATAAGGTTACTGTGAGTTGGAGCCGACTTAATGGCAACTAACAACAAGAAGTATGTGCCAAAAACTGTGATGGGCACTGAAGACTTGAGGGTGGAGAGGCCAGCAGGAGCTTAGCCTCCTGGGAGAAAGAGATGTATAAACAAACAAACAGAACTATCCTAGAACCAGATAATAGGTGCTTTTTTTTTTTTTGCCGTTTGGTTGATCCTGACTCATGTGTGTCAGAGTAGAACTGTGCTCTGTAGGACTTTTCCGAAGTAGATCGCCAGGTCTTTCTTATGAGGCACCTCTAGGTGGACTTGAATCTCCAAACTTAGGGTTTCATCAATATTTTTCTTTAGTACTTTTATATTTTTATATTTACAACTTTAGTATTCTTTAATCCATTTTCTTTAATAATATCAAGTAGTTGCTAGTGCTGTGATTAAGAGCTTGGCTGTTAACCAAAAGGTTGGCAGTTTGAATCACCAAGCCACTCCTTGGAAATCCTATGGGGCAGTTCTACTCTGGCCTATTGGGTTGCTATGAGTCAGAAACGACTCGACGGCAACGGGTTTGGTTTTTGGTTTTTGGTACTAAACATTTGCAATTGTCTGCAATATAACACTGCATTAAAATCAGGTAAAATGGAGAACTTAAAAAAGAAAGAACTGCTGGCTTGATAGCCAGTTCTAATTGCAATTTCTCTCATCTTCCTTTTAAAATAATTATTACGTCACAGAAAAAAGCTGGAAACTTGAAATGCTACCAAAAGCTAATAAGTACCGCGATGTCCATGTCTGGGGGTACCTTTGCTATCTAAACACTGCTGGATCGATAAAGTGCATCCAGGCATTGCCCCTGCTTTGCCTCATGATGGACGCAGAGGCTGATCAAAGGGAAGAAGGTATTTCACCCTCTGCTGTGGTTTTGTTGTTGTTGTTGTTACAAAGGCATGGGAATGGATAAAAGTTTTTCAAGTCACTGTTAGAAGTGGAACCAAAACTGACAAAGAGCATAAAAACTTCAGTATCACTTATTAATTTGTTTTTGTAAGTGCAGTTAAGTTGGTTCTGACTCATAGTGACCCCATGTACGACAGAACAAAACATTGCCTGGCCCTGTGCCATCCTCACAATTGTTACTATGTTTGAGCCCATTATTGCAGCCACTGCGGATTCCAGGATAATTTCAATAAGTGCCAAAAGTTAGGACTGGAGATTACAGAAAGCAATGCAATGCAGAAACACACAGGATGTAAGCTGGTCAACATGCTGGAGGGTGCATAGGCTGGACAGTCTACCTGATTTCCTCTCTCTTCCCTGCTCCAGTCCTGTTGAAACATTGGCTTACTTCCCCAGCACTGGTGATGAGGACCCTTAGAGGAAACCAAATAATATTTCCTAAAGGGAAACAGTCTGCAGTGATACAACCTCAACCACCACAAAGAGACTATTTACCCAATTATCTACACCAGTTTAGCACCTCATGATTTTAACCCTCCTTATTCCAACATATAATCTTTGTTTATCTTTTGCTGCAAAGGAACCATTCCAGTATTTTACCCTAAATAATGTCTTGGAAGAAGTACAGCCAGAATGCTCCTTAGAAGTGAGGATGGCGAGACTTTGTCTCACTTACTTTAGACAAGTTATCAGGAGGGCCTGTCCCTGGAGAAGGACATCATGCTTGGTAAAGTAGAGGGTCCGTGAAAAAGAGGAAGACCCTCATCTAAATGGACTGACACAGTGGCTGCAACAATTGGTTCAAACATAGCAAGCATTTTGAGGATGAGCCAGGACTGGGCAGCATTTCGTTCTGTTGTACATAGTATCTCTATGAGTTGGAACCTACTCAATGGCGTCTAACAACAAGTCTAAATAGAGGAGCTGAGGGTTGGGTTTAGCCTCCACACTAGAACAACTGAAAGTCGCTGTCATTTAACCAAGCAGCTCTTCAAAACAGTACTGGGGTTCAGTTGCTGGTTCAGTCACTGGGTTCTTGAGCAATAAAATGATTCCAGTAGCTCAAAGGAGATCTTTCTGCTGTTGTTAGTGCTAGCTCAGACAACTAGCAAACAGAACCCAATTTATCCTTCTGTTTCCGTTCTCTTTCCCTTTGTGTGTCTCTTTCTAATCATCCATTCATTTGCCCAAGTCCCTCAGGGGTATTACGGCCAGTGTGCACTGTGCTCGGCGCTGTGCTAATGTACTTCTATGCATTATCTTATGTAATTCTCATAACAACCTTATGAGATGGGTGCCTGGAGAATCCATGCTTTAGAAAGAGGTGAAGTAATAAGCCTAATTTTGCACAGCTGGTAAGATATTAGTGCTTTTGCTGTGATTCTATGGGCACATCTTTAATTTAACAGAGGCTGGGTATGAGAGGACAGATTCTAAATAATGGGGAGCTTTCCAGCACCACCATCAACGCTCAGGCCAATGTTTGCATTCAGGGCTTTTTTCTCAGTTCCCAGATGTATTCCTATCATAGTGAAAATAATGTGTTATTTCATTCTCTAAATTAGAGGCCAGCAAACCATTGCCTGTGGGCCAAATCCTGCCTGCCACCTTTAAAAATATATACGTTTTATTTTCCGATTTATAAAACAGTTTCACAAAGCCAGAATTGTTTCAATGGCAACTGGACTTTTTTTTTTCTTTTTTTTTTGCAAAGATAATAGAAGTCCTGTATTCTCCTCACCCAGGTTCCCCATTGATATCATCTTACATCACTTTGCGCATCTGTCAAAATGAAAACATGGCCATTGGTGCATTTATATTACAAAAATCCAAACTTTACTTGAATTTCACTGGTTTTTCCATTAATGTCTTCTTTTTGTTCCTGGGTTCAATCCAGCATCCTGTATTACAATTGGTTACTATGTCTTCCTGGACACTGCTGATCTGTGGTATCTCAGTCTTCTTGTTTTCATGACATTGGCAGTCTACACCACCTATTCTTGTAAATAAAGCTTTAATGGAGTGCAGCCATGCGCATTCATTTACATATTATCTATTGATGCTTTCACTCTGCAGAGTTGCATAGTTTTGACAGAGATCAAATGGTGGGTGAAGACTTAAATATTTACCATTGGACCCTTTACAGAAAACGTTTGCTGACCCCTGCTCTTAATTCCTGCTCTGTCTTTCTTTAGTGGAGCCCTGGTGGTGCAGTGGTTAAGAGCCTGGCTACAAACCAAAAGGTCAGCAGTTCAAATCCATCAGCTGCTCCTTGGAAACCCTATGGGGCAGTTCTCCTCTGCCCTGTAGTATCACTATGAGACAGAATGGACTCCATGGAAATGGTTTTTTTTTTTTTCCCCTTCCTTTAGTAGATGGTAAATTCCTGGAGGACTAGGATTCTGTCTTTTTGATCCCATGTGCTGATTAACTTTCGTAGATCCTGTTACATATGGTTAATAAACATTGAATCATTAAATGGAGAAAGGCACAAAGCTGTCTAAGAGACTAAGTACTGATGATTAGGTAATTTTTAAATTACTTATTTGTATCTTACTTTCTAAAGGGGATCTAATTGCATGATCCCTAATCTTCCTTTCTTGTTAACCCACTATCTACCTTTTATCAACTTGTCCAGCAGAATTTCCTATCTCTACAGAGGACTTTCCTACAGAGTTACTTTCTCAAACACAGATAGAACTGGTTGTTGTTGTTGTTAGGTTCCAACCCATAGTGACCCTATAGAGCAGCGTAGAACTGCCCCATAGGGTTTCCAAGGAGCAGCTGGTGGATTTGAACTGAACTGCAGACCTTTTGGTTAGCCATTGAGCTCTTAATCACTTGCCTCCAGGACTCCAGATAGGATTTGCTGCACCTTAAAAGGCAGTTCATTCCTTCAGAAGATCGATGATACATTTTCTTAAAAGACTTGAATTACAAGAAACTAGGAAGTTTGATGAGTTTGGAAAAAACACACCCAGGTTTCAAAATGCCCTTGGGAAACTTTCAAAGTTTCAAGAATCATGTTTATCTCTGAATGTGACTGAGTTCTTTGGGTTACTTGGTCAGATATCGCTGTCAGACGAGACTTAGCCACCCTTACCTGCTTGGGACAGCATTTCATGGCATTTATATTTTGAAGATTTTATGACTTTATCTCTAATTCCTGGAATCATCAAAAGTATAAGGAAAGGTTTTTTGGGTCAGAATTGACTCAATGGCCACAGGTTTGGTTATGGTTTAGACCATGTACCTAACTCAGTTTTCTATCCCACCTCAAGCATCAAACACATCTACTATCATGTGAATTCCAAAATCTAGCCTGCCTTGTGGAGGGTGTGAACATAATGGGGTTGAAAAACCTAGAATTATTTCACGGACATCCTTTAAAATCTAGTTTTATTACATTGATTTTACAAAGCAGCTTCTATTGTGGGTTCATTTTGAAAATTAAACTTAATGGGATTCTTTTCCTCTAGAAAGTGTGTTTTTATGGTGTGGGTGCATGGCTCTTTAAGAGTTTCCTGTGTTTGTAGCCTTGTGATTGGTTCAATGCTTAGTTTCATATGTCAGCTTGGCTAGGCTGTGGTTCCCAGGTGTTTAGTCAAACACTAGTCTCGACTCTGTTGTGAAGTAATTACATGAGATTAAATCAATTGGTCTTAAGTAAAGCAGATCCCCCTCCATAATGTGGTTGGGGCTTATCCGACAATTTGAAAGCCTTAAGAGCAAAATGAGAGTTATGCGTACATCCCTGGTGGCACAATGGTTAAGTGCTCAGCCGCTAATCCAAAGGAGGTTGGTGGTTCAAACCTACCCAGTGGCTCAACAGGGAAAAAAACCTGGTGCTCTGTTCCCATAAAGATTACCTGTTGCCGTTGAGTTGATTCAGACTATGACAGAGTAAAATCACCCATAGGATTTCCAAGACTGTTATCTTTATGGAAGCCAATCATCAGGTCTTTTTCCTGTGGAGTGGTTGGTGGGTTTGAACCACTGACTTTTCAGTTAGCAGCCAAGTGTTTAACCATTGTGCCGCCAAGGCTTCTCCCATAAAGACTGCAGCCTAGGAAACCTTATGAGGCAGTTCTACTCTGTCACATGGGGTCACTATGAGTCAGAATTGACTCAATGCACACAACAACAAATATAGATAGATAGACAGACAGACAGATAGATAGATGGTATATATCTATATCACCTATCTGTATTTATATCTATCTTACTGGTTCTGTTTCTCCAGAGATCCCTAAGACAAATAGGTGACAGCAATATTACCATACAATGAACAGTGAGTTCCCGGCAAAGACCTTGATCAGGGTGAGCCCAGGAATTATGTTCCAAGTCGGGGAGGATTTAGGGAATTCACTCCCTATTTACAGTGTGTTTTGTGGGTCCTTCCTGTACCTGGTTGCAAAGGCCAACGAGGGTGGTGAAAGGGAAACTGCTGGGAGATGGGGGAGTGGCACTCCAGTTCCTCCCTGTCCCTAGCTCCCTGCGTGAGGTCAGTCAGCCACATGACATTTTGTGTTTCACTTTACTTGAAAAACAAGAAGGCTCTTTCCAAGAGTCTTTCCAGCTTTAACACTGAAAGGCTCTACGATTCATTAATGGAGTAAAAATGAAACTTCTAGAATAGGGGTGCCCTAAACATTGCTTTATTTATGTTATTTATTTTTTGAAAAATGCACTTTAACATTTAATTTTGCTCTAATACCATGTAATCATTATTTGATGGTCCAAGACGTAAATAAAAATTTGGTTTCAACCAAGGCAACCAGACATAACTGGGTTTCTACATTGCCTTCCCCTTAGCCCTCAGCATTATTAGCTTTTTTTTTTAATATTATGGCTGTACCTACTGAGTATCTATATTTTTCATTACACCCTAATTAATTTAAGACCTTCTTTTCTGTACACATAAGGCATGCACCTACCTGATTACTTTATGAATAAAAACTAAATTAAAATGCAAAGAAGCTGTGGTCTAACCTCTTGGATAGGCTAGTTTGCATAATTCTAAAATTCTAACGTAGTTTAGCAATTCTTGTTCACATTTCTACATTTTCACAGTTGCTCTGTGTGAATATTACTTTTCAGAGTGTAATATTCCTTATGATTTTGCATACTGAAGCATATTAGCTTTATTTTGTGAGCCAAAATACAATAAGCCAGATGAAACCCAATTACAAAAGTATTTGTGAGTAAAGTATCAGTTTGATAGATTTTTAGAGAGTTTTAATTTTCTATGCCTTTTTTTTTTTTTTTTTTTTTTTTTTTTTTACCAATTGTTATTATTGAAAGTGTTTTCCTCCTCGCTTTCAGTAGCCTGTTGGGAAACACTATCAGCTTTCTCCTCATCTCAATGGCTGTTACAGCCTTTGCAGAGAGTTTTCTATTCACACAAACATGTAGCCCTCTAGAAGAAGAGAAGGAGTAAAGCAAAGGATTAGGGTATGTGTTTATTTGCCTTTCTCTTTTCCCTTCTTCTTCCTCCTCATCCTCCTTCTTCTGTTCCTTCTTCTTCTTTGCAATCTTGGAATGAAATTTTACCAAAAATGTGTTTACTTGAAAGGTGTCTCTGCAATTGGTCTAGAAAACAAAATAAAGAGCATCCAAATTGGTAAGGAAGAAGTAAAAGTATCTCTATTTGCAGATGATATGATCTTATACGCAGAAAACCCCAAAGAATCCACAAGAAAACTATTGGAACTAATAGAAGAATTTAGCAAAGTATCAGGATACAAGATAAACATACAAAAATCAGTTGGATTCCTCTACACCAACAAAGAGAACTTCACAGAGGAAATCACAAAATCAATTTACAATAGCCCCCAAGAAGATAAAATATTTAGGAATAAATCTAATCAGAGATGTAAAAGACCTATACAATGAAAACTACAAGACACTGCTCCAAGAAACCAAAAGAGACCTGCATAAGTGGAAACACATACCTTGCTCATGGATAGGAAGACTCAACATCCTGAAAATATCTATTCTACCCAAAGCGATCTACAGATACCATGCAATCCCAATTCAAATTCCAATAGCATTTTTTAATGAGATAGAGAAACAAATCACTAACTTCACATGGAAAAGGAAGAGGCCTCGGATAAGTAAAGCATTACTGAAGAAGAAGAACAAAGTGGGATGTCTCACACTACCTGATTTTAGAACCTATTATACTGCCACGGTAGTCAAAAAAACAGCCTGGTACTGGTACAACAACAGATATATAGATCAGTGGAACACAGTTAAGAAACCAGAAGTAAATTCATCCATCGATGAGCAGCTGACATTTGACAAAGGCCCAAAGTCCGTTAATTGGGGTAAATACAGTCTCTTTAAGAAATGGTGCTGGCATAACAATATGCATCTGCAAAAAACTGAAATAAGACCCATACCTCACACTGTGCACAAGAACTACCTCAAAATGGATCAAAGACCTAAATATAAAATGTAAAATGATAAAGATCATAGAAGGAAAAATAGGGACAACACTAGGAGCTCTGATACATGGCATAAACAGAACATGAACCATAAGTAATACACAAACACCTGAAGAGAAACTAGATAAATGGGAGCTCCTAAAAAATCAAACACTTAAAATGCTCATCAAAAGACTTCACCAAAGGAGTCAAAAGACAACCTACAGACTGGGAAAAAAAATTTGGCTATGACAAATCTGATCAGCATCTAATCTCTAAAGTCTACAAGATACTGCAAATCTTCAACCACAAAAAGATAAATAACCCAATTAAAAAATGGGCAAAGGATAAGAACCCTTCATCAAGAAGACTTCAGGCGGCTACCAGATACATGAGGAAATGCTCACCATCATCAGACATCAGAGAAATGCAAATCAGAACTAAAATGAGATTCCATCTCACCCCAACAAGGCTAGCACTAATCCAAAAAACACAAAATAATAAATGCTGGAGAAGCTGTGGAGAGACTGGAACAGTTATACACTGCTGGTAAGAATGTAAAATGGAATGTAAAATGGTACAACTCTTTGGAAACGGATTTGGTGCATCCTTAAAAAGCTAAAAATAGAAGTACTATACAATCCAGCAATCCACTCCTTGGAATATATCCTAGAAAAATAAGAGCCATCACAGGAATAGATACATGCATATCCATGTTCATTGCAGCACTGTTCACAATAGCAAAAAGATGGAAACAATCTAGGTGCCCATCAACGGACTAATGGATAAACAAATTATGGTATATTCACACAAAGGAATACTACACAATGATAAAGAACAAGGATGAATCCAAGAAACGTCTCATAACATGGATGAATCTGGAAGGCATTATGCTGAGTGAAATTAGTCAGATGCAAAAGGACAAATATTGTATGAGAACACTATTATAAGAACTCAAGAAAAGGTTTAAACACAGAAGAAAACATTCTTTGATGGTTATGAGGGTGGGGAGGGAGGGAGAGGAGTATTCACTAACTAGTGGTAGATAAGAATTACCTTTGGTGAAGGGAAGGACAAGACACAATACAGGGGAAGTTAGCACAACTGGACTAAACTAAAAGCTAAGACGTTTCCTGAATATAACACTTCGAAGGACAGAGTAGCAGGGGTAGGTGTGTGGGGACCATGGTTTCAGGCGACATCTAGGTCAATTGGCCTAACAAATTTATTTGACAACGTTCTGCATCACATTTTGGTGAGTGGCATCTGGGGTCTTAAAAGCTAGCGAGCGGCCATCTAAGATGCATCAATTCATCCCAACCCACCTGGAGCAAAGGAGAATGAAGAATATCAAAGAAATAAGGAAAATATTAGCCCAAGAGACAGAAAGTTTCACATAAGCCAGAGACTTCATCAGCCTGAGACCAGAAGAACTAGATGGTGACTGGCTACCACTGATGACTGCCCTGATAGGGAACACAACAGAGAGTCCCCCATGGATCGGGAGAAAAGTGGGATGCAGAATTCAAATTCTAGTAAAAAGACCAGACTTAATGGTCTGACTGAGACTGGAGGGACCCAGGAAGACATGGCCCCCAGACTCTTTGTTATCCCAGAACTGAAACCATCTCCGAAGCCAACTCTTCAGACAAAGATTAGACTGGACTATAAGAGATAAAATGATACTCGTGAAGAGTTGTGGTTCTTAGCTCAAGTAGATACATGAGACTAAATGGGCAGCTTCTGTCCAGAGGTGAGATGGGAAGGCAGAGAGGGTCAGGAGCTGGTTGAATAGACACAGGAAGTCCGGGGAGGAAAGGAGGAGTGTGCTGTCACATTATAGGGAGAGCAACTAGGGTCACATAACAATGTGTGTATAGATTTTTGTATGAGAAACTAACTTGAATTGTAAACTTTCACTTAAAGCACAATTAAAAGAAAAAGGTGTCTCTGTCACTTAATCACCTCAGGAATTCCATTTCTCAGAAAGAGATAAAAGAGAAACTGGTCGTGAATGCACAGGCAGAGAGTATTTAATTGAAAACCCAACTTAAACTCCCAAAGGACACTGGGGTTGTGAATTTCTGGGAAGATGGTAGAATGAGACTCCTATTGGAAGATACCTCTTTCCTGCTAACGCAGCTTATATAAAGAAAAGCAGTGGATTCATGCTTTGGAGTATTTCGCCTTCCATGCACTACACAGAGATACAGAACAGAGATTCTGGTTAGTCTGAGGTAGCATGTGGACCACCCTGTCTCGATATGATTTAACCATTAGCAAGAAAATGGAACACCGGCGAACTTGCGCAGCTCAGTGTCCAGTAAGTGTGTGTATACTTGTCCTATGACTCTTGAGATACCAAAGTAGTGAGGAGCTCCTATTATGTTTGGAAACCCACTCCAGTCTGGCTGCCTGGTTCTAAGCCTCCCCTAGATACTCATGCTTATGAGTAACACAGTTAATTAAGCTCTGGAATGTCCTCAAAGGAACTATAATCAGTGAACAAGATGGGTGCTAAAGGAAACTCAAAAAGACTGGCGCCCTGTGACATTTTCCTTTCAGCGTAAATATTTCTAACTTCTGTAGAATGATATTAGGAGCAATCTCAAAGACAACTTTTTGAAAATTTAATTGTCAAATTTTAAACATTGGTAACAAAGGTAGGGATAAAATATATATAGGTGTACACACACAGTGTCTCTCTCCCTTTCACATACACACTCTCATACTGTCTTTCTCGCACACAAACACACAAACACACACTCACACACACTCACACTCACAGATTGTGCTACAGCCCCTTTGGTTGTTCCTCCCCTTTCTCGGACACCCTCTCACTTTCTGACAACCCTGGCAACCCCGAGTTCTGTCCTCTGGCTCCCCAAGTCTGTAAGTCCCCAGATTCTGCTGAGTCCTAGCTGTCCCACATACTTACACTGGGGAGCATCTTCAGATGAAAGCCACATAAATGCAAATCTTTCCCTGTGGAACATTTTTTTCCCCCCAAGGGTGACTGTCTTACTTAGTATTGCTGTAAGAAAAACACCACAAGTGGGTGTCTTTAAAGATTGGAATCTATTGCCTCGTAGTTCTGGAGGCTGGGAGTATGAATTCAGGGCATCGTCAGGGACATGCTCTCTCTGTCAGCTCTGTCAGGGTAAGATCCTTCCCTGTCTCTTTCAGCTTCTGTAGCACCTGGTGTCTCTTGGCATTCCTGGCTTGTGGAGGGATCCTCACACGGCCTTACCCCTGTGTGAGACTCTCTGTATCTGTTTCCCCTTTTTATAAGACACCACTCAGAAAGCATTAGGTTTAGCACCCTCCCTACTCTGGTATGACTTCATTAACATGACAAAAGAAAACCCGTATTTCCAAACAAGGCCACATCCACAGGTTCAGGGTTTAGGACTTCAGCATATCTTTTTGGGGGACAAGACTTGATCCAGGACAGGGCCTCACCCCCAGTTTCAGCCTGCCTTCCATCACTTTCCAGTGTCTTCAAGTGGTTGTTTTTATATTTTCTTTGGAGTTTATAATTGTGATCTACAGGGGGACTAGTTCAATGCAAGCTACACAGCCGTCACCAGAAGTGGACAGTGGTGCTCATCCCATCTAACAAGGAGAAGAGAGAAGCTTATAAAGATGTGCGGGATGACTTGGTGGATCATATGGAGACTTTTCTTAATGTGAGCATACAGCGTGTGGCCTCATGGATAGGCAGCAGGAGGGACTGTGCCTGGCCTGGAGGCAGGTGGAAAGATGTGGTTTAGATACAGCTTGGAGTCCAGTGAGGCACTGGCCGTCATGGGGAGCTCGGACTTTACTCTGAGGCTCAGCCATGCTAGGTGATGAACATTAATTGTGGCAATCAGATATGAATGTTTAAAAGACTGCTCTAGTTGCTGTGTGGAGAACTGACCGCAGGAGGAAACAAGACTCCACACAGAAACTTTTGTTTTAGGCAAATGAAAAGCGAGAATGGCGTGGGCTTTGTTGGTACTGGAGGCCATGAAAAGGGGTTCAATTTGGAATATAAGTTGAAATTAGAGTTAGCAGGAATTGCTGATGGATCAGTATGGGAGGTGAGAGAAGAAGAGGTATGAAAGGTAAACCCCCAGTGCTTTTTTTCTGAGCTACTGAGGTGGGGGTAGATTTATGTGGAGTGGGAGCTGCAGATGGGGAATCAAAGTTACACTTCGGGCATTTTAAAATTTGAAGCAGTGATTAAACATCCAGATGGAGATGCCAGGTAGATGGTTGAAATAAATGAGTCTGGAGTCTAGGAGAAAGGATGGGATTAGAGATACAGATCCTCCAATGAGGGGTAAATTTCATTTAAGTCCCGGGTCATCCGAGCAAGTGAGGATAGGTGCTGAGCAGGATGAAGGCTGAGCCCCAGGATTCTCCGATGTTGAGAGGCCTGGAGTGCACTGCTTGTGGTGTAGGATTGACCCAGGGGTGTGAAGTCCTGGGCCAAATGAAGAAAGTGTTTCAGGAAAAAAGAGGTGGTAAACTGTGCTGGAGCTGATGGGTGCTTGAGGAGAATGAGGACCGAGACGTGACCATTGATTCTTCACAGGCTGGCTCCTTCTCTAGAGTGTATGAGCATTCCACGCTCTGCCAGAGCCCTTTTTACTAAGCTAACTAAAAAAACCTACACTTCACGACAGTTGGGAGCATGTTTCTCTTACACCCCTACCCACAGCACCCACCTTGTGTTGTTGTTGTTAGCAGTCATTGAGTTGGATCTGACTCACGGCGACGGAAAACAGAAGGAAACGTTGCTTGCCTGGTCCTGCATTATCCTCACAATCACCAGCATGTTCAAGTTCATCGTTAAGGCTATTGTGCCTATCCATATTACTGAGGGTCTCTCTCACCCTCACTGGCCCTCTGCTTCACCAAATGTGATGTCCTTCTCTAGCTATTGATCCCTCTTGATAACATATCCAATGCAAGAGAGCGGGACAATGTTCTGTTGCAATCCATAAGGTTTTTATTGGTTAATTTTCAGAAATATGTCTCCAGCCTTTCCTCCCAATTTGTCTTAGTTTGGAAGCTCCACAGAAACCTGTCCACCGTGGGTGATCCTGCTGGTATTTGAAATACAAGTGGCAGAGCTTCCAGTATCACAGCAACACGTAGGCCACCACAGTATGACACACTGACCACCTTGTACAGTGGGTGCTTAATAAACACTTGCTGAGCGATAACACATGGGTTGTCTCTAGCATGTAAGTTATACCGTGTTGGGATGCACTCTGCCTAAAATCTGAGAAAAGTGTGTGAGCAATGTGGGAGAGGAAAGTGGCTCTGGATGGTGCCATTTGGTGCATCACAGGCAGGTTTGATGAAGGTGGGAGGAGTGGGCTATTCGGTAGAAAGTCCAACTCTGGAATTGAGTTTATCTTTTGGCAGCAGAAGAGATGTGTATTAGTTCTAGGACATCTGGTGCTGCAAGTTATATTTTCCCAGTAAACTTTTCCAGAAGCATCTCCATGTGTTTTCTGTAATGCCGAGAAACTACTGCCAACTGCTAGGGGCACACTGATAACTTCGCAGATAATTTAAGTCGATACAGAGAACCATCACCTGAACAGACAAATTAGAGGATGCAGAGTAAGAAAGTAAATAAATTAAGGGAACAAAATCCAAGATTGTTGAGACTATTTTGAAACGCTTTGAACTGCTGCATGAGCATAAACTGGATCTACTTTTTGTTAATACATGGTGATGTATAATAAGAAACAACACTGCTAGTACTTTTTGATTTCAAGTTCAACTTCAGGGAATAAATCTAAAAGAAATAACCTCCTTATAAAGGTGGACAAATGCACTCAATAGTAACACTCTAAGAGCAAGAGCTTGGAAACCTCCCAATGTATCCAACAAAATGGTACATTTGAACAATATAAAAATATAGTGTACTTATTGATGTCTTTGAATTACGGTGTTGGTGAAGAATATTGAATATACCACGGACTGCCAGAAGATTAAACAAGTCTGCCTTGGAAGAAGTACAGCCAGAGTGCTCCTTAGAAGTGAGGATGGCGAGGCTGTGTCTCACATACTTTGGACATGTTATCAGGAGGGACTAGTTCCTGGAGAAGGACGTCATGCTTGGTAAGGCAGAGGGTCCAGAAAAAGAGGAAGAACCTCAATAATACGGAGTGACACAGTGCCTCCAACAATGGGCTCAAACAAGGCAATGATTGTCAGGATGGTGCAGGACCAGGCAGTGTTTTGTTCTGCTGTACATAGGGCCGCTATGAGTCAGAATGGATTCGATGGCGCCTAACAACGACGACGTATTATTAAACTAATAATAGTGTATGACTATAGTGCTCACAAGTGGTCAGATATATAGACTGTTTCCGTAAATGAACACCTTTTTATAAAGTAAAAGTGAAAAACAAAATAGAACACAAAAGAATACGTCTACTCTGAATGCAGCTTGGAAAGTGTTATGTGGTACACAGGAATGGCAGAGGTTTATTTAAGGAAAAAAATGCTTATTTCAATAAACAGATACTGCTTTTAAAAACGTGAGGGGTAATTAAGAATAATGCTACATGTTTGGGGTACCACTGATTAAGTAAAGCAGGTAATGGTGTCTCATCCCTCTCAAAGTTAAGATCAATTGACTGATAATTGTGCTTTCAGAAAGGAATTTGACTATGGCAGCAGCATCCACGGGGATAATTTTTTGTGGATCTCCTGCTAAAAAGAAATTAGTCATTAAATTAAGCGAAAACAAAATACCACCACCCAAAAATCCTCAAATTTTGAGTAGGTATGGAATGTGGAACAATTTTCATGAAAATAGACTTCACGGTGCAGAATTAGCAATTAAAGACACATGTGCATTGAATACTATGTTACAAATGATAAACACAATTTCAAGTTTTATTCAGAATAGTGCATGCTTCTTATCAAGAGAGCCATCAACAGAAGGACAATGCTCTCAAGGCAACATAAATTTGTACATCAGAGGTTGGCAACCTACAGCCTGCGGGCCACGTCTGGCCCTCTGACTGTTACTGTATGGCCTGAGAGAGCTAAGAACGGGTTTAACTTTTTCGAATGGTTGAAAAAAATTCAAAGGAAGAATAATATTTTGTGACATGTGAAAATGATATGAGATTCAAATTTCAGTGTCCCTAAAGAAATTTTGTAGGAGCACAGCCATGCCTGCTTGTTACGGTGGTCAATGGGTGCTTCGATGCTACACCGTCACTGTGTAGGTGTAACAGAGAACATGTGGCCCCGAAAGCTTAAGATATTTACCATCCACATGGCCGTGACTCCTGCCATACGTTGCTCTCTCTCAAAAATGCTAAGTACCACATCATTACTATAGAAATGTTTTGATGTAGACTTGAGCAGGTACCGCTGTCCCTTGACACCCACTGATGGTGTAGCAGCACCGGAAAAATAAAAGTGTATTCAACTTGAGATCAATTCTCTGGGTGTAAGTGGAGGCTCAGCTCCCTGCTTCCTTACAAACAGCAGTCTCAGGCTCTGCTCTACAGAGGGAACTTTTCACGTTAATAGGTTGTTTGGGATGTTTTTCTCTCAGACACATGTTAGACCCCTAGTATAAGGATTTTAGGCAGGAGAACATGGGGTTTATAAAACCCAGAAAGATAGTTTTGTTGTTGATTTTTTTCTTTTTGACTTGCCAGCAATCTTTTTTGCATTTTTAGGAGCCTAAATGGTTTGTTTAGTGCTAAGTTTCCCAAAGCATGTTTGGTAGAATACGAATTGTGTGAGATAGTTCATTAAACACAGGTCTAAGATTAAAAACAAAGACAAAAATAAAAATGAAGCAAAATCTGAAAGCTTGGAGGAAGCCTGAAATCTATAGTCCCTTCCTGGAGATATATAAGTAAGAACAGTTGCTGTCCAGACTCCAACTCATGTCATCTCCGTGTGTGTCAGAGTAGAACTGGGCTCCATTTGGTTTTCAGTGACTGATTTTTTTTGGAAGTAGGTTGCCAGCCCTTTCTTCCTAGGTGCCTCTGGGTGGGCTCAAATTGAGAGATGTGTTAAACCCTTTTATTACTACTGGATATTGTCCATTTATTTTTCTCCTGGAGAGAGAGAAAGAGAATCATGACTCATATCCTTAGTTATATTCTTACTTGTGCCTGGTATATTTTACCAATAAAACAATGACCTTCTGAAATATTGATTAATACATTGAATTTTGAATTCTATTTTTTATGCTATTAATATTGCAAAGTTCCTTCCTAGTGGCTTGCATTTTACTGGTTTAGCTTGTCTAGTCTTTAAGTTTTCAATCTTCTCTGTCTTTTATTTTAGCTTTGTGGATCTTGTGTAGGTGGATTGTGTAGAATTTTTGTGTGCTTGTGGTACTATTGGAGACTTTTTTTCCTCAATATTATACTTTTTTTGTGTTTTCAAAATGGAATATAACTGATTCATACTGATTTTTATAATTGATAGGTCCTCCTCTTTTCTGTTTTGTTTTGCTTATAAACCGAAACCAAACCCATTGCCATTGAGTCGATTCGGATTCATAGCGACCCTGTAGGGCAGAGTAGAACTGCCCCGTAGGATTTCTGAGGCTGAAATCTTTATGGAAGCAGACGGCTACATCTTTCTCTTGAAGAGCAGCTGGTGGGTTAGAATCACTGACCCTTCTTTTAGCAGCCGAGCGCTTAACCACTGTGCCACCAGGGTTCCTTGTTTTGCTTACATCTCATAATAATTTCTTTGGCTTTATATCTTTTACCATATGAATTGTATTGTCTTTTTTTTTTCTTCAGTAATTTGGTTAACTTATATTCTGGATATCTAAAAGTTGAGCTACTGCTCTGCTTGTACCTGCTGTCTAGTGTGTTTTTTCTTAGCGTCCCTAACATCCTGAGTATTGACTAGTCTGGTCAGCCACCCTTATGGCCTTACTTGAAAAGACTGACTAGGTGAATCATATTACTGACTTGTAATAAGAGCTGATGGCCTGGAAATAAATATTTCAGTATCTCACACTCAGATCTCCACTTAGTAATCCTAAAATGACAGCAGAATTTGGTTCCTCTTGGGAGAAAACCTTTATATTCATAATATAACTGAAGGAATCTATCCTTTTGTAATCAGGACTATCACGGCCAAATCACTGAACTGTGTAGTTGTGTTTTATGATCACACCTGAGTCTTTTATACTAATCAAGACTGAATCCAAAATAAAAACACTGGCAACTAGTGTCTTTTCTGACTGTTTTTCATTCATTCAGTAAGTCAAGAGCTTTTTAAAAGATAGATGGAGTGTCTGAGAGGTCCAAAAGGTCAAAGCTCTAGAACAAGTGTGATAGACAGGGCGGATTTTCCACTGGGCATTTAATTTGGTTATCAGTGTCAAATCACTGTGTGTTTTTGTTACAAATGAAGTGCAGAAAGACTCTGTAACCAGTGACAGTCTCTTATCTGTCTCTATACATCCAACTCACATGTTCTGGTGTTCTATACTTTTTTGTGTTTCTCTTCATAGTGCTCAGTACGTTGTCCAATCCGCAGTAAAATCTCGCCACATGTTGCTTGTTCATTGGTAAACATAAAACAAAGAAATGATTTTGTAGACTGTATGATTTTGAGAAAAAAAAAGCCTCCTTCAGAACGTGTAAGGACATCGATTTTTACATTCTCAGTAGAGGATTTTTAGCTTTAAAAATTTAAAGGGTTTTAATGAGAAAATGGTATATCATTCAGATGAGCTTGCTTGTTTTAAAGCAGAAATGGAATTTCTAACTAGGTACTATGTTGTTGTTAGGTGCCTTCAAGTTGATTCTGACTCATAGTGACTCTATGACAGAGCAGAACTGCCCCATAGGGTTTCCTGGGCTGGAATCTTTATGGCGACAGATCACCAGGTCTTTCACCTGACGAGCTGCTAGGTGGGTGCTTCACTGTGGGCCCACCAGGGCTTCTTCATGTTCTAGTAGCCATGTGGAAAAGACACACACACACACATACACACTAGAGACACAAATAGCTACTATCATGTCATTTGTTATTTTAGGACAGTCAAGGAGGAAAAATATCAGGTAAATTTATAGTATACCTATAGATGGTCTGAATAAGTCAAAACCAAACATGACTTCCTCCTGAAAGATCTAGAAAGATAGACTAGTATCTCAAACCTCCCAGCAGACCTGACTTTATGTTGCATTTCTTTCCATGATTTATACAGAAATAAAAATTTTTTTATCTGCTTGCTCAGCATTTACGGTGTCTGAAATGGCCCAAGTAAATATGTTATACGCCGCTTACTTCATTTCCTATACCACAGGTTTTCTTCTTCTTACCAAATGCTATTTGTTTTGGATTTAGGATCTATTGGATTTTATTGTCAAAAAGGGGCTTGGTTTTTATAAAGAAAAAATATACATGCTGGATATGGGCGCTATTCTAAAACTTATGTATGTTTTAAAGTTGTTGTTGTTGTTAGGTGCTGTTGAGGCAATACTGACTCACCGTGACCCCCTGTGTGCAGAGTAGAACTGCTCCATAGGGTTTTCAAGGCTGTGGCCTTTTGGAAGCAGATTGCCAGGCCTGTCTTCCGTAGTAGTTGAGTGCTTAACCGTTCGCACCACTGGAAATGTGATCCCATCAGCGCACCTGGGAATTTGTTAGAAATGCGAATTCTTGACCCCATCCCAGATCTATTGAATTAGGAATTCTGGGGCAGAGACAGCAGTCTGTGATTAACAAGGCCTCCAGGTGATTCCGAGGCACACTCAAGTTTGAGAACTGCTCTTTTAGAAGAATCAGAGTGGCCCCCAACTCCCTGTATGTAAGGCATATACCGTGTCTGGTCCTTTGTTGTTATTGTTAGGTGCCCTTGAGTTGACCTGCCTCCCTTATCTACGCAATAACAATAACATAACCATTACAGGCAGGGAAAGTGTCCCTGTGGGGCAACATGTGTAGTAACTGTTAAATGAGAAACTATTTTGTTCTGTAAGCCTTCATCTAAAGTGAGAATAGCAGCACAATTGGAAGAGCGTAGTCGACGTCACTGAACTGTGCATGTAGAAATTTTTGAAATGGTGTATCTTTGGCTATGTGTATTTTCACCAAAAAAAAAGGTTGAGAAGTTAGAAGGTTGACATGTTGTGGGGTTGTT
This sequence comes from Dugong dugon, assembly GCA_030035585.1. Taxonomy (NCBI): domain Eukaryota; kingdom Metazoa; phylum Chordata; class Mammalia; order Sirenia; family Dugongidae; genus Dugong; species Dugong dugon. The sequence continues at coordinate 113,790,167 of CM057466.1, forward strand.
AACCAATGTCATAAAACAATATGTGTACTACTGTTTCATGAGAAACTATTTGTTCTGTAAGCCTTCACCTGAAGTACAATAAAAATAAATAAACAAATATGTAATTAAAATAAACACACACACACACAGAAGTCCACTTGTTTTCAGGTGGATCATCCCTTAGAGAATGAATTTATATCCTCGAATTAGTTTTTGTTAGTTGACTCATGGTGACGTTGCCTGATCCTGCGCCATCTTCATGATCATGGACATGTTTGAGTCCATGGGTGTGGCTATTAGCTATTACTGATCAAACAAAATCTATCAATTTTTTTATCGTGGAATAAAAACTATCAGCTTTTATTGATAGATAATTGAACTGAAAAGGATTTAGATCAACTGCTGAAAAATTTTTATATTTATGATTTCCTAGAAGAAACCTTTAAGAAAGATGTGTGTGGTAAGAAAACCATAATTCTACTTTTTCTTTTCCATTCTCCAGTTGAAGAACGCCTAATACTCTTCTCAAAGATAATGGAAAATACCAATGTAATTTTGGATCCTAGGTTTGCTTTTATACAGGGATAAATTCTCATTTTATTGATTCTCATTTGGTTGATTCCTGGAATGTTATCATTACATATGAATTTTGCCATATCGCTTCTTTTTAAACAACCATAATTGTAAGTAGGAGCCCTGAAATGCCTTTAGCTTCTATGCTAATCTATTTTTGAAAAACAATGATTAAAAATTTCCATTCATTAAAGATATTTACTTTAACATGTTATTACTATTTTATATTGAATACACACAGTGATGATCTTCCCAGTATATTTTAAATTGCTGCAGTTTTGCACAATTTACATAACCTTACTGTAGAGTTTTTAATATATCAGATGGAATATAGAATGCTATTTAGAGGATACAAACCAAACTTTTCGTATGAAATGGCTCAAAGCAGGAAGTACTCTTTGCCTGCACAGCTGGCACATTAATAAAGGAGATGTTTAGAGACAGGCACACAGGTTAAGGGTTTTCCCAAGGGTCCCGGTAGATGAAGAAGAGGAACTGAGAAGACAACTGACAGCAAGTGGGCTTTGTGGTCTGATGGGCCTGGGTTAGAGTCCTGGCTTGGTCAGCTCGTAGCTATCAGACCATAGGTATTTACTAAAGTGTGACCTCGAGTTCAGTCTCTTCAAGACTGTTTCTTTACCTGTTGTTGTTGTTAGTTGTCATTGAGTTGAGTCCAATTCACGGTGACCCCATGTGTTATAGAATAGAACTGCTCCGTAGGTTTCTTGACTGTATAACCTTAATGGGAGCAGAGCACCAGGACTATCTTCTACTGGGAGGATTTGAACCTCCAGCCTCTAGGTTAGCAGTTGAGTGCAAACCGTTCGTGCCATCCAGGGATTTTTCTTTACCTATAAAATGAAACTAATAATACCTACCTCGTACCGTTAACATGAACATAGGTAGAACGCATAAAGTGCATGACATATAATTTAAAAAAAACTCAGTTGTTGTTGATTCAGTTCCAACTGATGGCGGTTCCATGTGTGTCAGAGTAGAACCGTGCTCCACAGGGTTTTCTAGGGCTGATTTTTTGGAAGTGGGTGGCCAGGCCTTTCTTCCAAGGCAGTCCTAGGGGGACTTGAATCTCCATCCTTTCAGCCAAGTGGGTGCCATTTGCACCACCCAGGGACTTCGACATAACGAAAACCATCCAACAGAAAGAATCTGTCCTGCCAAGATACGCTGACTTGAGCCCAGTAAGACCCATTTCTGACATTTGGCCTCCAGACCTATAAGAATGAATTTGTGTTGTTTTAAACCACCAAGTTCATGATAATTTGTTACAGCAACCACAGAAGATCAGTGCAGGGTCCTTTAGGCAGCAGTTGTCAGCCACTAGATTTGTATGGATGGGCTCTGGTGGCACAGTGGTTAAAGTGCTCACCTGCCAATGGAAAGGTCAGCAGTTTGAATCTGAAGCTCTGCAGCCAAACAATGTGGCAACCTGCTTCTGTAAAGATTACAGCCCTGGAAGCCCTATGGGGTAGTTCTACTCTGTTATAGGGTAGCTATGAGTCAGAATTGACTTGATGGCAACAGGACTGTGTGTGTGTGTATGTGAAATTCATATGAGCTTAGATATAGTTTGTGCCTAACCCCAAGCCACCAACCTCTTTAGTGAAACTGTCTTGTAGCACATTTATCTGTGAAGTGTAAATGCTGTCAAAACCTGTGGCTACTCAGAGAAGCCCTGTAGAACAGAGTAGAACTGCCCCATAGAGTTTCCAAGGAGAGGCTACAAATTTGAACTGCCGACCTTTCGGTTAGCAGCTGAAAGATTAACCACTGGTGCCACCAGGGATGTCATTAATTTTAGCAATTAAGGAATTAACACTACACTCCATCATCCATTACCATGTATTGATTGCTTTTGAGTGTCTGTTCATCAGAATACGCTCCCTTCTGCAGATTCTCTGGGGGTTAGGGATATAAAATTTGGGGCATATAAATTTATCTTCACAATAACATCACTTTCACGTTGTAGAATCACAAATTTGAAGGAAAGACTAGCAGAGTTTTCTGTAAAAAAAACTAGCAATCATCAAGAAGGAAAGGACACGTTCCTAATTGTGCTCAGCTGACAATGACTGATCTGTGTAATAAGGTGTTGTCTCATCCTGATAACAGTCTTCAGTGTGACTCAGGGCAATGGAAGGAGGACACATAACCTTCTTCTGCTCTTCTCTCGTCCCTGTCCCATTCTCTGACACCATGGTTCAGACTGCCAGCCGGCTGCATTCTGAGTGGCATTATCCTCATCCTGTGCTCTTCTCTGATGAGGTCTTTTTTCATTGGTGTGGAGGCGATTGTTCCTCACAGAACAAAGTGACCCGTCAGTGTGGTACAGGCAGACTAAACGTTCGACTTAACAGAACGTTTAGCTTTGACTTAGACGATGATAGCTGAAATGCAGAGCCCTTTTGTACTGTCAGGGGGTGGATGGAGCACACTGAGTCTTTCTGCTAGGTGTAGACAAAACGCAGAAAAAGCATGGCCTTTATTCAAGATGAGCACCATTGGAAAGTGACCAGGGGTATTTTGCACTTATGCACTTAAAAAAAATCATGGTTGTTTTTCTCTGTCAACCAGTGTATATTTATCAAATATCTACTGAGCCCAGCATGATGCAAGCTGCTGCCTTTATTCTCCATTTTATAATTTCTAGGAAATTATACATATATTTCAATGACTTTAAACAATATACAATTCAGCTGCTAAATGAAAGGTTGAAGTTTCGAGTCTACCCAGAGGCACCTCGGAAGAAAAGTGTGGCGATCTACTTCCAAAACAACAGCATTGAAAACCCTATGGAGCATAGTTTTCCTCTGACACACACGGGATTATCGATAAGTCAGAATCAGCTTCACGGCAACTGGTTTGGTTTGCTTTTAGAGTAGCTTAGTTCAAATTAGAAGATGCCAGTGTCTTTTTTGGGCACTTGAAATACTGACTTGAGAGCATTTTGGCACTTCTGTTTAAAGGCATTTTATGCATTAGAGACTCGTGACCAAATTCTGATGGATTTGTGCCACCGTTTCCTTGCTCCTAGGATTTCAAAAGAAAGATTGCGTATTCGTGTCATTTCAGGGAATGCCATAATATAATCTTTGACAGCAGTTGCCTCTTGTAACACGAACCAGAGCTTTTCAAGTTTCCTTGAAATGAAGTTTTGAAAACTAAAGAGAAAAATCTAAATTGAGTTCTATAAATCCCCTCTATAGATTCATAAATGTCTGTTGGAGGAGGGATTGTTCAGTTTTGTGTGACTTTAGTGTTAATGAGTCCCTCAACTCTATGGAAGTCACTTGAGTTTATTATGATGTCTGATGAATTAGTATTCACTGGATTAGGGAGAGGGGAGGAAAAGCTGGCGGGGAAGAGGAAGAAAAGAAAGAGACATCCCTGAAAGATTGCCCTTCTTTGATTTGCTTCTGCCCTTCCAGCCCATTCATGGGCTCTATGCTCATTAAGAATGTTTACCTGGACCCTCCTGCTATGAAGCTCTATTATAGAGCAGGTGCTTCACGTGTGTTTTCTCTTAGGGGCAATGGAGTATCCAACATACCCTACAGTCCTTGGATCTGGTGTCTGGGGTTATGGTTATATCCTGGATCCAGCCTGCAAACAAAACTGCCTGTTTATTTTGTGGACTGTTCTCCACACTTCCCATATTTTTGCTTCCTCCATAGGTCTAACCAGTGGCCAATCCTTCCCATGATAGCTTCTTTGAGGACTTCCATGATTTTATTTTGAAGATTTTAAAATCATTCCAAGAAATCCAGACTGCAGCCTAATTTTTGTTTTTATTTTCTTTTAAAAGCAAAACAAGACAAACATATCCGTTTTGTTTCTGCAGGCTGTTTGAGTGGGTTTCTTTGCAGAACAATCTGGAGAAGCCCGAGAAAATGTGGCTTCATGATGAATATATTTAGCTTCAATTATGAGAAATTGATCTGCAGCGTACATTACATTAATCTACATGATAGGAGTAATTTTACATTAGGCCAACTATGTCTATATTTCATCAAGAATGGTAAATTAATTGCCTAAGGAATAAGAACCTATGTGTAGAGGCCTGGAGTCCAAAGGAAGATTTTAGGGTTCAGTAATCGTGACGGCACTGTTTATCATAAATGGATGCACAGTGGGACAAGCATTGCCTGCGATACACCTGTTTTGTACATTGAGTGTAGAGAACGTGGGCTTTTCTCTTGCATTACTTTTTGTCTGAGAAAGCCTCAACCGACAATCCTTGCAGTGTGTGTCTATTTCTTGATGTCTGCGAATATTCCAATGCACGTTTGTAGAAATTTTCCATTAGCCATCACAAGTGAATGGTGAGCAATCTAGTATCATATGAGACACAATCTTGATGTTTATAAAGCAAAAGAGAAACAATTCCAGAGTGGAACACTGTCTACTTTAATAACCTCTTAACCATCTGCAGAGACCGGCTTGTTTCACTTTATTGCCGTTTCTAGTTATTTCTTAGCTTTAAATGACTGGCAGATAGTCCACTTGCAGCTCCCCTAGCTGTCCACTTGATGTATGTCTTTTCTCAGAGTTTTAACTGGTTTTTATTTATGCTGATTCCACTGCACTCGGAAGTCTCTATTTTATTCAAAACTAGATATTAAAAAAAATAAAAAGCAGCAACACTGTGGAATATGAGCAGGTATAATGCTCTTTTCAGTCTTATCTGTCATTGTTTATAGCCTATGGTCGCACACAGATCACTGCTGTTTTTATAATGATAATCAGCGGACTTTCACAGGTTAACAGTCACACACCTCTTAGTATTTTAGAATGTTATGCTTTCCACACATGTGGAGTCCCGTTTTTATTTACCTCCTTGTCTTCATCATAAGCACCCGTTTTTATTGTTCAGTCTTGTGTAGATTTTTTGTAGAATTTCATTTTCTGGAGAACTGCACAAGTGCTTTTTCAAAATGTAGACCTGGATTGTTTCTGTCAGTTTTTAGAAAGCTAATGTGGAAAAAGACGGCTTCCAGACTCATCTTTAGGAGGCTGCGTTGGGAGGATTTCAGATCGGGGAATTTGCCCAACAATGTTGTGGGGCGGGGGGGGGTACCATGTGTATAAAAACAAAGATCTCTTCTTTCACATGATGTACAATCTAACTCCGGTATTCTCCAGGAAGGTGTCACTTGATGTTTTATATTTTTATTTGCTTTTTTGCCCCCTCAGGATAAAGCAACAAAGGCAATCAATATCTAAAATATAGGCTTTAAAAATGTCAAGCACAGCCAGGGAGATTATTTTCATGTTTCAACTCCATTACATCTATGGAAGTTTAACTTGAATAAATTTTAGATTTATTAGGTGAACTATCTTTTTTTTTTGAAGGTAAGATATTCTTTTATATTTTCAGGTAAATATATACAATTTTATTTATTTTGCTGTTGTATGAATTATCTTTTAAAGATAATGATTTAGTTTGAAGGAAAGTGTCAGTATTTTTCTCTTTATTTTCTCAAATTGCTGAGGTTAAGTTAATGGTAATAATTAAAAAAAAATTGTTAGCTTTATGAAACATACACTGTTTACCAGGTAATTTACCTTCAACATCCTTCAAGGTAAAGCAATTGTTCTCATTTAGGGATGATAAACTGAGGCTCAGGAGGGACTTGGCTGCTACCCAGTCTCTAAATGACACATCCACAATCAAGTCCGAGTCCATCCAGTGACAAAGACTGTACTTTTTGCATAACTCGGAGGTTTCCGTTTCGTGAACTTCCATGGGTAGGCAGACGTTTCTGGGACGAATACTAGTACGTGAGAAATCCTATAATTGGACAATTGTTGTTTTTGGGTGCTGTTGAGTGGATTCCAACTCACAGCGACCCTACATGACAGAGCAGAACTACCATAGAGTTTCCTAGACTGTAAGCTTTAAGGGAGCAGATTGCCAGGGCTTTTCTACCATGGAGCCACTGGTGGGTTGGAACCCTGACCTTTCGGTTAGCAGCTGAGCACTTAACTGTAGCACCACCAGGGCTCCTTCATGGACTGTTAAGGCTGTTGCAATGGCTGCTTTTATTCTGTGAAAGATGAGGCCAGATGATTCAGTGACTCATCTTATTACTATTACTTTGTGACAAAATACCTGGCTTTTCAACCAACAAGCAGTTGCCCACTGGTCTCACTTTAACCCATGATCAGAAATCCCAAATGTGTGTTCAGTAATGCCTGCAAATCCCACTGTATTCCCTCACTCTCCCACTTTGTCTCTTTAACCATTAACGCCTCCACTTCTCTGCCCATTGGCAGATGATCTTGCTTCATTATGCATTGAGAAATGGGTTAGAAATGGGTTTCGGTGAATGCATAATGCCATGTGTTCACCATTACAGTATCATTCCAAATAGTTTAACTGCCCTTAAATGCCCTGTGCTCCACATATTCATAACTGATTTTTTTTCATAACTGAGTTTTTATATCCATCCTAACAAGTTTTTCTCCCTATTTGTCTATCATATAAGTAAATAATTTTAATTCTTATTTACTTTGCATTTACCTGATTACTCATGAGGTTCCCCTAATTCTGGATTCCTCCTAGATTCCCGGCACCATAGCAGATGCTGTGAACAGCTGAAGGTCCACTGCTTCCCAAGGGCCTCCCTGAGAAGCCGTGGGGATAGCAGTGATGATAATAGGAAGAGCAATGATAGTTGTTACTATGAAGCACTGCAGGAGCCCTGTGGAGCAAATGGTTAAGCGCTCAGTGGCTAACCAGAGAGGTTGCTGGTTTGAACCCACCCAGAGGTTCTGCATGTGAAAAGGCCTGATAATTGGCTTGCGTGAAGATTATAGCATAGGAACCCCTATGGGGCAGTTCTTTTCTATCACATGGAGCCAATATGAGTTGAAATCAACCCAACCGCACCTAACAACAACAACAACAAGCACTGCACCAAAGAATCCTCATTGTAGTCTCATGCTTGCAGTGTGACGGATCACTTTTGTGTGGCCTTTCTCGCCATGGTCTTGTAACTCCCAGCTGGGTGATTGGGCAGGACTGTGCAGGTAGGGTAACTGTAGCCCACCAAAGGGACTGGTCGGTTTTGCCATCCACTTGGGCTTGAGATGAGCGACCCTGGAGGCAGGAAAGAGATGATCTCACCACCACCGAGGAAGAACAGCCAGGAGCAGAGAGCATGTCCTTTGGATCTGGGATCCCTGAGCTGAGAAGGAAGACAGAGAGAGAGAGCTGTAATACTGAAGACAGCACAAAGTGGCAGCAGAGAGCTGGCATCAGAGACCCAGCAGCAGGAGACAACATGGTGGGCTTCCTGGCCGAAGGAGAGAGAAAGCTGAGTACCTTTGAGAAGAGGCTGAAGGCCAGGGAAAGGCATGCCTGCAAGTATGGCTGGGAAGCTGTACTGATCGAAGAACTGTATCCTGAGTGTTCCTCAGCCTGAATTGTAACTGTTACTTCCCTAATAAGCCCTATAATCATGAGTATTGACTGTGAGTTCTGTGTGGCCATTGCAATGAATTCTCGAACCCAGCAAAGAATTAGAGAGTGCCATGGGAGGGACGGCTGGTGTCAGAATTGATAAAGATGGCGGAGAGAGGAGGCATGTCTGACCTCTACCTCATAGGAATCAGCCTTGGGCTGTTGGTCTTAATTCTCCTTCTCCATCGTGAAGTGAGAGGTCAGATACCTCCCCCATGCTTTGTTTTACGTATCTGCACAACTTAGTGCCTGCCAACCTCCACGTTGTTGTGTGCCATCAAGTTGAGTCCAACTCATAACGACCCCATGTAACAGAGTAGAACTGCCCGCCTCCACAGCCTCACCTGTACCCGTCTCACCCATACACACTGGAGTCACACAGGCCTTCCCCCCTCAAGCATGCCTAGCTTGCTCCTAAGCTCTTTGCTATTTTTGTTCTTTCTCTTGGAATGTTCTGCCATCGGACATTCGCATAGCTACCTCCTTCATATTTTTCAGATTTCTGTTTAATTATCATCTCCACAAAGAAAACTTGCTTCATGGCCTAATCTAGAGCAATGCCTACCTCCCCCAACCCAGCCATGGCCCATCACCCCATTTTATTGTCTTCACAGCACTTGTTCTGACCTGAAATTATTTTGCCCACTTCTTTGTGTTCTGCTAGTCTGTTTCTCCCATGACAGTGGCAGTGGGGGCCTTGCATTTTTTCACTCCTATATGTCAGCACCTGGAACTGTGCCTCGCACCTGGTCAGTGTTCAATAAAATATCTATCAGATCAACAAATAAAGGAACGAATGAATGTTATCATTCAATCCTTCCTCATGTTACCTGCAGAACCTCCGGGCAGGTTCTAATTGCCAACCTTTTGGTAAACAGCTGAGCACTTAACCATTTGTTCCACCAGGGCTCCTGCAGTGCCTGGCCCCTGGTAAATACTCAGAATGTTATTCAGTTACCCAGGGAGGAAACTCTGGAATAACCTTGAACTCATGTTGTTGTTATTTTTGCTAAGCTTTATTACTGTGATTTTCCTCTTGTAAATTCTCTTGCCTCTCGCATTTTCTATTGCAGTGTCCCTCGTGTAATTTGGCATCACTTTATGTTGGGACTATTTTAATATCATACTAAGTGCCTTGACTTCTTCCATTTCTCTCTCTACTAATTCTTGCTATAAACCACTACAGAATCAGATAGAAAAAGAGGTCATTTAAAAAGCAAAACTAGTAGCTGTTTCTGTCTTTTTTGAATGAATTGATATACAGTTCTTGTCCCCTCACAGCAGCTCATTGGGGAAGGGGAAGGAGAACAAGGGGAAAATAAGGACATTTTCCAGCATCTGATGGTGCTTGCTTCTGTTAAATGGCATTGGCTGGCACTCAGGCCTCTGAGTTTGGCAGGGCTCGGTGATTAGAAGCTGAATATTCAGAGGGGAGTCCATAGTCCTGTAGGAGCTGGAAAATTGGAAGTCCTTTAATCTTAAAGTGAGGATAATTAAATTTATTGAGAAAGCCTAGAGGAGAAGGGCATGGGGCAGACGGAGCGGCACGGTGATGTGAGATCCCTCAGCTCCTACAAACGTTCAATAACGTCTGCTGTACCACGAATGCCTCGTATGACAGAAGTTTTGGGGGAAGCATGGAAAAGAGATCGATATTCACATCTGCAGTGAAGTTGTGCCAGACAAGGAAAGAAGATGTTAAACAAAGAGATGTGTGTGTCAGCTCAGAGCTGGTGAGGAACCAGGTCAGCCATCCACTGCCACCTCTTAAAGAATGGAGATTTGGGAAGGATGGGGATTTTTAAAGGACAGTAACAGCATTTGAGCCAATCTCCATTTGAAACTCAAAAGATGGAGTATCTGGGTTGACCTGTGGGATGCATTTTGAAGAGACACCTTGCATCTATAAATCTTCTTCTTGTTGTGTATCGTTGAGTTGATTCCTACTCATAGCAACCCCATGTATGCAGAGTAGAACTGCCTTATAGGGTTTCTTAGGCTCTAATCTTTATGGGACAATGAATAAAGAAGACTGAAGAAGAATTGATGCCTTTGAATTGTGGTGTTGGCAAGAATATTGAATATACCATGATCTGCCAGAAGAATGAACAAATCTGTCTTGGAAGAAGTTTCAGCCAGAATGCTCCTTAGAAGCAAGGATGATGAGACTTCATCTCTCTTACTTTGGACATGTTATCAAGAGGGACTAGACCCTGGAGAAGGACATCATGCTTGGTAAAATAGAGGGCCAGTGAAAAAGAGGAAGACCCTCAACAAGATGGATTAACACAGTGGTTGTAACAACGGGCTCAAACGTAGCAATCACTGTGAGGATGGTGCAGGACCGGGCAGTGATAGGTTCTGTTGTACACAGGGTCACTATGAGTTGGTACCAACATGATGGCGCATACCACAACAATCTTTATGGGAGTAGATTGCCAGGTCTTTCTCCCACAGAGTGACTGGTGGGTTGAAACTGATGACCTTTCAGTTAGCAGATGACTGCTTAACCATTGCACCACTAGGGCTGCTTATGAATCTTCTACTAGGTAAGATTTAGTGGCTCCCCTTTGCTTATAGGTAAGCTACAAGCTTGTTAGCCTAATGTTCATGAACCTCCACATTCTGGCTCTTACATATCTTTGCAAACTGACCTCCGAGTTCTACCCTGCATGACCCATCTTCTCTAAACAAGTGGGTCAGGGCCAAGATCAGTGTATGTTTCTGTTCCGGATTTGGATCGCCTTTGGATGATGGTAAGTCTCAGGGACACACCAAGGAGAAGATGGTGAGAGATACTCAGTATGTTTAACTTAGAATGCAGATGACTCTAATGGACATTACACATTTCTTTAAATATTTGAAGGGTGCCAAGTGGGAGCAAGGTTGTCAAAGTCTTTATAGCCGCCAAGGGTAACAGATATCTGGGTGAAGTGTACAAGGGGGTAAATTACGAATAAATATAGGAAGACGATTCCAACAAGAAAAACTTCCCAGTGTTGGAATAAGTGGATTGGAAGTGTATTGCAGGTGTTCAAACACATAGGTGACTCTAGCCAGGGGTAGTGTATTCAAGCATAGGCCAGTTGCTGTTGAGTTGACTCCAACTCATGGTGACCCATGTGTGTCAGAGTAGAACTGTGCTCCATAGGGTTTTCACTGGCTGATTTTTTCAGGAGTAGATTGGCAGGCCTTTCTTCCGAGATGTCTCTGGGTGGACATTAACCGCCAAACTTTCGGTTAACAGTGAGTGTGTTAACTGTTTGTACCATCCAGGGACTCAAGCATAGGTAGTTGTACTAAATCTCCTTTAAAGGTCCTTTCAAACTCTAACAATATGTGAGTAGAGTCGTTTTACCATACCTGTTTTGATAGTAGAAATACTTCCTTGTAAGCTCTTTTTAGCCACCTAATTTTACTTGAAGATTTTCTTGTCGTTATTTTATTTTTTCCTTCTCTAAGCCTCCAAGGATCATCTTGTTTATGTCATCAAGTCCCACATGACGATGAGTGGGATGAGCTTTGTTTTCAGTTTTCTCTTTATGCTTATGTCTGGTGTTCTCAATTAGACTGCAAGGTCTATGATGACAGGGGCCATATTGTATTCTCTGCATCTGTGAGCCTAGTGGAGTCCCCATTTCCAGGCACCTAGGAACTACACTCATAGCAAGGATGGCAAGACTTCTTTTTACATACTTTGGACATGTTATCAGGAGGGACCAGTCCCCAGAGAAGTACATCATGCTTGGTAAAGTAGAGGGTCAGTGAAAAAGAGGAAGACCCTCAACGAGATGGATTGACACAGTGGTTGTAACAACGGGCTCAAACATAGCAACGATTGTGAGGATGGCACAGGCCCTGGCAGTGTTTTGTTCTATTGTACATAGGGTTGCTATGAGTCAGAACTGACTTGACAGCACCTAACAACAACAGGACCTAAACATTTCATTCCAAATTTGTTTCCTTCAAGGTTGCTAATTCCAGGTGCTTCTGTAGACAACCTTCTTTGATTCACGGAAGAGAGTGGTCTAATGAAATAATTCACCCAATACGTTAATGTTGGAAAATTTCGCCAGTTTTTCATTTTAAATAACACTCTAGGGGAAGATAATGCTTTAATAATAATAATAAAATTGTTGCCAAATGGTAGACTCCCAGATACTGGAGCGGGAGAGGAGAGAAGATGGGGACACTGGTAGACCTTCACAGATTTTTCTAGAATCTCACCATGGCTGTATTTAAACACTTTTCTACCTGATTGCTGTGTTGTGTCAACATTTTATAGCATGGACTAGTCTTCTATGTTTCCTATAGTTCACAATCACTGTGACTGGATTAGAGAAAGATTCTCATTCTCTAAGAATATTGAACATCGGTTCCTCTGAGCAATGTTTCCTGAGAGGCGTTCTGATGGTAAGTTTGAAGTTCTTTCAAGCACTATGATTTTATTACATTTAACCCAGCTGCTTTCCAGTCAGCTCTGACTCATGGTAAGCTCTGACTCATGGCAACCACGTGTGTCAGAGTAGAATTGTGCTCCACAGGGTTTCCAATGACTGATTTTTCAGAATAGATCACTAGGCCTTTCTAGTGAGACACCTGTGGGTAAACTTGAACCTCCAAACTTTCAGTTAACAGTTGAGGATGTTCACTGCACACCCAGGGACTCCTTTAGTAGATATAGAAGCCCTATAACAGTGGGTCTCAGAATATCTCTAAACTATAGGTAAGCAATATCAAATTGCTAGAACGTCTCTATAGAAAAATACTTTAAATATATCAAATTATTTAAAAGTATTTTTCTAAAGGATTTATACTTAATATATTTTAAGTGTATTAAGAAAAATAAAAGACAAGCAAAAACAAACCTTTTTCTAAATCCTTGTTCAACTTTTTCCCTTAAAAACTTTTATTATTTCTTATTAAAGCATTTTGGCATGCTTGACACGAAAATTGAATTAAACTATAGAAAAGTTATTGAAACTGAATTGGCAACAGCATTTATTTACCATAATTTAATCTGTGGTGGATGGAAAAGGTCAAAATATTATGCATTTATTTATATTTCATTTCTGCAAAACATATTGGTTAAAATTTAGGCTATGTTTGCATGTATTTCACAATAGATTAATTCGACATTTTGAGCGCAAGGTAAACATAGTTGAAAGATTTTTTTCCCCATATAAAATCATGTTGCAAATATGCTGACCTTCTGTGGGGCTGCATTGCATGACTGCTTAATGGTTAGACTTCAAAAATAACTGATCACCATGTTGCTGTTGTTATTAGGTGCTGTTGAATCGATCCCAACTCATGGAAATCCCATGTGACAGAGTAGAACAGCTCCATAGGGTTTTCTAGGCTATAATCTTTATGGGAACAGATTGATAGGTCTTTTCCCCACGGAGCCACTGGCTGCGTTTGAACTACCAACCTTTTGGTTAGCAACCAAATGCATAACCATTGAGACACCAGGTCTCTTTTCTGATTACTGTAGGTGCATAATATTAATTTAATGATTAAGGTATTGCTGTGTAGTCAAATTTTACAGTACAAAATCTCCCTTTATGTGGGAGCAATTGCATTTGCACCATCCAAATCATCTTCCAGGGTTGGATGAGTTTATGATTGGTGATCTGTTTGGAGAGGATATGACGGAATCTCTCGTCTTCTTTCCAGATACCAGAGCCATCATTCCCAATGTCTGTAGGGTTCACCTAGTGCAGGCACACATACTCAGGAATACTTGGAAGGGTTTGTTAAATGTAGATTGTATTAGTTCCCTAGGGCTGCCGTAACAAAGTACACAAACTGAGTGGATTAACCCTTTAATGGTTACTAGTGGATAAACCCACCACTCACTTTTTCCGCACTTCCTGGGCCAAGGTACCTGTACAGCCCACTCTAAATCAAACTGATAACGATTTTATGTACAGCAAATGCAACGCTTATTTAGTATTTTATGTGCATTTTTGGGAAGTTGAGTAAGATAGTTTATGGCTCAAGAGTAACTAGGAAGTGTGATGCACTTCCTGAGCTATGGTACCAATAGATACCACATTTGTGATGTGCTTCATGGAACGTGATACCAGTATGGCTCGCTTGCAGTTGGTACCCCATTTTTTCAAATAATAAAAGACTACAACAATGATTCAGCATCCATTCCGTTAGTGAAAAAAACATGGCATCCCCAAAAAATTCCAAAAAGGAAAAAAAAAAAAAACAAACCCCAATTCACCCATGAAAGGATTAAAACAATAGGAATTTATGCTCTCATAGTCTGGAGGACTTGTTAGCAGGATTGGTTCCTTCAGGATGCTCTAGGGGAGAATGTATTTCCTTGCCTTTTTCGGCTTCTGAAGGTTGCCTGCATTCCTTGGCTCATGGCTCCTTCCTCCAGCTTCAAAGGTAGCAACATGACATCTCTCTGTCCGTTCTTCTGTAGTCACAGTTCCCTCCAACCAGCTGGGAAAGGTTCTCTGCTTTTAAGGACCCATGTAATTAAATTGAGTTCACCTGGATAATCCAGCATACTCCCCCATCTCATGACCCTGAACTTAATCACATCTGCAAAGTACCTTTTGCCATGTAAGGTAACATGTTCACAGGTATTAGGAATAAGAACGTGTGTATCTTTGGGAGCTATTATTCTGCTTACTACAATCTGCTATACCAAACGATACATTGTAACTATTTTGTGTTAGACATCAGTTATTATTTTAAAGTGAAGAAAGATAAGACGAAAGTATTTTATATTTACATTCATTATGACCATTTCCAGGGCTCTTCATTTCTTTGTGAAAATTGCAAATATCTATTTGGTATCATGCTCTTTCCACCTGAAGAACTTTTTTAAAACATTTATTATAAGAAGATCTGCTGGAAATGAATTTTCTCAGCTTTTTCTTTTTTGCAAACATCTTTATTTCACCTTTTTTTGAAAGGTATTTTCTCTGGAGGTAGAATTCTATCTGACAGTTCTTTTCTCTTTCAGTATTTTAAAGATGTCTTCAGACTTACATTACTTTTGAGAAGTATGCTGTAATTCTTTGCTCATCTATGAAACATAATATTTCTGTTCTCTGCTTTCAAGATTTTCTATCTTTTTTATTTTCAACAGTTTGATGATGTTTTTGGTTGTTCTGCTCAGGATTTTCTGAGCTTCTAGGTCTGCGGTTTTTTTCCTTCTTTAATTTTGAAAAATATTTCTTCTATTGTTTCTCACTATTCCTCCTCTAGAAACCAATTACACATATGTTAGACTGTTTGAATTTTGATTTTTTTTCTTTTCTCACTCTCGTTTCTCTCTGTCTTTCAGCTTGTATAAGTTCTATTGACCTAGCTTTAAGTTCACAGTTTCTTTGCTCAGCTGTACCTAGTTGGAGGAGGTGCAGGAAATTCTTTTCCCTTCCACTTCCACCAGGGATACGAGGTAGAGTTTGGCTATCTTGGGGAGAAGGGGAAGAAACACTGAGAAAGTCCAACCCCCATGGCCCAGGTGCACAGGGCCTGCCTAAAACTGAGGCTGGACTAGGAGGACAGAGTCACCTCCCCATTCCTGCCTTTACTATGAGCTTGTTGTTGTGAGCTGCCATTTTTGAGTTGGTCTCTGACCAATGGTGACCCCATGCGCAAGGGAACAAAATGCTGTCTGGTGCCATCCCCATAACTGGTTTCAGATAGGACCGTTGTGATCCATAGGGTTTTGATTGGTTGATTTTCAGAAGTAGATTGCCTGGCCTTTCTTAGTCCGTCTTAGTCTGGAAGCTCTGATGAAACCTATTCAGCTTCATAGCAACACACAAGCCTCCACTGCCACACAGATGGTGGCTGCACATGAGGTGCATTGGCCAGGAATTGAATCCAGGTGTCCTGCACGGAAGGTGAGAATTCTACCGCTGAGACACCATTGCCCCCATTTAGTGCTGGGTAAAAGCAACAGCAGTCTACTACTTGGGGAGGAGCATAAGCTTGGAGAAAGACCCCGTCTGTATTCAGGCGAAGCCCTGGTAGTATGGTGGTTAAGAGCTATGGCTGCTAACCAAAAGGTCGGCAGTACGAATCCACCTTGGAAACCCTATGGGGCAGTTCTACTCTGTCCTATTAGGTTGCTATGAGTTGGAATCGACTTGAGGCAACGGGTGTGGGTTTTTCTTTGGTGTTCAGGTACCCAGAGCCTGCTGAAAGCCGAGGCTGGAGAAGGGGCACGGTGGAAAACCCACCAGCATTCCAGGCTCCACTCCAAGCAAGAGGTAACAGCAGCCCACTGGCTTTCTACATTCCAACCAAAAGAAAAACTTCTACTGCGTCATATTTTGCTTAAATAAATCACTAGCACCGAGATTAGAAGTGTACAAAGAACCATATTTCAAGGTTTAGTAATTTATGCATGCATGCAGGTATTTAGAAGTACTCAAGCACTTTATATCTTAGGTCATGGCACTCCAATTTCTCAGTAGGTATTTTTCATTTTAGAGCTTAAAGTTCTATTTTTGTTATCTTTTCTGAAATTCTCAAATGAGGAAAAAAGAAGTTATGGACTTTTACACATGAAAGGTGAGTAAAATATCTTTATTAGATAAAAGTCAAGGGCATAATAATTTACTCTAGTTCCTCTAATGAAAATGTCAACTCATTTTGAGGTTATTCAATAAGTAAATGATAGAACAGTTTTTAATAATGGTATGATATAGTAGTTTAAGGAACCCTGGTGGTGCAGTGGTTGAAACGATTGACTGCTAACCAAAAGGTCGGCAGTTCAAAACCACCAGTGGCTCCACAGGAAAAAGACTCAGCGGTCTGCTTTTGCAGAGATTTACAGCCTTGGAAACCCTATGGGGCACTTCTACTCTGTCCTATCGTGTCGCTATGAGTTGGAATTGACTCAACGGCAATGGATTATAGTAGTCTTAAGGAAAAACAGCCACGCATATTCAACAAATCTGGCATAAATGGGTAAAATGACTTACTATTATCCTAAATGTTTTTTCCCAGAAGAAAATTTCAACTTAATCCAGTATGTGCGTGCAAGTGTGTGTACATATGTAAGTTCTTGTCATCAGAATAAAGAAGATGGTTTAATTAATGATCTGGATATATTAATGATAACCTCCATTTTATCCAGGGCTTTCTAAAACTAGAATTATATTTGAATTATGTCTATGTTCTTGCCACTCAGTACTAAGATTATTTTATTACACTTTCATATGCAAGCTTTAAAAGCTAAATCATCTTTCTAATTACCACAATTATCCGCACATAATTTAGGCCAAATCTGAAGAACTTTTTAGCTTACAATTTTTAGTTAATTACTGGCAGCGTACGACCTACAAATGAGTTGGATTCTAAAAGTTCATGAGTGAGTGAGTAACTTGCATGACTTTGGGTATTTTCCTACAGAAACAGTATTATATGGAGGTTCTATCTCTGGGCCTGCAAACAGCATCCTTTTATACATCCATTTTTATTTCTCCTGGGAAAATAACTTGCTACAAGATTGCTGGGTCATAGGGTAGACATATAGTTAATTTTATAGAAAAACTGAAAAACTAATTTCCATAGTAGTTGCGATTATTTCACAGTCCCGTCAGCCAAGTATGACAGTTCCAGTTGCTCCAGTTCCTCATAATACTTGCCACTGCCAGTCTTTTAAATTCTAGCCCTTAGTGTTATGAGGTGGCATATGTTTGTTGGCGGTGCATTTTCGTTTTGATGTGTCGGTACAAGAATTTTGCCCATTTGTAAAACTGCGGCGTTTATATTTTGAGTTATAGACACACTTCATCTATTCTAGATACAAGACCTTTGTCAGATTTTTGTATGGAGAATATTTTCTCCCAGTCTGTAGTTTGCTTATTTATTTTCTTAAGGGTGTCTTTTGAAGAACAGAAGTTCTTAAGGTTAATGAAGTCCAATGTATCAATGTTTTTCTTTCACATACAGTCATTTTTTAAATCTGGTTTAAGATATCTTTGCATATCCTAAGTTGGTGAAGATAATCTGCTATGATTTTTTTTTATAGATGTTACATATTTTTAGCTTTTATGTTTAGATTTATGAACAAGGCTGCACAGTGAAGTTCTCAGACTCAAAGTGAGATTCCAACACGATTCCAGTAGTTGTCAGCCTCGGCTACATTAGAGTCATTTAGGGGGAGATTTTAGAAATCAGTACTCAAGCTTCCCCCTGGACTGATTACATTGGCGTTTGAAAGCCCCCTGCCCCCATCCAGGGAATCCCAGTGTGCAGCTGAGGTAGAGTGTCCCTGTCCTAGACCCTCTGCCTGGGAAGTGGGACATCTGCATGGGCTTGCTTCTACCGGGCACGTGCACACAGCCCTCACTTGAGCTCCCCAGGGGCTCTGGCTCTGAGAGGACCCCTTCCCACCAAGATCAGCTTTCCACGCAGGCACTGATCAGAGTCTGCCTCCAGGATGCACTGCTTCACCCACACAGGGACCTTGTTCTGAGCAGGGCTTCAGACCACCTCCAACAGGCTTGTGCACAGGGCAAACCTGCCCCATGACAGTATCTACTGGAGCACTGGTGCTTAAGCGAGCCTGCACAATGGAATTGCATGGGGAACTTGAACAATTCCTGGCGCCTGGATCCCACTCATAGAAGTTTCCATTTCACTGGTATGCGGTGTGGCTGGACTGGAGGAGTTTGGGAAGTCTCCCAGGTGAATCTAATGTACACTGAAGAGCCACAGCACTAAATCTGCCCTGGCACAGTCACTGGCAACAGTGACTCTTAAGATCTGGTGTAGATCAGAATCATCTGGAGGGCTGGTGAGACCATGATGCTGGGCCCACCCCTAGGGTTTCTGATTCTGTGGGCCTGTAGCAGGGCACGAGGATCTGCATTTATAACCAGTTTCCAGGGGAGCCAGTCCTGGCGCTGTGTTTTTGGGAACACTGTCTGTATGATCTATGGGAAAGCTGCTCATCTTCTCTCTCACGAAAGAAGTTTGATAGGCATCACTGACTTCCAGAGGAAGGGGGATGCTTAAGATCCCCCCCTTGGACCTTCAGGATGAAGGTGCAGAGAAGATGGATGAAAATGCAGTGTACTACAAGTGATGGAGCTAAGGGTGAGGCTTTGGGTAAAAAAGCTCTGCATTCCCTGTGAAATGCTCTATTCTTTTTCTTTTTTTCTGTATTTGTTTCTTGGGATTTGCCTTCTTTGAAATCTCTTCTGTTCTGCTGGTGTGATAACAGGATAGGGTTTTTCTTGCTTGAATGGAAGGTCTTTATCTGTGCTCCCGAGAAAGCCAATTGTGAAATAAGGTGGGATTTAGACCAAGGTTGGCGGGTACCCAGCTACAGCTGCCTGTGTTTCCTTTCATATATGATCACCCCTATGAGTCCTGCTTCTCCGGCCTCTCCTTGCCGTTAGAGGAGAAACATCTCAGGCCCGAGCTGGTGTGGAGTCCTGCTTCCATGGCGTCACCTCAATATTCTGGGCTCCCAGCTCTTCCGGAAACTGCTCCGGGCCCTAGGCCAAGAGGTCCATATACACACACTTCTTAAAGAGTGCGTTTGGCTGGGCTGGAGGAGGCCAGCGGAGCACAGGCCGAGCGCGGAGGTTCCAGAGTCAGGCTGTGCAGTGCGAACTCTGTACTCACTGTGTTCCAGCTACGTGATGTGGGATAGTTAGTTGACATATTGGTGTCTTCATTCGGTAGTAAAATAGAGATAGTGACCATCACACAGCGTTGTAATGAGTATCTCAGGGACTTAAAGAAAGCAAAACAATAGAGTCACTATGAGTCGGAATCAATGCAACCGCAACGGGTGTTTTTTTTTTTTTTTTGCTTTGCCGTCCAGTGGATTCCAACTCAAAAGGATCCCAGAGGACAGAGGAGAACTGCCCCCATAGGGTTTCCGAGGCTGTAATCTTCAGGTATGATTATTATGTCTTCCTCCTGCGGAGCAGCTGGTAGAACCGCCCACCTTCCATAGCAGCCGAGCATTTTAACCATAGCACCACCAGGGCTCCTTCTCAGGACTAGCACATAAAAAGCATACAGCTCAGTAGCTACTTATGGCAGCATCCCATCCTTCTCTCTGAGCCTCTTCTTGGGGTAGCTTCATCTGCTTGAGGTGCCTGGTTAAGGGATTGGGGATTCTAGACCACAGACTAGCGTTGTTTTTTTATTTCACTTAATTATGGTCAACATTATCTTTCCATACATATCCCCCATCCTTGTAGTAAGACCATAGCATCCTCGCCTGCCTCCTCAACTGCCTGCAGTGGAAGTATTGATCTTTTCATCCATTCCCTCCACCCGACCAACCTGCCGAGGCTTTAAGTCATTTTATTTAGAACTGGGGCTGAGAGAGGGTGTACTTAGGGCGGGTTGCTCGACTAATCCAAGCCCGTGAGACCTTGTCCATCACGAGTCTGGATGAACAAGATAATTAGAGAATCGCAGCTGTCTGTAGAGTTTTTTTTGTTTGCTCTCTGCAGGAGCAAAATCGAACAGGTGCAGAAAATGTACTTCTCTGTCTTGCTCTGAAAAAAGGGAAGCTTTCATTCGTTCATAGAGCCACCTGTGTGGCATCTGTGACATATTTTGCATGTCTCTTATTATCCCCTGACAGTTACAAATGCCTCTGTGATAAGATTAACATTTAGAACCCTAAGGACTTAACAGCTTTTTTAAGAGAAGCCAGGGAAGGAAAGCTCTCAGGCATAATCAGGGTGTATTAGGAGCCCGATCCCCCTAATTAGAGCAGGTAGACTGAGATGTTGTCAAGGCCTGGAAAAGCTCTGGGAGGAGCACGTTAGCAGACAGCACCTGGCAACAGAGCTGACGGCTATGCTACACTTCTCAGAATTGGCTCTCTTCTGCTAAATAACAATTGGTGGGAGCCATTGAGTGTGGACCAAAGACGGTTGTGATTAATGTCCTTGGAGGTCAGCTCCAAATGAACACATGGAGCACAGTGGTTTCAATAATCATGCTGGCATGTGATTCATGGAACAAGAAGTGCCCTTGTGACTATGAGAGGTCCCTGTCACTCCCCTCACATGAGGGGGCAGCGCACGAGTTTGGGATCAAACTCGCTTTCCTTTGCGACGATCTGGAGCTTGACATAAAAGAGAGTCAGGTGGTTTGAAAGGTTAAGCTATGATGGCATCCGTTCCAGTCGGCCTCACTGAGGGCAAGAGAAAGGTGAATGAGGATAAGGCTGCTCTGACACTGGGCTAATCTACAGAGGCGACACTCTGAGGGAGGAGAAATATTTCTCAGAAGAATGACACTTCACACAGTTTACAGTGCAAGCTCCTAGAATGCCAGGACACTGTACTCTAGTTTTCCAAATTAATGCAGTTCCCTGAGTTAAAGACTTCTCCTCTCCTCTTCAAGATGATCTATTTATGTAGTTGTATCCAACCCTAGTAAAAGGAAGGTTGGTTGCTCTCATGAGCCTGGGCGCAGGACTGGATCAAACAATGGTGAGAGAAGGACCATTGGGTGTGGTTGTTGTGTGTGGATACCACAGTGTGTGCAGTGACTCAGATAGTTCTTATCCTGGGTGGGTTTTGGGGAAGGTGTAAACAAGAGAAGGAGCTGAAATCTGCTTCTGAGTGCACACAGGGATAACATGAGACGAGGGCTTGAGCCCATGGAATTTAAAACCTCAGTGATAGGGGAAAACCCTGGGGATGGATGAGGACAAACGCCCTTCGTGGTGCAGCAAAGTTCCAAGGTGATATTTGGGGTTCATGCAACTTTGCATAGTCTTAACTGCTATAAAAATTATATTTTTCTATATTTCTCAAAGAGTACCTTTCCTACACTGCCCTACATAATCTGCCTGGTTGCCTTGTGTGGTAGACTTCTATTTTGGCTTCTCTAGCTAACAACAGGGCCCAAATATGAGATAAAACATATAAGATTAGCAACAGGGTTATGGGGAGTAAGATAAAGATACGTATTTAAATACAGAAATAATTCAGACATATAATGCACATAAAGTACAGGACACTTCACCCAGCTTTAGTAGTTCTCTTGATTTTATCTCATGTATTCTCACCCCCAGAACATTTTTTTTTTTTTTTAAACTGGAGTACTTTATAACAAATTCCAGATACCATGATTTCAAAGAGAAATATCTTCATTTATTTTTAACAGCGAGGGGTGTTTTATAATACATAATCAATGTACTATCTTACACCTAAAATTTAACAATAATTCTTTAGTATCACCTACTATCCAGTCATGTTTTTATTTCCGTGGTGTGTTCGGTATTGTCGTTTACCACTGTTTTATACAAATCGAACTATAAAAGGCCCAGATAGTGTGCTTGGTTGACATGTTGGTTTAGTCTATTCACCTATGGCAGCAGCCTCCTCTGACCAAGCCAGGTACTTGTGGAGAAACTAGGCTGTTAACCCTGTAGATCTCCCATATTCTGGCTGAATCATCGTGGTGTTGTATCGTGTAGCCTCATCTACTGCATTTTCTGTGAGATGGTAGGCAGTCATCATCAATAGACGGTACGCTCATTAAGCAAGAAACTGATAGGGAACTTTAAAATGAATGGATCAGGCTGGCAACACCTGAATCAATCCGACTGTTCAATCTTAATATCAAATAGCAATACAATAATGTTCGAGGAAGCACATAGAACCACCTAGAAACTGTGTTTCCAAAATAATGTGAATTTAATCAATATCCAGGTCTAGCTACCATCTCACAGGAAACGCGCTATTATAATTGCTTATTATGTAGATATATTGCCAAATTCTCCTCCCTAGGGGGTTGTTTTTGCATTTCCGCCAGTAATGTTTGAGAATGGTTGTTCTCTCAACAGTCTGTCAAAAGTCTGTGTTGTCAAACTTTTTGATTTTTGCCAATTTGATAGATGAGCTCAACGATAATTGTGGTGTAGTTTTTGTTTGCATTTCTTATAAAGGTCATATTTGATCATTTTCATATGTTTAAGGTCAGTTTGCATTTCTTTTTTATTTGAACTTTATATTAATATCTCATGCCATTTTTTGTCACATTGTTATTTTTCTTAATTTTTAGAAGATCTCTATTTTGAGGATAATACACTTTGATAGACTCATTTGTGATCATATTGATTTTGAGTGCCTATATTGCCATTTTGGTGGAGTTGTCTAGGAGAGACTTAATGAGACACGTGACTTTACAACACAATTGAGAAACCTGAATTAGAAATATAAATTTTGGAGTTATCACCATTTTTATACCCTTCAAAGCCATGCAAGTGCGTGGGATTGTCCAGGGAGTGTGTATGTGAGAGGAGAAATGAGCCAAGAGAGCATGGTGGGGAAGCTGTCATACTAAGGGACAGAGGGGGTATGATAAATGCACATGGAGTACTTTACAGGACAGGAATGGTAAGTTCAAGGAGGAAGGTAGAATCAACAGTGTCAAATGAAGCAGAATGGGGTGCTAAGATGGAAAATTTTTATTGCAAATAGCAACCAAGAGGTCAGTTAAGATTTTAGTGAGAATAGGTTTTGTAGAGGAGCCCTGGTGGGGCAATGGGTAAGCGCTTGGCTGCTAACCGAGAGGTTGGTGGTTTGAACCCACCAGCCACTCTGCAGAAGAAAGGCCTGTTGACCTGCTCCTATAAAGGTTACAGCCTAGAAAACACTACGGAGCAGTTCTACTCCCACATGGGGTGGCTTTAAGTAAAAAATTGACTCGACAGCACCTAACAACAACAGCAAGATGTTTAGCAGAGTTTTAAAGAAATGAATGAAAGCTCAGGAATTAGGGTAAGGATTAATGACTATTCTTTTTAGCAAGTTTACATGCAGAACAAAAGAAATATGACACCACTGTAGTTAGAGAGGTGCCTGCCCTCCAGGATGAGGTATAGCAAGTTGATACAAACATGAACATGTTTATCAGCTGAAAGAAAGACTCCATAGTGAGGGTAGTCTGAAGAACTGGAGAGATGGGATGAGGATGGAGGGAGGTCTCTGGGGACCCCCCCCCCTTCCCTCCTTACTCCAGTCTGTTTTCCCTTTCATCCCTCACTGAAACACCAGCGTGTTCAATGGTTTTGAATGTTTCAGATAGAAATGTACTTCAAATAGAAATGTGCTTCAATTATCACATCAGTGATCTCAGCTACTGAAATGTCCTCTTCCACTGTAGTCTTCCCTGACTTGATACAGCACTGTTGTATATTATTACAAGTCATAATAATCTATAATATATAAATCTCTTACAGACTGGGTTCTGTCTCTCTGGTTGTTCCTTTTCCTTCTGAATTCTCATCTTTTGGTATCTCCTCCTCAGGCAGTGGCTTATGTCCTCTTCTCGCCTCAATCTGCAAATTCTCCATCTATTCTTTCTGCATTAGTTAGCATCCGTGTGCCAATGGATCCCACACAAAATCTTTACCTGTGCCTCTTTTTTCCCCACATGTCTTGTCAGTCTGTCATACTGTGGTGGCTTGTGTGTTGCTGTGATGCTAGAAGCTATGCTACCAGTATTTCAAATACCAGCAGGGTCACCCATGGTGGACAGCTTTCAGCTGAGCTTTCAGACTAAGACAGACTAAGAAGAAGGACCTGGAGGTCTACTTCTGAAAAATTAGCCAGTGAAAACCTTATGAATAGCAGCAGAACACTGTCTGATACAGTGCTGGAAGGCACTCAAAATACGACTGGGGAAGAGCTGCCTCCTCAAAGTAGAGTTGACCTTAATGACATGGATACAGTCAAGCTTTTGGGACCTTCATTTGCTGGTGTGGCACAACTCAAAATGAGAAGAAACAGCTGCAAACAATCATTAATAATTTGAAGATGGAATGTATGAAGTATGAGTCTAGGAAAATTAGAAGTTGTCAAAAATGAAATGGAACGCATAAACATTGATATCCTAGGCATTAGTGAGCTGAAATGGATTGGTATTGGCCATTTTGAATCAGACAATCATATGGTCTAAGTGCCAGGGATGACAAATTAAAGAGGAATGGTGTTGCATTCATCGTCAAAAGGAATATTTCAAGATTTATCCTAAAGTACGACGCTGTCATTGATAGGATAATATCCATATGCCTACAAGGAAGATCACTTAATATAACTATTATTCAAATTTGTGTACCAACCACTAGTGCCAAAGATAAGAGCCAAAGTATAACCTGGAGTATATTCCACCTGAATTAAGAGACCATCTCAAGAACAGATTTGACTCATTAAACCCTAATGACTAAAGACCAGACAAGTTGTGGAATGACATCAATGACATCAAACATGAAGAAAGCAAGAGGTCATTAAAAAGACAGGAAAGAAGTAAAAGACCAGAATGGATGTCAGAAGAGACACTGAAACTTGCTCTTAAACATAGAGTAGCTAAAACAAAAGGAAGAAATGATGAAGTAAAAGAGCTGGACAGAAGACTCCAACGGGCAGCTTGAGAAGACAGAGTATTATAATGAAATGTGCAAAGACCTAGAGTTAGAAAACCAAAAGGGAAGAACATGCTCAGCATTTCTCAAGCTGAAAGAATGAAGACAAAATTCAAGCCTTGAGTTCCAGTATTGAAGGATTTTACGGGCAAAATATTAAACAACGCAGGAAGCATCAAAAGAAGATGGAAAGAATATACAGAATCACTGTACCAAAAGTAATTGGTTGATGTTCAACCATTTCAGGAGGTAGCATATGATCAAGAACCCATGGTGCTGAAGGAAGAAGTCGAGCTTCACTGAAGGCACTGGTGGAAAACAAGGCTCCAGAAACTGTTGGAATACCAATTGAGATGTTTCAACAAATGCATGCAGCGCTGGAAGTGCTCACCTGTCTATGCCAAGAAATTTGGAAGACAGCTACTTGGCCAACTGACTGGAAGAGGTCCGTATTTGTACCCATTCCAAAGAAAGGTGATCCAACAGAATCCGGAAATTATTGAACAATATCATTAATATCAAACACAAGTAAAATTTTGCTGAAGATCATTCAGGGAACTGCCAGAGATTCAAGCGGGATTCAGAAGAAGACATGGAAAGAGGGATATCATTGCTGATGTCAGATAGATCTTGGCTGAAAGCAGAGAATACCAGAAAAATGTTTACTTGTGTTTTATTGACTACGCAAAGGCATTCGACTGCATGGATCATAACAAATTATGGATAACATTGTGAAGAATGGGAATCCTAGAGCACTAGGAGGAGCCTGTACATAGACTAAGAGGCAGTCGTTGGAACAGAACAAGGGGATGCTTCATGGTTTAAAATCAGGAAAGATGTGTGTCAGTATTGTATCCTTTCACCATACTTATTCAGTCTGTATCCTGAGTAAATAATCTGAGAATCTGGACTATATGAAGAAGAACAGGGCATCAGGATCGGAGGAAGACTCATTAACAAGCTGCGATATGTAGATGAGAAAACCTTGCTTGCTGCAAGTGAAGAGGACTTGAAGCACACACTGATAAAGATCAAAGATTACAGCTTTCAGGATAGATTACACCTTAACATAAAGAAAACAAAAATCCTCACAACTGGACCAATAAGCAACATCATGATAAATGGAGAAAAGATTGAAGTTGTCAAGGATTTCATTTTACTTGGACCCACAATCAATCAGTGCTTATGGAATCAGTAGTCAAGAAATCAAATGATGCCTTGCATTGGGCAAATCTGCAAAAGACATGTTTAAAGTTTAAATGTTTAAAAAAGCAAAGATGTCACTTTAAGGACTAAGGTGCACCTGACCCAAGTCATGGTGTTTTAAATCATCTCATGTGCGTGTGAAAGCTGGGCAATGAATAAGGAAGATCAAGGTAGAGTTGATGCCTTTGAATTATGGTGTTGGAAAAGAATATTGAATACATCATGGACTGCCGGAAGAATGAACAAATCTGTCATGGAAGAAGTACAGCCAGAATGCTCCTTAGAAGCATCGATGGCAAGACTTCTTCTCACGTACTTTGGATATGGACATCATGCTTGGTAAAGTAGAAGGTCAGCTAAAAAGAGGAATACCCTCAGCAAGAAGGATTGACACAGTGGCTGCCAACAATGAGCTCAAGCCTAACAGCAATTGTGAGGATGGTGCAGGATAGGGCAGTGTTTTGCTCTGTTGTACACAGGGTTGCTATGAGTCGGAACTGACCTGAGGGCACCTAACAACAACAACTTCTCTTCTGAGCTCCTTACCCTACCTGCCTTCTTGACATTTCTATTTGGACAGTTCATATGCTTAGCGTTTGGAATTTTGTGGGCTTGCCATATATATGTGTTTGATGACACTTTGGTGCAGTTGTGGGAATGCTTTCACCTAGTTGCAGAATCTGTAAAGGCAAATTACAGCATTAATCTGGGATAGGTTTTTCCCCAAACAGGTATGGTGGAATAAGTGAGGTTATTTTAGTATGTTTAGTATACTAAGGTCAGATGATTAAAGAGCTGAGTATGGAAGGCTGAGTGATGTGTTATGGGCTGATAAACCAACACCCATTGCTGTTGAGTGGATTCCAACTCATAGTGACACCACAGGACAGAATCAAACTGCCCCATAGGGTTTCCAAGGAGTGGCTGGTGGATTTGAACTGCTGACCTTTTGGTTAGCAGTCATAGCTCTTAACCACTGTGCCACCAGGGCTTCAATGGGCAGGTAACCTGGGTCAAAACAGAAGATCAGGGTGCTGGAAGCCTAGGTAATGGGGATTAGAGAGGGTTATAAGAAAGTAATTTCAGAGACTAAGTGTTGGAGATTATCATTTTGAAGGGGAGTAGTTCCAGGTGGTGACATGATCCAGGGTGTCTCACTGAGATAGAGTAAAGTTGATTGTAGTTGAAGGTATTCAGACTTAATTGATCCAGGAATAATGGGGGCCCACATGATTGTTGAGAACACCCCAGATTGCTGCAGGGTTTGGGGTATGGAAGAATGGTTCTGTCTCCAGTGATAGGGGAGAGTGGCTGGGAGGCCAGGGGCAACCACATGGCCATGTTTACAGGATACTCTAGCCGGATGGTGTGAGCCTGAGAGGGTGACAATGGCAGCCTGGGGTGGCAGTGGGGGGTCCCCCCTCTCCCCACTTCCCATTCCCCCACTAATCTTGTGAGCTGCAGGGAGTGGGAGGATTAGCAGCTCCTATCTCTGAAGGCTGTAAAGAAACAATGCCCTAAGAGAAGTGCCAGCTTTCAGATTAAGGCAAGGAAATGGGGAAATTTTTCTGCAAAACAGAGGATGCAGAGGAGTCTGCACTCAATGTAATGAGGATCCCAGGAGGTAGAAGCGGGGTTTGTGTGTCAGTATTGAGAAGAACCAGGGATAAGAATGAAGGATACGGGACTGAGAGATTATTCAAGAGAGCAACCCTCACTATTTACTGATACAGGAATGCTGCAAGGAGATATCCTAAGATGTAAGGAGCTTCCAATCCCTTAACTTTAGGCTGAGGGCTGCGTGCATCTGTGAATCAAACGCAGAGTGCCAGGAAGTGTCTGGCTGGATATCAGAGAGGGTGTGGGGATTTCTTCCAAATTGACAAAGGAGCAGGAGGGTCCCAACTAGGGCAACACCCAGGACAGTTTGGACCAGAAGCAAGGGGTCTGGTGCAGCCAGTGTGAGCACATGGGTGAGCAAAGTGTTGGCACACAGTTTGGCCTGTGGTTGCAGCTAGATACATATATTTGCTCAACAAATGAATACAAAGGAGCCAGTTCCAAATGGTGCTGGCAAGAGCCCCAGTTTGATGCGAGGGCTAGAGCTGTGCCCAGGTGCTGCAGAGGGGCCCTGAGCGCCTTCTCCCGGGAGCTTGGCTCATCACACTGTAGCATGCCTGTCTCCTTTTCACTCAGGACATGATCCTTCTCCACACTACTTCTTAGTGATGCTCTGCTCTTGGTATGGAGTTGCCTTCTGGGAATACAGGGGAAAAAAAAGAGAGAGATCAGATTTCTACATTCATTAATCTTATAGTAGAAGGTCAGTAAAAAAGAGCAAGACCCTGAATGAGATGGATTGACACAGTGGCTGCAACAACGGGCTCAAACATAACAATGATTGTGAGGATGGCGCAGGACTAGGCAGTATTTCGTTCTGTCGTACATAGGGACGCTATGAGTCAGAGGCAACTCAAGGGTGCCTAACAATAATAACAACAACAACATAGTAGAGAAAGGAATAGAGCCATTATATAATAATGATCCATGTTGTACTTTAATTACCATTGTAGTCTTTGAGCATTTCAGGATGGAACCGAGTATCATCAGTTTCACTGAACTCTTATATTTCTTGCATCTGAACAGTTTTCTGATGCCTCATCTCCTCTGTAAAGTCGTTTTTCATTAAAGAGAATACACTATGCCTTTATTAACTGTGAACTTAATGCTGCTTCTTTAATCCCACAGTGTGCATTTGGCTTATTTAGGAATTGAAGGTATGACTTAATTATATTTTTTGTGCATCACGTCTTCGGTTTCCTTCAGTCCTTTGTCTGTCCATAAATGCATTCTTAGTATTAGACTGCAAATGCCCAAGGCAGGACACTTATGAATTTAACTCTAACCAGATCATACTGAATGTAAATGAATGTTTAATTCATTTTGGACTTATTTGTAAAATATTCTGAAAATTTTTGTGAAGATAACTGAAGAGGAGGGCAACTTGACTAGAATCTCCTAAAAAGGCAATAATATTTTTTCCCCTGTGTTTTATGCCTGGTATATACAAAAGGTGTGTCAAAAATATTTGATGAATAAAAGAAATAATTTCTCGCTTTCTTAGGATATAGTAAAGTCGGGTTTTAAAACCGTCCCTGAAGGCAAGCCAGCAATAGCGAAATGTTGTCAGGTGCCGTCGAGTCGGTTCTGATTCATAGCGACCTCAGTACAACAGAACGAAACACTGCCTGGTCCTGTGCCATTCCCACGATCATTCTTATGCTTGAGTCCATTGTTGCAGCCACTGTGTCAATCCATCTCATTGAAGGTCTTCCTCTTTTTCACTGACCCTCTACTTTACCAAGCATGATGTCCTTCTCCAGGATCTGGTCCCTCCTGAGAACATGTCCCAAGTATGTGAGATGAAGTCTCACCATCCTCACTTCTAAGGAGCATTCTGGCTGTGCTTTTTCCAAGACAGAGTCATTTGTATTTCTGGCAGTGCGTGGTATATTTGATATTCTTTGCCAGCACCATAATTCATAGGCATCAATTTTTCGTCGGTCTTCCTTATTCATTGTCCAGCTTTTGCATGTATGTGAGGTGATTGGAAATACCATGGTGATTGAAAACCCACACATCTGTCAGTTTGTCTTACTGTGGGGGCTTGCGTGTTGCTGTGATGCTGGAAGCTATGCCACTGGTATTTCAAATACCAGCAGGGTCACCCATGGTGGACAGATTTTGGTGGAGCTTCCAGACCAAGACAGACTAAGAAGAAGGACCTGGAGGTCTACTTCTGAAAAATTAGCCAGTAAAAACCTTATGAATAGCAGCATAACATTGAAATAGTACCAGAAGATCAGTCCCTCAGGTTGGAAAATATTCAATATACGACTGGGGAAGAGCTGCCTCCTCAGAGTAGACCTTAACGATGACGGGGATGGAGTCAAGCTTTCGGGACCTTCATTTGCTGATGTGGCATGACTCAAAATGAGTAGTGAAATACATATATTCTGAAAGGGTAAATTTGTCAGTTGATGTGGTTTTGGTAGAAACATAACCAAAAACATTATACATGTATAATATTCACCACCCCTGCTTATATTAATGTTACATGGGATATCTATTCATATACAGATCAGCTTTCTGAATGTACAATTGCATTTCTGGAGAAGGATGGTTCTCTTATGGTTAAGTTTGCTGTTATCTGTGTTTCTTATTGCGTTGTAAAGCTTGTTGAGAGAATGAGTACTCTATTCATCTTTGCCATCTTCCATAGCACATTTTAGATAACCAACATTGAATGACTAAGCAAATGAATAAATAATAACTAATTCCTTTTTCTTACATAAACATTTACATTTATTAATATATTAAATATAAATAGCACCCTTCTTAAAATTATATTTGAATACTTACTGCTTTATTACTGTTTATTATAAGACTTTGATAATCAGTCTAAATTTTATTTGAAAATAAGAAAGCCAATTCTAGTGGGTTTGAACCACCAACCTTTTATTTAGCAGCCGAGTGCTTAGTCACTGCACTACCAGGACTCCTTATATAAATAACGAAGCCCTGGATAAATGTTTATTGCTGTCTACCTTAAATGTTATCAATAATCATATTATTATTACTTCTAAGATAATGCACTGTTTTCTTATTTAATAAAGGAACACATTTTATATAGCTTGCAGTCTTTGTTGGAACCTATTGTGTCCCATGGAGGCATTTTGGTAAAGAGGATTCTAACTAGATCAAGGAATGCTGTCTCATCATTACCTGGCAAAGTCAAAATGGGGATAAAAGCTAAAAATGCAGGAGACTGTAAAAAAACTGTCTCCTATGAGTCATTAAGAACAATGAACACTTGTAACAGAATTATATACTTTGGAAATTATAGCACTGCAAATATTTTTGTTTGATACACTCTGAGTTAATCAGTAGATATACTTATCTGTCTTTTGAGTTAATTATTGACATCATTTCTTTCCTTGAGTATCCAGCTCTTCAACATTTAGCACCCTACACATGATAGATGATGAATAAATATTGTTATTCTTTATGATGACGGTGATATATTGCATTTCTGAAAATATTCTGACATACGATCTAGCTTATAAAGCTTTATAAAAGCCTACTCTTCTGTAGGCACAGATCCACTGTGCAAGATGAATAGTTCCCTAGTACCTGATAAATAAAAGAAGATGATTTAAGTGATGGGTGGGCTGTAATATTGCCATTGGTCTCCTGCCTTCATTCTCAAAACCTCCAACCCTTCCTTTGCACTGTTAATAGAGAGACCTTTCTAAAATATAAATCATGGCCACACCTGGCCCCTTACTCTCCCTCCAGCTTAAAGTGTTTTGAGAAAAGAATCCACACTCGTGACATGCAGAGGAGTTTAACACCTGATCGTCCCTCCCAACAAGATCCCTCTCCTGACCCACTGTGAGGCACCTGCTCTTCTCTGTGGTTTGGTGTGGGGAAGAGCTGGGCTCCAGTTAAGCATGGCTTGTTTTCTTACAGATGCTGTGAATTAATGTATATGTGCAGAGACCTGTGGGTAAATCTGCAAACCACTGGGGCGAGTTAACCGTTATTGTGATTAATTCATTCAACCTTAAAATTGGGCAAGACTTTAGGAATCATATAATCTAACACATTAAAAAAGTAGAATAATGAAGGTTATATAATAATTGGTATAAAAGTCAAGTTAGAGAAGTTTTGTGGTATTCATTTCTTTGCTCTTTTTTTGATGCTATGCTTTTTGGCTCTAATATATGTCTTCTTCCCAACTCTAGAGCTATTTACACTTATTAAAATCAAGTGAACAAATTAGTAAATATTTTTGACAGTATCTTGGTCATGTTTTACACGTTCGGCCCATTCTGGTCATTTAAAATACTATATTTATCCTTGTTAGCTTCTTTGTAATCCAAATGGACTAGAAAGATTGATCTTGTGCTGTGTTTTTCTTATGTAGATATTCTCCGAACTTTTAAATATTTTTCTGGCTTTTTTCTACTACAATAATGTGTTATTTTTGGTAAAAACAAAACCAAAATTTTAAGTTTCACAAATTAAATTTCAAATAATTCTGTGTGTTATAAAAGGGAAAAGTACAGAGTCATCATATTTTCTGTTGACAAATTTCTTTAGAGTAAAAAGTTATGATTAAGGCAGTAGGTGGCGTAATTACTATTATATATCAGCGATAAGAGTAGACAAGTTATATACCCAGCCAGCATTCTCTTGGTGTGGCTACTGTGTTAACCCACCAACCCACAATTGCCTCAGAGTAGCATTGGTATGTGGCTACCTTGACTGTTAGTTGAGATGGTCATCGATGAGTTCGTCTAAACCAGGCATAAGGACTGCAGTGGGACCAAAGATAAAATGAGTCCAAGTGGGTTAACCTGTGCTTTGTTGTGATAAATACATACCAAAGATGACATTATGCAGCTTTCTGTAAGAAACAAAGACATCTACCCCTCAGTGGGACAATTCCTGAAAAAAGTACCGTATGTTGAGCCTATTGATGTTTGTGTGGTCATAATCTCCAGAAAGTAAGTACTATGAAAGGGTTTCTTATGCAGAAGACATTATATAATCAATAACATCAAGGTCTTCCACAAATGTTAACAAAAGAATGGTAAATGGATGGACAAAAATGTCTTTATGCATCATAGGATGTTAGATCTTCTAGTAAATATGAGAACTTTGCTGGAGTTTGAGTTTTTCTCTTCTAGACTTCACTGTGAATTCTGTTCATGTATACATGGCAGTGACAAACCAAACCGTTGAGTTGATTCCAACTCATAGCGACCCTGTAGGACAGAGTAGTACTGCCCTATAGGGTTTCCAAGGAGCAGCTGATAGAATCAAACTGCTGACCTTTTGGTTAACAACCAAGCTCTTTAACCACTGTGCCACCAGGGCTCCAGCAGTGACAGAAGGCATTAAAAATTAAGAATTCATTTACCTAGAACTCAAATCTATTCAATTTTCTTCTCTTCATGTTGGCCTGAGATATGGTTACTGTAACTAATGGTTTTTGAACCATATTAGATTCCTAGGACTGTTATAACAAATTACCACAAACTTGTTGACTTAAAACATTTATTCTCACAGTTCTGGAGGCCAGAAGTCCAAAGTCAAGGTGTTTCCAGAGCCTTTTCCCCTCTGAAGGCTCTAGGGAAGATTCTCCTTTGCTTCATTCAGCTTCTGCTGACTCCAGGTGTTCCTTGGCTTGTGGCTGCATCACTCCAATCTCATACTCGGTCTTCACATGGACTTCTCTTTGTACTGTGTGTACGTCTCCTCTGTGCCTCTTATAAGAACACTTGCCATTGGATTTAGGGTCCACCTGGATAATTCAGGATGACCTCATCTTGAGATCTGTAGCTTAATTACATCTTCAAAGACCATTTTGCAAATAAGGTCACATTCACAAGTTCCAAGGGCTAGAACATGAATACATTTTTAACCCACTAAACTACCCACCATTCAACCCACTACAAGGGTCAACCCCTTGAACTATTGGAAGAGGCAAAAAAGCGTATTATATGAGCTCTCAACACCAACTTTCAAAACCAAAGTCTAAAACCAGGGTCCTAGGGGAAAAATGCCCAAGGACAGTGGTATGGCCACTACTTCAATAATGAGCTCCTCGGATCACCACCTGAGTCTTTGAAAAGACAAAATTCCAGGTGAGTACCACCATGAACTGGCAAAAGAGAAGTCGTATAAGAAAAGTTGCAACTTGTAGCTAAGCAGGTTTTAATTACTCATATCCAGCCCAAGCAAAGCCTTATTTAATAAAATATTCGAATGTGTTATATTTAGTTATTCACTGATAAAGTAATTAATCTGAGAGGTAATTGCCTTTACAAACTAATTGACTTAGAATGTCTCCAACTAAAATTAATCAAAGTGAACATGAGCTGTTGGCAGTGGCAAAAAGATGGTTTGCAGTTTAGGATACACTGAGTCCTCGTGGAATTCTATAATATATGGGTTTTATAGATCACTTCGATGATGCTCTTGATCAGGAAAGTCTTTTTGTTTGTACCTATATCCACCAGATAGTGTTATTCCTCTTCACGTATACAATGGAGACGTGGACATAATCCTGTTTTAGTTTTTCTAGAGTCATGTGCTATCCATGCAGAACAGCCTGTCCTTGAAAAAAGTCACGTCCCCCCTTCTACAGGCATCTATGTTTAAATATTTCTTTAAATATGCTGATGCAATTTTGGCAATGGTTTGGTTTTTATCCAATTATTTATTGAAAATGCAAAACTCTGCAAGGATTAATCCATAAATCTGGCTATCCACATTGCCAAGTGAAAAATGAGGTTTGCATAATAACTCAGTGACTTTAGGACAGTTTTAAATGTCAGTCTAGTAGGTTTGATTAAAAAAATAGATGGATTATGTTTTATATATATATATATATATATATATCTCCAGGGGCTCTTTTGAGTTATCTAGCTTAGTTATAAAGTTACAAATGTCAGTTATAAAATTATAAATCTGATTTATAGATAATTTATAATTTGTGGTAAATGGATTGACTTTGCTTAGAGCATTATTGGCTCTTTCAATATAATAGCCTAGTGTGGTTCTACTACAATACATCATTTTGCTGAGTCATACTCATCCCTTGCTCAGAGAAAATTGTTGAAAGGCTGAAAAGGTGAATGGTAATTAAACTATTGTTATAGCTGCCTTTTGCATGGTCTGATAGAAACTAAACTCAGTGTGCCCAAACCAGAATTCATTTCACTCATCCCCACATCCCCAACCTGCATCTGCCCCTCTGCCCTGAGTTAGAGTATCAACATGCAAGTCAGAGACACCCAGCCCAGAACCATCATTTTTTTTTCTCATCTTAACCCTCCATTTTTTTTTTTGAGAATTGTCTCAGAGCTTGTTCCCACTTCCTTTTCCCACCATCAGTGCTGACCTTCAGGTTCTCATGGTCACGCACCTGGACAGCAGGCTGCTCACTGGTCTGGACTGAGACTCTTTCCTTCAGTCCATCTTTCCATGACTTGCTTAGTTACCTCCCTAAATGGGAAATATGTTCTGGCAATGCATTGGCTTTGCATGAACTTGAGGATAAAGTTCAAAGCCCATAGTTTGCTGTGAAGTGATTGTCATGATTCATCCCTAGCAGATCTTCAAAGCCCTACCTCTGTCACCTAATCTCATGGACCCACACTTTAGCGATATAGCCCTGTTCAAAGTCCTTTAACAAGGATCTGACCTCACACCTTCACAATGTTTAGTGTTCTTGCTCTTGTTCCACATGTCCCTCATCCTAGCTCAGGACAACTCTGAGCAACATCCCAGCTCCTCATGGGATGGATGGTCTGTCTTCAGGCTACATAGAAGCCCAACTGCTTTCTTCCCTGTCTTCCCACAAGAGGTGACCCCAAGAGGACTCTGGAATTATCTCCCTGCTCACCAATCTTTATCTCAGAATCTGCTTCTAAGGGGATCTAACCTGTGCCCATTTTTCACCATAAAGTTCTCAGGAGAGTCAGGGGAAAAACTGAGATTTTTATGCAAATCTAGAAAGCAAACACTGCTTCAAAAGGAAGATGCCAATAGGACAACTTGTTTTCCTGGGTGAGAAAGGGAAGAGGAAAAGGAAAAATTAATCAGGATGAATAATCACTGATGCTTTCAGAAAGAGGAGGGGACAGCAGTGACATATCCAGTCTCCACAACAATCTGGTAGGTAAACATAAATTTCACCATTTAGTGGGTAAGTAAATAGGCTCGGCCACATTAGTAACCTGCTAAAGTTGTTTTCCAGTAAGCCACAGAGTAGGACTCCAAATAGCAAACCCTTTCCATTATACAACAGACACTGTCTCCAAGCTCAATAAGTAGTAGAGTGTTACTGTATGGTGTTTAAGCAGTGTGATCTTCATAACTGAGAGTAAGTAAAGATAAAGATGGCTAAAAAGGAATTCTTGTATTTTCTATGTGTGCTCTTTGGTGGGGAAAGGGAATTGAATTACTGCATTTTTCTTGCTAACATACACATATTATTTTCAAAGCCACTGATGAGTGTGATTACAAAGGGTCTCATTTCTCCCTGTGTAAAGGTTAATGTGGTCAAGCTCCTCTTTCCTGTGTCAGTGAACACTGAGTACACCACAGATCACCAGGAGCCTGGTATGTAGCAGGACAGGGAATATTCTTGGGAAGGACTAAATGGCCCCTTTAGAACACACCCTAATCTATATAGAGAGAACCATAAAGGCAGACAATTAGGGAGCCGGGGCATGCAGCTAATGGCAAATAGGGAATTGCTACCAGGGGAAAAGCTTTTAGGCTGACTTCCAAGAGGCCTCACGGGGCAGTGTTCATTAGCTTCTTAAATTCACCCTTATCTAGGCTCTAATTTTATTAATGCAGAGAACATATCCATTTCTCAGCAGTAGACAACAATTCAACACTGATACCTAAAACCAGAATTCCAATATACTTATTTGCAATGAGCCCACATGATCAAGCAGTCTTTCAATATGTTCAAACTACGTGGGACGCCATTTCTAATCATGAGTAGAAGCCATTTCAATTTCTTAAAATGAAAACTCACTGTCACAGTAACTAGGAACACTCACAGTTCTTGAATCCCAAAGACCAGCATCCTTTTGTGGCAGGTAAACCCTTTTAGGGAGTTGCATCGTATTCAGAAAACTTCTTGATAAGCTTAGAAATAGAAAAAATAAAGAGAATTAATTTAATTGTATGCTGAATGTGTTTACTCAAATTTCAGCTGTCTCCTTTCCTCTTTGGGTTTCCCTAAAATAAAAGGTCACTTGCTCAAATACATTATTAAGGACTGTATGTATTACCATGGG
Source organism: Dugong dugon (assembly GCA_030035585.1). NCBI lineage: Eukaryota > Metazoa > Chordata > Mammalia > Sirenia > Dugongidae > Dugong > Dugong dugon. The sequence goes on from CM057466.1 coordinate 113,827,701, forward strand.
AGCCCTGGTGGCACAGTGGTTAAGCGTTCAGCTGCTAACCAAAAGGTCAACAGTTCAAATCCACCAGCTGCTCCTTGGAAACCCTGTGGGGCAGTTATACTCTGTCCTATAGGGTTGCTATGAGTCAGAATCAACTCAGTGACAACAGGTTTGGTTTTTGTTTTTTTGGTATTGCCACAAGTATTGTAGGAGAGACAGAGATGAAAATTTACATTACATAATCTAGAGCATTTCAGTAGTAAAAATCCCAATTAGACTTCTCCAGCCACCCTCCCCGCCGCCACCCCAGTGACTCTATGGCCAACAGCCACTTTTTTGTTCTGTCTCCCCATGAAATTTCCAAATCTTTTACTCAATTTTCCTACTCCAAAGCTCTTTCCTGATGCAGATGAAAGTTTCCCACAAGTAATATTTTCTTTTTGCCTAAAGAACTTTTAATTTAACTCTTTTTTACAGTGTGGGTTGGCTATCAATAGATTCCATGTTTTTGATTGACTTGCAAAGTCTATTTTTCCTTCACTGTTGAAAGATAATTTCTGTATATACAGTTCTAGATTGGCAGTTGTTTTTCCAACACTTTAAATATTTCACTTCATTCTCTGTGTGTGTGGTAATTAAAAAAAAAAAATTATTGTGCTTTAGATGAAGGTTTATAGTGTAAATTAGTTTCTTATTCAAAAATTTATGCACAAATTGTTTCCTGACATTGGTTGCAATCCCCACATTGTGTCAGTACTCTCCCCCTTTCCCTATCCAACTTGGGTTCCCTGTATCCTTCGTCCAGTTTTCCTGTCCGTTCTTACCTTCTCGTCTTTGCTTTTGGGCAGGTGTTGCCCATTTGTTCTCGTATATTTGATTGAACTAAGAAGCACATTCCTCACGTTTGTTATTGTTTGTTTTATAGGCCTGTCTAATCTTTGGCTGAAAGGTGGACTTCGGGAGTGGCTTCAGTTCTGAGTTAGCAGGGTGTCTGGGGGCCATAGCCTCGGGGGTTCTTCCAGTCCCTGTCAGACAAGTAAGTCTGGTCTTTTTTTGTGAATTTGAATTTTGTTCTATATTTTTCTCCCACTCTGTTCGGAACTCTCTGTTGTGATTCCTGTCAGAGCAGCCGGTGGTGATTGCCAGGTGCCATCTAGTTCTGGGCTCAGGCTGGTGGAGGCTGTGGTTCATGTGGTCCGTTAGTCCTTTGGAGTAACATTTTCCTTGTGTCTTTCTTTTTTTTCGTTCTCCTTTGCTCCAGACATTTATTCTCCTCTTGATTGTTTGGTTTCTGATGAGAAGTCCATTGTAATGTAATTCTTATCCTTATTCTTTTTAAGTAAGGTGTTTTTTTTTTCCCTCTGATTTCTTTCAAGATTTATTTTTGTCTTTGGTTTTTGACTGTTTGAATATGATATGCCTAGGTTTTTTTTTTTTTTAATATTTATATTCTTTGGTGTTCTCTAAGCTTCCTGGCTCTATGGTTTGGTGTCTGTCATTAATTTTGGAAAGATCTCAGCCATTATTACTTCAAATATTTCTTCAACCCTGTTCTCTTTTTTTTTCTCTTTCTGGTAATCCGCTTATGCATGTATTATACCCATTTTACTATCGTGCCACAGTTCTTGGATGTTCTGTTATCTTTTCCCCCATTATTTTTTTCTCTTTTTATTTTAGTTTGGGAAGTTTCTGTTGACCTATAGTCTTCCATTGTTAATGTCAAGTCTACTGATGAGCCTACCAAAGACATTTTTCATTTGTTCTTAGGTTTTTTATTTCCCACATTTCCATCTGATTCTTTCTTGTAGTTTTGATCCCTCTACTGGCATTATCCACCTTGTCTTGCTTGCTGTCTACTTTTTCTGTTAGAGCCTTTAATATATCAAACATGTTCTTGTTGTTAGTTGTCACTGAGTTGACTCTGACTCATGGCAACCTCATATGAATAACAGAACGACACATTGCCTGGTCCTGTGCCATCTTCATGATCTTTGATATGTTTGATCTCATTATTGTGGCTGTTGTGTCAATCCATCTCATGGAGGGTTTCCCTAGTTTTTGCTGATCCTCTACTTTACCAAAGATGATGTACTTTTCTAGCAATTGGTTTTTTCTCATTATATGTCCAAAGTAAGCAAGATGAAGTCTCACCATCATCACTTCTAAGGAGCATTACAGTTCTATTTTTCTAAGATTGATTTGTTTATTCTTCTGGAATCCCATTGTCTGTATACTATATACTGTATAAAACATACCAAACCTATTGCTGTCGCATTGATTCCAACTCATAGTGACCCTATAGGACAGACTATAACTGCCCCATAGGGTTTCTAAGGCTGTAATCTTTATGGAAGCAGACTGCCACATCTTTCTCTTGTGGAGTGGCTGGTGGGTTCGGTTAGCAGCTGAGTGCTTTAACCACTGCACTACTAGTGGTTATCCTTACATTAAAATAGTTATTTTAAATTGCTTGATGATAATTTCTCTCTCTTTGTCTTACCTTCATCTGGTTCTGGTGATTGCTTTGCCTTATTTTTGTTTTGACTTGCCATCTTGCCTTGTTTTTTTTTTTTTTTTGAAAGCCAGATATGATGTATCAGGTAAAAACAACTGAGGTCAATAGGCCTTTCATGTCAGGATTTATGTTAATCTGGCCAGGAGGTGGTCTGTGCTTAATGTTTGAGGTAGCTATAGGTGGTACATGTAATGTAGTGCCAATACTGCTAGAAAAATCCTTATCAGCTGTCAGAAGAGAGCTAAGCTCACAGGCTGGGAACAGCTTGCGGGGCTGGTTGGTGTCTGGGAGCTTCACTGGTGAACAGTTCCCTACACTGATATAAAACTGTGATAACAGTGGCTCACTGTGCCTACACTATTTATGCAAACAATGTAGACTATATTTAGCACTTCCTTTTTTTCTTTTTTTTCTGGGAATCTGGAACTTTGGTATGTACTAGGTACAGGGTGCCTACACGACCAGCCCGCAAGAAAAACTTTGGGTGCTGAGTCTCTAATGAGCCTCCCTGGTTGACAATAGTTCACACCTGTCACAACTTGTTGCTGGAGAAATAGAGTGCTGGGAGAAGACTCTTAGATGCCTGCACCTGGTTTCCTCTGGACTATATTATCATTCAGGTATATTTGCTCACTGTTTCTGATGGAGGGTTATTCTTCCCAGCCCTTCTGACATACTTGGCCATGTGATGGCTCAGTCTGTGCCATGTCGGCGGGAGTGGCCTGTGTCACTGCCATGCAAAAGCTTTAAGAGCCAGAGTGTGTTTTGCTATATCTCCATTTCTCTCTTCTGTAGATCAGGAAAGCTGCATGGATGGGATGCTCTGCAGCATCCCATAGGCCACCCCATGGAACAGAGCAGGAGCTATCCCAGTGGACCTGTTGCACAAAGGAGGAATACCCCTATGTGTTGAAAGCCCCAATGTTGAGGGTTTATTTGCTATCCTACCTAATAAAGTACACAGGCTCCTTTATTATTAACATTCCTGCAGCAAAAAAGAAATCTGTTATTGTGACTTAGAAACTTTTTGGGTGAAAAATCCCCTAATGAGATGAATTTTTTTTTTTTTTTAATTATTCACTTTTGAGAGCACTAGGTATCTTCGAGAAAGAAGCCCTGGTGGCACAGAGTTAAGCACTCAGCTGCTAAGCAAAAAGGTCGGTGGCTTGAACCCACCAGCTGCTCCATGGGAGAAAGATGTGACAGTCTGCCTCTATAAAGATAACAGCCTTCAAAACTCTATGAGGCAGTTCTACTCTGTCTTATAGGATCGCTATGAGTCGAAATTGACTTGACAGCAATGGGTGGTTTAGGAGGTATCTTAGAAGGAGATTGGTGGCAGAATGGTTAAGCACTCAGCTACTAACCAAAAGTTCAGTGCTTGGAACTCACCAGTGGCTCCTTGGGAGAAAAGACCTGGTGATCTACTCCTGTAAAGATTCCAAAACAAAACAAAACCCATTGCTATCGAGTTGATTCTGACTCATAGCAACTCTATAGGACAGAGTAGAACTGCCCGATAGGGTTTCCAAGGCTGTAATCCTTATGGAAGCAGATTGCCACATCTTTCTCCTGCGGTGCAGCTAGTGGGCTCGAACCACCAACCTCTAGGTTAGCAGCAGAGTGCTTAACCACTGCACCACCAGGGCTCCTTAAGGCCTTGGAAACTCTATGGGGTAGCTCTAGTCTGTCTTTCGGGGTCACTGTGGTCAGAATTGACTCCACGGCACACAACAATGACAGGTATTTTAGAAAAGGAACATTAACATTAGAGAAGAAGCTACTATGCTGATGAGCAATTAAAGCATTAATTTCAACATGCTCTTTCACACTTTTAAGCATTCGTTCTTTAAACTGCTTTCTTAATGTCACAAAAATAAGTTTGCAGAAACGTATCTAGATGATACATTTTATGTATTATAATAATCTCTAATGGCTTGTAATTTTTGTCATTTACTTGACTTTTCTCTTTACTGGATTTTTATAATGGCCATTACTTAACTCATAAAATGTGCTGTCTTACTTTTTTTTGCATGCTGATTTTTTTTTTTTTTAACTGTACATCATATTGTTCAGAGGCTGAAAGTGACCCAGGAAAGATGGTGGGGCAAGGAAGGGGTAGGTTCTGTCTCTTCAGGATAATTCCTGGGTGTGTTCTATGCTTCATCCTTCCTCATCTTTGGTATATAAAAATATCTTTGATTCTAAATGTGGTTTTGATTCTAGAAATGTTAGCTTTCTGATTTCATTCACTAATACACAATATGTTGTATCATTTCATGGTTTACTGTGCTCTTTTCTGGTTGTTGTTCCATGTTATTGTTTAAATAATGGACATTCTTAGTGTTTTTTCCATACTCTACTTAGACAATCAGTAAATCTTTGTTAAATTAGTGACTGTTGAGTGATGTTTCCATACCTGTCCAGGGTACTACTTCCAGTGGAGGGTGCTCACCCTTGTTATTCTTCTTTAATAAATTTGTATAAATCATCTCCATTATTTTATATGTTTGGAGCATTAAATATGAAAACGGTAAAGTTAAAATATTCCACAAAATGTGTCTCCCTCTCAAATATCTCCTGTAATTCTTATTTTTGCTTGATGTATATTGCTGCAAATACATTTATTACCACATCTTAATTATTACCTGATAGTAATACTTAATTACTACCTGATAATTTTGCCTAGTAATTTTGGCCTTATATTCTAGTTAAAGAAATGTAGGTTACTTATTCAAATGTTCAAATGTTTAAAAGTTTGATAATGGTGACTTTTCTTCTCTAAGTTAGGTTAAAAAATAAAGCCAAATATAAACTAATCATAGGTTTTGGAGCATATCTTTCTTTTACACACACCCATAACAAGAAAACACAGTTTTGAATATATTATCCTTTTTAACAACACAAACTTAACTTGAATTTTTATTTAAAAACTTTTCAAAACATATTTGGTCACATTTTCTAAAGGACACTTTACTAAGTATATATATATTTATTTATCTGGTCTTTTGATGTCAAGGGAGTCCTAGTGGCACAGTGGTTAAGAGCTCAGCTGTTAACTAAAATGTCAGCAGTTCAAATCCGCTAGATGCTCCTTGGAAATCCCATGGGGTAGTTCTACTCTGTCCTATGGGGTCGCTATGAGTTGGAATCGACTCGACAACAACAGGTTTGGCTTTGGTTTTGGGTTTTGATGTAAAACGTTATTTGAGGTCTTATAGAGATCATAAATAACTCAACTACTTGGTGGGTGAAACTCATGTACACAAACACACACTCAGCTCTGTGATTGATATAATTCTTCTTTCTGCAATCTACAGTAGGCTTACATTGATCACTAATATGTCAACATAACTTTTTCTAGCCATTCCTTTGCCCCTTCAAATTGGCTGCAACTGAGGGAATCAGACAGGGAGCCACTATATGCCATATGAGATGGAAGCTTTTTCTATAGCATTATGTCTCATTTATTCAGCAAACACTTATGGATTATCACCTGTAAGCAGACAAAGGCATACACACAGCTTCCAGTATTCATAAAGACATCTTGGAAAGAATGGTATATTCTCAACAAAATGGTGTCATTTGCTCATTATTTTGAATTTATACCGAGGTGTGTCCTTGGTAGGGTGTGCATGGTCCTCCTAATTTTGAATTGTAATAATAAAATAATTGTGTTACTTATTCCATGGTGAAGTTCCCCACTTGACCACAAAAAGCACCATTGGAGATTGCCAGTGGTAACCAAGGAAACTCAATTAGGTGGTACCTTTTAATTTTTCATGTTGTTGAAGTTAGTTTAATGAAAAGGTCAGTCCAAGCCTTTGAAACCAAATGACTCATTTTAGTCTTTCTGACTTCATGGAGACCACTCTCTGCTTGCTTCAGAAGCACAGCCACTTTGTGGATCAGAGGAAGAGGAAAAGGTAAAACAGATGAGGAAAAGAAATTGAATATTAAGCTGTAACATTAACAGATTTACACCATACACACTTTTATCAGACTTGTTAAATCTCTTGGGCCCCCTGTCCTCCCCTCGCCCATCAGCCTGTCTCTTCACTCCAGCTGCTGCAGGGCGCTCAGTACTACAGGTGTGACCTGGCCACACTGCATCTCAGCTCCCCACCAGGTGTGTCACCGCTGGGCCCCTGGGATGCCTCGGGGACCCCCAGTCCTCTGATGGACGTCTAAACCTGGATGCGCTGAGGGGTCTGTTCCCCATGGGGCAGCCCTTGGCCAGTGGAGGGCCAAGGCTGTGGGTAAATACTCTTCTCTGAGGCCCCTCAGGTGGCCAAATTGGGGATATGTTCTCACCGCTCCTCAGAGGCTCTGCAACTGCATGAACCTCGATGGAGAGGATCCACTCAGCAGCACCCTCGGGCTGTCTCTCCTCTGAGCTTCGCTCCTCCTGCTTCCCACTCCTTTCAGGTCTCTGAGAACCCTGTAACCTCCCACTCGTTTAATAGACCAGCCACCGCCCACCCCCAGGACCTGACCCTATAGCAACAGTCCCAGGTTAGGTATGACTTTCCCCGGGAACATTTCCTGAGCTATTTTAGTAATGTCTCTCTGCCTTAAGGTCTTGTAACACCCTGTTGTTGTGTGCTGTTGAGTCATTTTTGCCTCATGATGACCCTCTGTGACAAAGTAGAACTGTCCCATAGGGTTTCGTAGGCTGTAATCTTTATGGGAGCAGATGAACCTCTGGGTGGGTTTGAACCGCTAATCCTTTGGTTAGCAGCCCAGCGCTTAATCACTGTGCCACCAGCGCTCCTTTGTAACACCCTGTACTTCCTCTTTGCACTCATCACAATCCACAGAAACTGGGCCCATGCAGTGAGTCTGCCTTCTCTCCTGCACCACCCAACACAATGCCTGTACTATCACAAAGTCAGACCCACAAATTATCTGTCTAGTGAAGAAACAGTCTTGAAATTTTATCCCCTCCCTCTGATCATGCTTACAATAGAGTCATCCTTGAAATTATGCCCAGGGTAATCCACCTAAAACTCAAACCTCTCCTTTAACTCATGGTTACCCTATGTCTGTCAGAGTAGAACTGAGCTCCATAGGGTTTTTAATGGCTGGTTTTTGGAAGTAGATCACCAGGCCTCTCTTGCAAGGTGCCTCTGGGTAGACGCGACCTTCCAACCTTTTGGTTAACAGCTGAGCGTGTTAACCGTTTGCACCACCCAGGACTCCAGATTGAACATGTTGGTGACCACATTCTACAGCTCTGGGAACAGGGGGGACTCATACACAAACCAGTTAGTAACAACCATTGCTACTATCCAGTGTGGTTTGCTGTGTGCCCCTTTTTAAAGGGGGGGTTTAAGCATCTTAGCCTGTTTAATCCTCATAACAGCCCTTGTTCTAGGTACTGTATTACAATCTCAATTTTAAAGATGAAGAAAACTGAGGGATCGGGAAGTCAAGAAGAGTGAGGGAGGCCTTGTTGCTAGTACATGGCAGAGCTGGGTTTGAAACTGGTGTTTGAAATTGGGTTCAGAGGGTCCCGAGAAAGAGGTGATGTCCTAGGATGGCTTCACTTTATCCTGGGCTGAAAAATGAGAGAATAAAAAACAGGATGGTATTCATGACAAAGGCAGATAGAGAAAATTTAAATTCCAGACAAAAAGCATTTCAGATAAGTTTTCAATATTCCCCTTTTGCCAAGAACGGTAGTTTATATTCCAGAAAAGATAAAAGAATTGCCATCTATTATGTCTTGATGATTTCCCAATAATGAGGTTATGTACTTACAATTTTTGCCTCCTGAGGGCAGAGGTTTTCAGCCCTGACGGCCTTAAGAACCCTTCCTGGTCTGTGATCCTTTGCCAAACAAACCCAAATTCCATCCTTCTTTTCCAGTTCTAAAGGTTAATAGCTGGCACATGGAGTCCTATTTTTCAGGGTATATGTTGTAGACATCCGTTAAAACGGAAAAATCTGCCAATATTATGTTGATGATAAAGGCATTTGAAGGGAGAGAGTCAGATGCAGGTGGAAAAATGACCAGGAAATATTTTGCCTTGTTAATTGATAACTATGCAAAGTGATTTTTCTCTGAGCTAACAGTGTTAAATGGAAAGACGAAAATGTTAGCAATAGTTGCTATGGCAATAGAAACAAACTTCCTCCTATCTCCTTGCGCCGACTCCCTTTGATACTGCCCTGGGTGGGTTTTTTTTTTTTTTTATTTAATTAACCCTCCAGGAAATGTTAAGATTTAAAAAGCCTGTTATTTTTCTTTGGGTGGGAGAAGGTTCTAGAGATCAATAAGCTGTGACCCTGTCTCCTGTCTCTGATAGGAAGCAGCTGGAGAAATGGCATGTGTGGGTTTGTAATTCTGGAGATGCTGGGCCGGCAGCCCTGGGGGCACTGTTACTGGAGACAACAGCAAGGACAAAATCCAGCCACAGAGTCATTGTAGAATTTTAAAATGAATAATGCAGCAGCCAGGACCCTATTGTCAAAAACCCATTGTGATTCTACGCAAACCAAATTGCTGCTGGAGGGAAAAGTAAAATGATAATCTTTTTTTTCCCTACGAGATTTGAGTGCAGATGATCTGATTCCAAGACCACCTTGTTTTCTTTAACATGATACAATCTCCCAGTGTAGGTCGATGGATCGTTTTTTTATATGGCCTTTCTTGCCATGGTCTTGTAACTCCCACCCAAATGATTGGGTGCAACTATACAAATGAGGTAATTGTGGGCCCATCCAGGGGATTGGATAGCTTGCTAAAAATGCAAATAAAGTTCATGGCAAGTATATAAAGGTGAGACCATGTAAATAAGGTCTATGGAACCCTACCCAGTGGTTTGGTCAGTTTTGCCATCCCACTAGGCATAAAATAAGCCATTCCAGAGGTGAAAGGAGAAGATCTCCCCACCACCAAGGAAGAAGAGCCAAGAGCGGAGAGCATCCTTTGGACCTGGGATTCCTGTGCTGAGACCCTCCTAGACCCAGGAGACAGAGACAGAGCTATAACACTGAAGACTGCGAGGAGCGGTGGCAAAGAAATGGCAGCAGGAGACAATGCAGTATGCTCCCTGGCCCATGGAACGAGAAAGCTGAGCATCTTCAGGCTGAGGCTTACTGGTGGAGTTGGGTGCCTCTGGGCACATACCAGCAGAGATAAAACAGCTTTGTAACACTTGCGCCAGCAAGGCAGAGGGCATGGGCCATAGAGAGACATGCCTGTGGGCATGGCTGGGAAGAGGCTGTCCTGATGGAAGAACTGTATCCTGAGCCTTCGCGAGCCTGAATTGGAACCTGTTGCTTCCCTAATCAACCCCATAATCATGAGTTTTATTTAAGAGTTCTGTGTGGCCATTGCAACGAATTATCCAACCCAGCAGAGAAGCAGAGAGTGCCGTGGGAGGGATGGTTGGTGTGAGAATTGGTAAAAAGATTGGAGAGAAGAGGCATGTCTGACCTCTGCCTCACAGGAATCAGCCTTGGGCTGTTGATCTTGATTTTCTTTCCCTCCTGTGAAGTTAGAAGAGGTCAGACGCCTCCCCCATACCATCTTTACACCCAGGTACACCATATCCTACACACTTAAAGTGAATCACTGACGGATTTCCCGTGAACATTTTAAATCAGTCTCATTATTTCTCTTTTCCTTTGTTTTTCCTTCCAGGGGGCCGGTTCTGGTCCCTTCTCTCAGCTCTTAAGTTCTCATATTGTTTCAGTATTTCTGCTATCTCATAGTCCCTACCATCACGTGAACCTATTTTTAAAATTTCTTTTTCTCCTTGACATTTAAGTAAGACTGCTGAGCACCTCTCAATCAGCCTTGTTATTAGCAGGAAAGTTAGGATGCCTAGTCGGAAGGATTTAGGCTCACTGTACAATTCTCTGGGTTGTCATATTTTATTCTCTACCCTCAGTGGACCTCCCAGGGACACACTGGAATGCTGTGGCCCAGGTTGGGGAGAAATGGGAAATTCCGAAATCCTGTGATTCTGCATTTCTCGGGGCATTTCCACAATTGCATGGTGATCACGCATCGAGTGAGTGAGGCTCAAAACCCACTATGGGACAAAGATAGGACCCCGATGTTCATGCAAGGGTCTTCCAGGCACCAGCTTGGCCAACACTGACGGAGCAGAGTGCGTCTTAAGGAGAGGTGATGTCTCCTGCACCAACTCTCATCTATATGTGCATTTTGATTATTTTTTTGTGGGGAGTGCACAGTAGTTAAGCTTTTGGCTGCCAACCAAAACGTCGGCGGTTCGAATCCACCAACTGCTCCTTGAACCATATAGGGCAGTTCTACTCTGTCCTATAGGGTTGCTGAGTTGGCAACAACTCGACAGTAATGGCTTTTTTTTTGATGGGGAAAAGAGGAAGCAGGTGGTGGAATTGCATGCTATCCCAATCTCAATGAGCTTGTGTGAGCCCTGGTAGTGCAACGGTTAAGTGCTCGGCTTCTAACCGAAAGATGAGCAGTTTGAACCTGCTCAGCGACTCTCCGCTCCATGAGAGAAAGACCTGGTAATCTGCTTCCAAAAAGATTACAGCCTAGAAAAATTCTATGGGGCAGTTCTACGCTGTCATATGGCATTTTGATGAGTTGAGATCGACTCTACAGCACCTAACAACAACAGGCAACCTGGGTTTTTTAAGCCTTGGTGTAACAAGGAGCTCCATTGTAAAAGCAAATCACTTTATTGAATAGCTGCCATCCCAGTTCCATTTCTTTCCATTTGATTTAGTTAGATTTCTGCTCATTGAAAAAGAGTAACTTGGTATGAATTTGAGTTGGGGGGTGGAGGCAGAGTAAGGTTAGGGCAAAGTAGGGCCTGTATCTGAATTGATTTTGAAATGTACTGTCTTCAAAAAGTTTTTAATTTGAAAGAAAGCCAGTTTTAGGCATATTTTATGTCTGATGATGGAGTTATTTGGACAGCATGCAGTCTGAAAAGGACAGGCATTCTTTCATTTTTTCAGCCATGCAAATGTAGGCTACTTTAAATTATAGAAAAGTTACCAAGCCATTGATTTTGAAATTCTGAGATCAACTATAATGTGCATTTGAGCCCTCCTCTTTTAGAAAGAAAACATTTACTGATCTAAGTGTGTATTTAAGCACAAAAATGCCAGAGAAAGACCAACTAGTTCCCCGAAATCACAGATAAGAGAGATGAACTTTTAACTATTTCTCTTCCGTCACTAGGAATATTGATAACGAAAGTTCTGTCAAACACAATCATAAAAAAATTCCAAAGAGCTTTCAACCGCACGGGCTCATTTGGTTCTAAAAATAACTTAGATATTATCACCATTGATAATATTTTTTATGACCGAAGAAAGACAGGTTCTGGTGGGTAACTCAGTAGGAGATTTCGGTCTTGCTCCACGGTCCCTACAATTCCCCTCTACGTTCCTCTCACTGCCAGGAAGTGCTCACTCATGACTGCTGCTCTAAATCACCAGGCCACCAGCTTTCAAAAACAAACCAACCAACCAAAATTGTTAACTTTTATAGTATTACGTGTTGACCTTTTAGATATTAAATCTCTTATTCGTGCAAAGTATTTTTAATTTTTTGAAAATATGAGTAATCTTTACATGATAAAACATAGCATTATGCATTAATATCTATAATTAATGTATATAACAATGCTGAATGAAATTAAAAAATAATGTTCTGTAATAATAATAAAGGGGGGCAGTGATAACCTTCCAAATCTGTTCTCACTGCACATATCCTAGGAATCTTCATTAAAATGAATGCTGGTTTTCACTTAAGGAGCCTTACAGACAAGGTGGCGTGTTTCCAGGCTAATTCGTCTAAGTATCTGTGCAATTTACTTTTGAATTAAGTATTTTTTAATGTAAATTTTATGTTGAACTCGGCAAAATTTTATCTTCCGAGTTCTGAATCATTTTTTCAGCCTACTAAGGCTCCTTCTGAACTAATAGATACATTAGCATTCTTGCCAGATATTTTTCCGGCATGGATTCGATCCGTTTAGATGATGACAAGGCCCATATGGAGCCCTGGTGGTGCAGTGGTTAAGTGTTCAGCTGCTAACCAAAAGGTTGGCAGTTTGAATCCATCAGCCACTCCTTGGAAACCCTATGGGGCAGTTCTACTTTGTCCTGTAGGGTCGCTATGAGTTGGAATCAACTTGATGGCAACAGGTAAAGCCCATATAGCTGACTGTTGACTAACTGCATTTTAAAGTTAGTAAGTGGAAGGGATAAGCCCTTGGAGTAGAGTTTGCATATCTGCTCTGTGGAGTTATGAGAAATCCAGGGTTATTCTTGGCATGGGATTTACATAGAGGGCCTGATGATCAATGTAGGGACAGGTGCGAGAGATTTTAGTTACTTTTTAAGCTCCTTATAGGTTTGAATTTGGTCAGGTGCAGAAGGCAGTGATACATCTATTGCTGTAACCTCTTTGGGAGGAGGGCAGCATTCCTGGACTCAAGGTGGGTCTGTGAAACTATGCCTTGTGGGGAAGTTTGTTCCCAGTATTTTTCACATCACTACACTCACAGAAAATTATAATACATGATTCACTAGGCTAAACCAGAGGGAATTTGAAGGTGGTACGGTGGTTAAGATCTATGGCTGCTAACTGAAAAGTTGGCAGTTCGAATCCACCAGTCACTCCTCGGAAACTCTATGGGGCAGTTCTACTCTGTCCTATACTCGACAGCAATGGGTTTGGTTTTTGTTTTGTTTTGTTTTGTTTTTGGGTATATGGCACTTGGTGAAAAAAATTGTCACTTTTCTATATTATATAAAATTATGGCATAAAAATAAATTAGAATGTATGGTACAAATTAGTATTTAGCATTTATTTTGTAAAATGCTTGAGTTTCTATAAAATTTCCCCATAAATATTCTAAGATATTAATCTAGAAAATTGAGCTTATGTCCATAAAAAAAAATGTATTTATTGAGAAATTGGTAACCAGTGTAACCAACAAAGCCAAACGCATTGCCATTGAGTCAATTCTTACCCATAGCAACCCCATAGGACAAAGTAGAACTGCCCCATAGGGTTTCCAAGCCTATAATCTTTATGGGAGCAGACTGACACATCCTTCTCCTGTAGAATGGTTGGTGGGTTCAAACCACTAATCTTATGGTTAGCAGCTGAGCTCTTAACCACTGCACCACTAGGGCTTCTTGGTTACCACAGTTATCCATTGCCGTTGAGTCAGTTCTGACTATTGGCAATCCTATAGCCCTGGTGGCACAGTGGTTAAGAGCTCAGCTGCTAACCAAAATGTCGACAGCTCGAATCCACCAGCCGCTCCTGGAAACCCTATGGGGCAGTTTTACTCTGTCTATAGCGTTGCTATGAGTTAGTAACCACTGTTGTTTTTAGGTGCCATCAAGTCAGTTCAGACTCCTAGCGACCCTATATACAACAGAACGAAACACTGCTCAGTCCTGCACCATTCTCATGATCATTGTTATGCCTAAGCCCACCGTTGCAGCCACTGTGTCAATCCATCTCCTTGAGGGTCTTCTCTTTTTTGCTGACCCTCTACTTTACCAAGCATGATGTCCTTCTCCAGGGACTGGTCCCTCCTGATAACATGTCCAAAGTATGTGAGACATAGTCTTGCCATCCTTGCTTCTAAGTAGCATTTGGGAATGACTGTAGACATCCCAAAATCCTAAACAGGCTGTGCTGGGCCCTAGCTGAAGGAGGTCAACTCGACATCAGGAACAAGAACCCTCTCTTGCAGTAAAATTCCTTGATAAATAAATTTACAGATGCCCTTTAATATATGGCATGACCTTAATGACTCTGTTTTTACAACTGACTGACCTTGAAACCCTGTACGTGCTCTGACTCTGTCTCCTGAGAAACCAACATAGAAGAAATTTACACTGACCCTCAGGAGACCACCTTGCTTGTATAACCTGCTTTCACTGTCCCCTCTTCAGAGCACCTTCCTAATACCTTAGGGTTGACATTGCCCAATTTGAATCATGTCTACTCATAATCTATTCTGTTTCACTAATTTCTGGTGTTTCTCTGCTCATTTAGGTTTTTAACATCACCAGTTTTCTTTTGTCTCAATGGATTTACCTATTCCAGATATTTCATGTAAGTGGGATAAACAATATTTGTCCTTTTGTGTCTGGCTTCTTTTACTCTCTGTTATGGATTGAATTGTGCCCCCCAACAAAATATGTTATGGATCCTAACTCCTATACCTGTGGTTGGAGCCCTGGTGGTGCAGTGGTCAAGAGCTACAGCTGCTAACCAAAAGGTCAGCAGTTTGAATCCACCAGCTACTCCTTGGAAATCCTATGGGGCAGTTCTACTCTGTCCTGTAGGGTTGCTGTGAGTTGGAATTCACTCGACGGCAAGGGGTTATGCCTGTGGTTATAATAGCATTTGAGAATGAGTTTTCTTTGTTATGTTAATAAGCCAATATTAGTGTAGAATGTGTCTTAAATCAATCTCTTCTGAGATATAAAAAAACAGATTAAGCAAGCAGAGATGGAGGAAGATAGATGCCATGCCGCATGAAGATCATCAAGGAGATGAGGAACAGATGCTGAAAAGATACAAGGCGCTTCCCCCAGAGCCGACAGAGAATCTTCCCCTGGAGCTAGCACCCTGAATTTGGACTTCTAGCCCCCTAAACTGTGAGAAAATAAATTTCCATTTGTTAAAGCCACCCACTTGTGGTATTTCTGTTATAATAGCACTAGATAACTGAGACACGCAGCATAATGTTTCAAGGTTCATCCATGTCAAAGCATGTATCAGAACTTTATCTTAATAGCTGGTTAATACCTCATTGTGGATATGTACCACATTTTGTTTAACCATTCATCTGTTCATGGACACTTGGCTTGCTTCCACCCTTTAGCTATTATGAATAGTGTTGAAATGAACATTGGTGTACAAGTGACTTTTTTGAGTTGTTACTTTTGATTCTTTGGGAGTATATATCTAGTAGTGGAATTGCTGGGTCATAAGGTAATTCTGTGTTTAACTTTTTTGAGGAACTGCTAAAGTGTTTCCCACAGTGGCTGAAACATTTTATATCCTCACCATCAATGATCAAGTGCTCTGGTTTCTCCACATTCTCGCCAACACTTGCTATTTTCTGCTTTTTAAAAAAATTATTATTATTATAGCCATTCTACTTGGTGTGAGGTGGTATCACACTGTGGTTTTGATCTGCAAGTGCCTGGTAACTAATGACATGAGCATCTTTTCTTGTGTTTATTGGTCACTTGTATATATTTTTTTGGAGAAATGTCTGTTCATGTCTTTTGCCCAGAAAATGTATACTTTAAAACATCAATGGTACGCTTTAAAAGTCTACATAAAATGCCTGATCAACACTTAAAATTCTTCATAGTTACCATTGAGAAGTTTTGTTCAAGCAAGTAGGTATAAAAATATGTTTCAGACATTTTTATAACCATGAGAAAATTTACACAATTGATACCACGTTTAAAACATCTTTCGCCAGCAAATGTAATGTTGACATTTTTGTGGTAATGGGACTAGATTTCAAATCCAGTTGAACTTTAGCATATAAAGTATTTCAACATCATGATGAAGTTCTAGTTTGCAGAACACATCGTCCTCAGGAGAGCAGATACCTGCAACTGCCTGAGAAACCATTAAGAGACACATGCCCAGACAAACGGATAGAAGTGCCTGACATACCCGAGGACAGATTGAGGGCAACCGCGTGCACGGCACCTGATGAGGGTGCCTGCCTTCTCCCAGTGCTCCTTTCAGACTCAGAAATCTGGGGCAAAAGCCCTTCACTGTTTCCCCAGCCCCTTGGCCACGATGAGCAGTGGTCTTTTCTGTGATGGCTAAGCAGTAGACATTACTCCTAGCAGACCAGTTCCTTGCCATGTTCAGTGTGTCACAGCAAAGCAAAGGTGATTTTTAGTGCTCATGGTGTTTGCCACCACGATGGAAGAGGGGCAAGCCCTCAGCTCCTTCTCTGCTGGGTCATCTCAGGGAGACCTGGGTAGGGCACCTACTGTCAGAGGCAGCTGGTCTGGGGAGCTGGCTGCTCAGACCCAACCTGCCCGTGTAAGGGCCGAGGGGCATCCATGCCTGACAGCCCACCTGTTCCTGCTCACAGCACACATGCTCTGTGTTAGGGTATGGGCAGCTGAGGGAGCATCTTGTCCACAGCCACAAGCCAGATGACACTTATTCTCTAAAGGAGATGGACTGGATGCTCAACACATTCCATGGAACTGTGGTTCTTTCCCCTCCAAGAGCTGCCGAGAAAAGCCAAGCAGAGGGCATTCTCATGGAGTACTACACTAGCAAGGGGCCTAAAAAAAACCAAAACCAACCCATTGCCATCGAGGCAATTCCTACTCATAGTGATCCTATAGGACAGAGTAGAACTGCCATGTAGGGTTTCCAAAGAGTGCCTGGTGGATTCGAACTGCCAACCTTTTGCTTAGCAGCCGTAGCTCTTAAACACTATGCCACCAGGGTTTCCAGCAAGGGGCCTAGGGAAGGATGAAATTAGCAAAGGCATTGGAAAAGACTCTGTGGACCCCTTAACAGTGTGTATTGAATGCAGGTTTAGGGGAGTTTCCAGGAGCACCTCCAAACATGGCAGAAGCAGCACTGGAAGATCATTTTGCTGTGGATGGATTTGTTAGGCGCAGCAGCCTGGGCTGTCTTGCTCACAGTGCTCCACTTTTGCTATGACCATGAGCAGTGTTCTCTGGCAGTTACCGAGCTCTTCCTGTGCAAGGGGCCATGTGGAGAACTTTACTTGTACTATCTCACAAGAATATGTTTCTATGGATATAATTGTATTATGGTGTGTACATAACTCTTTTATGTTTTCACACCTAACTAAGTCATTACCTTCTCTAGGTAAGCTTGGTTTTCTTCTCTTTGATAATAGAAAATATCTTGCCAGGTTATTGTGAAAATTGCATGAGGCATAGAATACAGGAAAAGAATATCAAATACATACGTAATAGGAATCTCTGAAAACATACCCAAGCAATAGAAGAGAACAAATATATTTTAAGAAAATTTTCTTGGAATAAAAAAAGACTTGAACCAGCATATTCAAAGGGCACTTGGAAAATCAACAAAGAATCGCCAACACAGACATAAAATCTAATAAAGCTGTTAGATTTTAAAAAGAATGAGAACAAGAAGAATTCAATGGTCATCTAGGCAAAATGACTAAGTTACTTATAAAAGAAGAAAAAAAACACATAAGAATTTTAACAGTAATGCTTTATGCAAAAGGCAATGGAGTAACAATGGAGGAAATGTGATACGATATTTTATGTACAGCTGAGCTGACTTTCAAATATAAAGGCAAGGTAAAAACAGATATAAACATGCAGGAACTCAGAGAATCTTGTTCCTATGACCCCTCCAGAGGACTGTGCTTGATAACTGGCTTCAGACACTCATACAGCCTGGGGAAACATTGGCATACAGACAGATGGTGAGCATTAAGTGTGAATTTGCCTGTAGCATTAAGAAAAAATGATGGAAATAAGTACACCAATAAAGATACCCGTTACAGACTGTGAGCAACAACCTATTGCCCTGAGATAATCTTTAAACCTTAAACCAAAAGTTTCCCCTGAAGTCTTCTTAAAACCAAACAATAGTCTAGCTTAACCAGTAAAAAAAAGTCTGCCTTGAGCATTATGCCTTTTCAGAAACTATATGGGATCAAAGTGACAACAGCAACTCAAAAGGTTAGATAGGAACCATAAGGAGCAGTGAGTTTATGTTGATGGGGGAGGAACAACTCAGAAAAAGAGGGTGGGTGAGAATGGTCGCACAACTCGAAGAATATAATCAATATCACTGAAATGGACATGTAGAAACGGTTGAATTGGTGTATGTTTTGCTGTGTATATTCTCAACAACAAAATAAAAAAAATGAGTAAGCACAAAAGGGGTATGTATCTGTCTCTATGTGGTTTCAGAATATATTATTTAGTGAAGAAAGCAATGTGGAGGGAGATTGTACAGTATACTACCATTTATCTCAAACTGAAAGAAAATCAGACCCTAAAATTGCTCACTTCAAGAATAAGGACGGGAAGAATGGAATAAAATGGGAAGAGGGGAAGAAAGGCAAAATTCAATGGAGATTGGCTGAGTGGGGTAGATTTGCCTTGGCAAATGTTACTGTAAAATGAATAGTTGAACTTTTGAATGTAAAATATTTCAACATCGTAATGAAGCTCTAGTTTGGTGTGCCTTGTGACATAACTTGAAAATTATTTCAAGTTATTTTACATCACAGTTATTGAACTGTAGATCTTAGTAAGATATAGCTTAAGAGTGAAAAAGTCTTAAACTGTTTTCAATAATCACATTGCTGGTACTAGGAATGTTATTCTTCTGAGATATTTGCATGTGTAGTTGGGATAAAGAAAATGAGTGAATATGTGGGCTAATAATCTTGATAAAATGTATTAGGCTTTTCTGGATAGATAGCTCTTCTGATATTTCAGATAATCATTAAAATGTAACGTGTTCATAAGACTGAAAGTAAATACTTAAATGACTAATGTCTAACTATATAAAACTTATTTGGGGGAAGCATTTTACTAAGACATTTCTTGTTGGAAGACTTTAGTTTTGTTCATATAATTTAACAATGTATTTTCCCTGTGGAACACTATTTCAAATAACATGTAACATAAATTTCAAATAACAAATAACATAAATTTAAAAATGAAAACAAAAATAAAGCTAATTCTTTATCCGGTCATTACAAACATGCAATTTTAAATTACCAAACTTTATTTTCTTATGTTTTAAAAAATTGTGCCGTGAAGGAATTTGTCTTTTCCCAAGTCGAAGAATGAACATTCCCTAAACAGTCAATGTGCAATTCCTTTTGATAAATATCCGTATTAGAGAGAAGGCCGAAAGCCATCTACACATTAGTTTTCATGATTATATCTAATGGTTTCTTTGATCAAATATTAAAGGTCAAAATTGCATATATGAGTCATAGTCTTCCCAATCAAAACTATGAGGACCACCTAGTAAATTAAGCGTGCACTCCTTTCTTGATGGCTGATATGCTGAGCTGCTCTCTCCTACTCATGAGGCTGAAAGATGACATAATGACTCATTTTCTTGGTTGAGGAGCAGGATAGCCTGGGAACTGTGATTCCCTGATGGGAGCCAGACTGCCTGGGTCTGAACACAGGTTCTTCCAGTTATCAGCCTTGCTTCCATGGGCAAGTAATTGAATCTTTCTGTGCCTCAGTTTTCTCATCTTTAAAATGGGGATAATAATAAGACCTATGTCTCAGGTAATCATGAATATTAGATAAGTTAATGTGAGAAAGTGCTTAGAATAGCCCTGCACATTATGTTGTTGTTAGGTGCCATGGATTTGGTTCTGGCT
Source organism: Dugong dugon (assembly GCA_030035585.1). Taxonomy (NCBI): domain Eukaryota; kingdom Metazoa; phylum Chordata; class Mammalia; order Sirenia; family Dugongidae; genus Dugong; species Dugong dugon. The sequence goes on from CM057466.1 coordinate 113,847,594, forward strand.
CATAGCAACCCTACGTACAACAGAACAAAATGCAGCCCGGTCCTGCACCATCCTCACAGTCACTGCTTGTTTGAGCCCATTGATACAGCCACTTTGTCAATCCATCTAATTGAGGGTCTTCCTCTTTTTCACTGACTCTCTACCTTACCAAGCATGATGTCCTTCTCTAGGGACGGGTCCCTCCTGATAACATGTCCAAAGCACTTGAAATGAAGTCTCGCCATCCTCCCTTCTGAGGAGCATTCTGGCTGTACTTCTTCCAAGGTGGATTTGTTCTTTCTTCTGGAAGAACAAATCTGCTCATCTTAAGCCCAATATAAATATTCGATTTGATAATATTGAGGATGATGAAGGTGACAGTGTTTCCTTTTAGGACATTTCTGGACATTACCTGATCAAACTTTTATGATAGATTTCACAATCTTTCCTGTCAACCAACTATAGAGTTTGTATTTATTATTTTAGTTAGAAAGTTCTATATATATTAATTAAATCTGTCTAACTAAAGTTCAAGTGTATTTCCTTTTTTGATTGCTAATAAGAATTTTTTTTTCAGTAAATACTGATTTAGCTCATAAACCCAAGAATTCTTGTTCCTCATAAGCCCACTTCAAAAAAGTGGAGTTCTTACTACTTCTCAGGTGTTTCCACTTAATTATCATAGTATTTCTAAGAGACATCCTGTTAGTGCCAACTGATAAAATTTACACAGCATCATGCTCAGAATATCAAACTGTACATTACAAGCATTTTAAAAAAATTTGTCTGTTACACCTCTGAGATAACAACTGAAAATTTGATTTCCATTTTAGAGGCCAATGTGTAAATGTTATGGAATATATTGAGAGTTCATCTATTTCATAGGAGGAGGATGAGGCCAGAATATTCAGGTGAAAAGTGAGAAAAAAAATTCAAATTTCTGGACCTTCCATTACAGACCAGTAAAATACAGGTTATTCTGAAACCAATATCCACATCTGAAATAAAGAAATGACGCCAGGCTTAGTTTCTTCCCAAGTAAATCCTTGATTGTAATGACTGCTGGAGAATCATATGGGTCATTTCTGGAGCCCTGTTATGGATTGAATTGTGTCCCCCAAAAATGTGTGTCAACTGGGCTAGGCCATGGTTCCCAGTATTGTGTGATTGTGCACCATTTTGTCATCTGAGGTGGCTTTCCTATGTGTTGTAAATCCTACCTCTATGATGTTAACTAGGCAGGATTAGAGGCAGTTATGTTAATGAAGTGGGACTCAATCTACAAGATTAGGCTGTATCTTGAGTCTATTTCTTTTGAGATATAAAAGAGAAAAGCCAGTAGAAAGACAGAGGGACTCATACCACCAAGAACACAGTGCCAGGAGCAGAGCACGTCCTTTGGACCTGGGGTTCCTGTGCTGAGAAGCTCCTAGACCAGAGGAAGATTGATGACAAGGACCTTCCTCCAGAGCCAACAGAGACAGAAAGCCTTTCCCTGGAGCTGGCACCCTGAGTTCGGACTTCTAGCCTCCTAGACTGTGAGAGAATAAATTTTTGTTTGTTAATGTCATTCACTTGTGCTATTTCTGTTATTGCAGCACTAGATAACCAAGACAAGTGCCAACTGACTGAAAGGCATTGTTATGGATTGAATTGCATCCCCCCAAAATACTTGTTAACTTGGCTAGGTCATGATTCCTAAATTGTCCACCATTTTGTCATCTGATGTGTTTTTCCTATGTGTTATAAATCCTGTCTCTATGATATTAATGAGATGGGATTAGTGGCAGTTATGTTAATGAGGCAGGACTCAACCTACAAGATGAGATTGTGTTTTAAGCCAATCTCTTCTGAGATATAAAAGAGAGAAGTGAGCAGAGAGACATGGGGACCGACCTCATACCACCAAGAAAGCAGTGCTGGGAGCAGAGTGTGTCCTTTGGACCCAGAGTTCCTATGCCTGAGAAGCTCCTCGACAAGGGGAAGATTGATGGCAAGAACCTTCCCCTAGAGCCAACAGAGAGGGAAAGCCTTCCCCTAGAGCTGATGCCCTGAATTCAGACTTCTAGCCTATTAGACTGTGAAAGAATAAACTTCTGTTTGTCAAAGCCATCCACTTGTGGTATTTCTGTTACTGCAGCACTAGATAACTAAAACAGGTGTCTACTCCATGAGGCCTCCCTGAAGGATGAATTTGGCAATGAGTTACAGAACTCCTACCGTCTCCGCTGGGATTCCCATTTTCAGGATCAGGAAGCACTTCCCCTCCAACGTACACGAAGACAAGTTGGCAGCTCCCTGCCTGTTTCCGCTCCCCTGCCACTCTCTCCCATTCCCACTGTGCTGGGCTCCAGGGTGAGATAAAAGAGGGTCAGAACAAAATCTGCCTGTGCATCCTTGGACAATTACTTAAGACTTTGTATTTCAGTTTCTGCATCTGTAAATGGTACTAATAAAGAATAATTGACAAGGTTGTGGTGAAGACAAAATGAGGTTAGGTCAGTGAGGTGGAAAACACTACACCAGCAATGATTAAGCACTCAAGAAATGTAGTTCCTGTTTGTTAACTTAGCCCAGGTACGATCTCATGTAATATGTTAATGAGAATGTCTGACATATATTTACATCTGGTCTGACTTCTTGCAGTTAAGAACATTTGTAGCATGGATAGCGACACATGGAAATATGGATGCTTCAATTTTCAAATTATCATCACTTTACTACTCTGGTGACATCTGAAAATTGGTGTTTGACTTCTATATTTCATTAGTTCTCACATGCAAAATTTTTAAAAAAAAACAAAAACCCTGAGATTCTGACATATCATTGCAGACATGATGCAGTGGAGTTATAACCTAAGAACAGCAGGTGGAAGCACCGAACTGAACAGAAGCTTGCCTGCCTGAAAAATGACGCCTTCTCATCACAGTGCCAGCACCTCAGGAAGCCACTTGTCTTGATGTATATTCAAAATAATTACAGATTTGTAAATAATCAATATATAAGGAATAGAAAATATTCTCATTTAAGAAATAGGTTTATTATCTATAGCTGGCTTTATCTCCTAACACACACACAAAAAAACTTTACTCATCAAGAAGTTGCTGTAGCATCGACCCCGACTCATGTGACACCATGTGTGTCAGAGTAGAACTGTGATCCGTAAGGTTTTCAGTGACTGGTTTTGCAGAAGTAGATCTACAGGCCTTTCTTCTGAGGTACCTCTGGGTGGACTCAAACCTCCAACATTTTGCTTAGCAGTCTAGTGTGTGCACCACTTGGGGCTAAGTTTAATAGAGGTTCTAAATGCCTCTGAATACCAAGTCTTTATTACAGAAAGCTTCAGATGATCATTTTTAATTCTTTGCACAGACATTCTGGGGATATATGTTTCTTCATCCTTGTTAATATGGTAAAAATGGCAGTAGAAAATGAAGGTTGAATTTTCAGCTCTGTCTATAACGTGAAGCTGAAGTTAAATTCTTGAATGTCCACGATGTTTAAGATCTTGTATTTAAGATCCTGTATTGCAAACACATTCAGGAATAGAAAAGGGGACATTTTCCACAAGGAGTGTGCAGTATATTTGGAGAGACGAGGCATACAGTTATGAAAATTCGAATATGTAAGATCCATAAAGGTACATACGTTGGTGAAGACTTTGCATATGTAGTACCAACTTTGAGCAGATGCAGACAGACACTGAAAATGTTCTGCCACGCGTATATCAATTCTGATACAAGGGACAGGCTATTCCATTGTAGGCTGGCACAGAATCCAGAAGGTTAATGGGACAATGAAGGACCCAGATGGTTCTGCCTACACAGTGTAGCCTACGTAAATTTTAGAAGGTTTAATATTTAAATATAGTCACAACAATGGACTCAAACATACCAACAATCATGACGATGGCATAGGAGGGGCAATGCTTCCTTCTGTTTTTCATGTGTTGGAGCCAACTCACTGGCAACTGACACCAACTGTATTTAAATTTGACCTAGAGTAAAGTAATGCTCGGCATTATTCTCATTTTTTGATAGTTTTCATTCTAGATTGAATGAGTTAGTACCTTCAGTTCAGAATGACGGTGTATTTCTGTGTCATCAAGATCTTTAAAAGCACCATGGGAAAAAAGAGGCAACTAAAGTGTGACTTTCCAGCAGAAGTAGCTGTGGAACTTTATGGAATTTTTTAAATTAGTTCTTCCATGCATGGGAAGTAACTGGCATTTTTAATTAGTTCTTTAATGCATGGGGAGTAAACATCATTTTGCAAGTAGAGCCTGTACTCAGCCTCAGTACATGAATGGCTCTTGAAGGGGCACTTATAATAGCAATGCTTCACCGTGATAGACTTACAGGCACCAGCTTCTAAATTACAATCATTTCCCAGTTGGAGTTGTTCTGGGTTCTCTCAAGAAACTCTCAAAGAAAAAACTTTGATTATTTTGCCAACATGCAGGGATATATAGAATTATGTACTAAAAAGAACACTTCGTGCAGAGGCTAAAAAACTATTTTATTGGCCTTATTGCATCAGTTATTAGTTATTTATTTTGAGAAATATTTCTTAACCCTTTTGAGCTTACTCCCATCTGTAGCCTTTCTCGCCATGTTCTTGTAACTCCCACCTGAGTGATTGGGTGGGACTATACAAATAAGATAATTGTGACCCACCAAGGGGATTGGATAGCTTGCTAATAATGCAAATAGTTTGTGGCACCAGTGTGGAGGTAGGACCATGCAAACAAGGTCTATTTAATGAAGGGATTGGTCAGTTTTGCGATCCTGCTAGACTTAAAATGAGCCATCCTGGAGGTGGGAGAAGAGGATCTCACCACCACTAAGGAAGAAGAGCTAGGAGCAGAGCATGTCCTTTGGACCTGGGATCTCTGCGCTGAGATCCTCCTAGACCCAGGAGACAGAGAGAAAGCTGTAGCTTCCCAGACAGCAAGATGGTGAGAAGCAGCAGCAGAGAAATGACAGCAGCAGAACCAGGAGACTGGCAGGAGATAGCGTGGTGGGCTTCCCTGCCCATGGAGCAAGAAAGCTGAGTGCCTTTAGGCAGAAGCCTTGCTGGTAGAGTAGGATACATCTGGGCACTTGATTTGGCCAGGCCTGCTGACCCATGGAGCTAGAGATGAGTGCCTTCTGGCCGAGGCTTACTGGCAGAGTGGGGTGCCTTGGGGCACTTATTGGCAGAGCTAAAGGAGCTTTGTAACACTTGCTACTGAGCAGGGCAGAGGCTGAGGGGCCAGAGAGAAGTGTGCCTGCAGGTATGGCTGAGAAGAGGCTGTCTTGATGGAAGAACCATGTCCTGAGTGCTTCTGAACCTGAATTGTAACCTGTTAATTCCCTAATAGACCTCATAATAATGAGTATTATCTATGAGTTCTGTGTGGCCATTGCAATGAATTATTGAACTAAGCAGAGAAGTAGAGAGTGCTGTGGGAGGGATGGTTAGTGTCAGAACTGGTAAAAAGGGCTGGCAAGAGGAGGAATTTCAGACCTGCACCTGATAGGAATCAGCCTTGGGCTGTTGATCTTGATTCTCTTTCCCCCTTGTGAAGTTAGAGGAGGTCAGACACTGTCCCCCATGCCACTCTTACACCCTGTCTCCAAAACAGGGATGTTAATAGTACATCTCTGTGAGGCTCTAGAGATGGACTCAGTGATTCCTAGAGGTACGACTCAGCTCTAAGATTTCTTGCAACATTTTGATTTTCCAATCAGACCGTCTGTCTTCCCTGTTGTCTTTATATTTGAGCAAGAATCATGGGAAAGACACTTATAAGTAAGTGATCATTTTGAGCTTGTAAGTTATCACCAATGTAAATGGCTTTAGAATTCTTTAAGGTCCATCCCTGATTCTACTTTCTTCCTTCAATTTTGTTCACAAGCCCTTTCTAAGGGAACTCTCCTTTAGAATACCCAAGCTTTCAATACATCAACCAATAAAACCAGAACAATTAAACAAGCTAAGGTTTATTATGTGAATTAGTTCATCACATATATTGAAGCATAATTTTGAGACTTAAGCATTGAAGGCATAATTGAATAAATTATAGTACTCATGTTACAGCATCCTTTTCAAAGCAGATTTTTTTCAGGAACTATATATATATATATATTTTAACCTGGATGAAGTACAGTGTTCGATTGTACCCTTCCTATCATTAATCATTAGTTATGGCTTGTTTTACTTAAAATGTGTAGCTCCCAATTATTTTCCCTTTTGAATAGTAATTTCTGAAATGATAAACTTCCTCTTTCTGTGAATGATCTCTATTGCCTTAATTGTTACAGTACTGCTCTGGGTGGAAGGAAATCCAAATCAATGTCACCACAGGAAAAAATGGTACACAGAAAAAGTAACTGATAAACTATTTTCAAGTTTCTCTTTGACTGAACCAAAGAATCTTTCTTTAGTAAATATTAACTGCCTGAAAATCTGGCAAAATCAAGGGGTTCAATGTGGTGAGACTACATTTGCCCGGGGCATCCAGCCCAGACCTGCAGAAGCAGAAGTAACCCGCTGGTAAGAGTGAGGCTTCACACTTGAGCCTTCCTGTGTTGTGAGATCCTGGGCTGGGTTAACTTATCATTGTTTGGCTCAGTCTCTTCATCTGTAAAATCAGAATGGTGATGATGATGTTAGCTGCCATGAAGTCAGCTTGAATTTGTGGCAACCCCATGTATAACAGAATGAAATATTGCCCAGCCCTGTGTCATCTTCACGATCATTGGTATGTTGGAGTCCATTGCTGTGGCCATTGTGTCAATCCATCTCATTGAGGTTTTCACTGGCCTACTTTACCTAACTTGATGTCTATTTCTAGTGACTGGTCTTTTTTTTGATGATGTGTCCAAAGTAAGCAAGATGAAGTCTCGCTATCCTCACTTCTAAGGAGTATTCCAGTTGTATTTCTTCTAAGACTAATTTTTTTAGTTCTGACAGTCCGCAGTCTATTCAATCTGATGATACAGCTCACCTTAAGGTTGTGGTGAGGACTAAATGAGTTAATACATGGAAACCACTAGGAATAATGCCCAGAACATTGCAAGGACTCAAAAATATTAGCTAACTAGGTAATCATGAGGATGATGATGATCCCAAGCCCCCGAGCCAAGTTGCCAGAAGTTGTTACTAAGGAGTTTCTAAGGACTAATACTCTCTGCTCTCGATAATGGCTGACACTCATGATCCAGGGAAAATATGTCTGTGAGTTTCTCACATGGACATTGGAGGAAAGGGTGTACCAGAATATCAGAAACTGCCTGGAGTCACCCCACCAGCACATGGCAGATTATTACTCCAAGCAGATCCTCTAACTCCTATTCTGATGATGAAATCCAGCTAGTTGTATGTTTAGAGTTTTGTTAAGTGTCTTTGCTGCAGCAATGTCGCGTGTTAGAGTGTAGAATTTCTTTTCTGCCCTGGCACATAGAGGCGGACTGATATCACTGCTCACCCTTCCCTCTTCCCACTTTGTCAAAGGAAGCAGGCCTCCTCCTGTGCTCACTTCCAGTCTAGCTGCTTCCTCCACCTTCCTGTCTGCTCCCTCCATCTCCCCTGGGATCCGCTTTTACTTCTTTTCTGTCTTGTGTTTTCAACCTGTCCCTCTATTGACTTCCTCTCTCACCTTATAAACACACTGAAGTCTATTTTATAATCCCATAGCCTACTGAAACTACCTCCCTTTACCTGTTTCTTTTCTTTATAGCACACTCACGTTTCCTGAAAGATGAGGTGACAACACCAGTCTCTCTCTTCTTCCATCCCATTCACGTTCCAGCTCACTGATTAGGTCCTTGTGTTGGTGACTCCAGTTGTTCCTCAGTGACATTGCTCAAAGGTGCCTTCCTAATCACCAGCTCCAGTGAACTTGCTTTATTTCACAACTAAAACATTTGGCCCCCAAAACCAGATCATTCTGGATTTCTTCTCATGTTTCTGATTATTTTATATCATCTTCTTTTGCTGGTTCATCTTTGTCTGAATGCTCCTTAAACCCTGATATTGCCCAGAGTACTCTCTTGGGCTCTTTTCCCTTCTAATCATTCTCCCTGAGTGCTATCATTTACTACAATCTATATGTTGATTACTACTAAATACATCTCTAGCCATCGATCAGTCTTCTGAGCTCTAGGTTTGCATACGAAACATAGGTTTAATGTCATGCACCAACAAATCCAGGAGACCTGATGGTGCAATGGTTAAGTGCCTGGCTGCTAACCAAATGGTTGGCAGTTCAAACTTACCCAGTAGCTCTGTGGGAGAAAGACCTGGAGATCTGCTTCCATGAAGATTACAGCCTAAAAAACCCTATGGAGGCAGTTCTGCTCTGTCACATGAGGTTGCTATTAGTTGGAATCTCCTGCACAGCACCTAAAAGCAACAACAATAACCAGTAAGTCAAGTTTGGAGGCCAGGCCCTCCTAACCAAGTTGAGATATTATTACTTCATCTTTCCTCCAAGATCAATTTGCTCTTCCATTTTAGTAGTTTGCATGGCTAGAGCTTCTTTAAGCAGCATACATATTATCACCTGTATCTGTAATTTTAATTAACACACATTTTTGCATTTTAGGAGCTAGTGTTTAATCCAGTTATATTGAGTTCAGTTTTCTTAACATAAGCAATTAAAGTGTTGTTGGTTGGGCAAGAAACTTTGAATTGATTTTCCAAAAGACACAGATTAGTGTTGATCCATGACCCTGGATTGAGCACCATTCACTGTGCAGAAGACTAGCCAGGATCAGGGATGGTACAGGGTAAAACAGATTTGTCTATCAGGGATTCTACTAGAATCAGCCAGTGGAAACTCAGCCGTTAAAATGTTTCTGAAAGGGACTGCGTGCGAATTTCACATTTATTGTCAGCTGTGTAGGCCTAGCAACCTGGGTATCGTGGTATTGTTAATGCAGAGCTTACACAGTTCACTTCTGCATGTTCCTGTGATTCTGATTTATTTTCCTTCTTTATTCCCTCATGTTTTACTATGATTTTATAAAACTTTAAAAATTAATCCAAGTTCCTCTTTGGAAGGTAGAACAAGTGATAAAATCTGAAGACGAGACAACCGAACAAAGGATCTTCAAGAATACCCACAGAAGGTCAACATGTCTGGAATGAGGTCATTGTGCCCATCTCAAAGGGGAACTAACATTCCACAGATTCCTCAGACCCTGACCCTGTCCAGATAAAATCCTCTAATCCGCCTCCAGAGGGGGAGGTAGATTTTGGAGGAGCTCACTCCCCTCTGTCTCCTAAATACCGATATACAATAAAACACTCTTGCTGCTCACCTCACCCCTGTCTCAGTATTGGCTCTTGCGGCAGGTGGCTCAGACCTGCATCTTGAGGTAACATTTACGCCTGACACTGGACTTTGTTTAGGCAGATCACTAGGACATCCAGGTAAAGGGTGAATTAATGGAAATGAGATACAGGCAGGCAATTGGATTGATTTGCGGTTTGTGATGTCCTGAAGGGTCTCCAAGCATCTCCCCCTTTCTCCTTTCCTTCCCTTCTTCAGCCTTCCCTTTCTTCTTCCTTTACTTTTGCAAACAATTTTTCCTTCTTACTGTCTTCCTACCATATGGCCTATGCTTTAATCCACCAAAAAATGTCATTCGTTTTTCAATGAGTATTGAGACCATGGCGAGCAAAAGTGCTTACCAATCCCTCGGTTACAATCACCTCTCCTTATTAGACCCAGACAGCCCCATCGAAAACAGCACTATAGCAGGGAGGTGTCAACACTGGAAACAAGGGAAGCCCAGTGCCAGGGCTGACCGTTAAAGAAAGTGCAGTCGCTTGAAACGGCACACTTTTATTTCTAACGTTAACGTTGAGAGTCGTTATTGGAATAACACAGTCCAAATGCTTCATGAAAACGCTTAGCTAAAATAAAGTATAATAAATTCCAGGCTTGATTTTAATCATCGCAAACTTTAAGACAGTAAACATTTAAGCAAACAAAATGATTAGGAAGTGCCACTAACGTCGTGAAGATAACGAGCATGTAGCCTGAACCCCACTTGGGTTGCTTACCATCTATCATGTGTGGCTGTAAGTCAACAGCTTGGGAAGCAAAAGTCTTTGTATTTATTCTTCTATCACCTGAAAGCGAATGTTTTTGGCTAATGGCTTTATCCCTGTTTGATGTGAAAAGCACACACCTATTGATTTGTGCACCGGGCTTCCCATTAGAAGGTGAAGTCAGCATGGATTTCTTGTTTGCTCTTTGTTGGCACAGCAGTAGGGGTGGGTCAGCACTGGCGGGTGGTTGGTCCTGGGCTGCCATGGAGCAGTGATTAGAAGCAACACAAAAGCACTCCCCACTAGCAGCGATCATGTCACTGCATTAGCCGAACTGCAGCAGGAGCAATGGTGCCCACTCGTCAAACGTGGTTCAGAGCAGTCACGGTGGAACACGAAGCACCAGGTTGTGGTTTTAAGTAGAAAGAGCATGGCCACTGGAGTCAGACAGAAATAGGGTTGTGCGTACATCTCACCACTTACGCTCTGTGTAACCTTGAAGACATCACTTAACTTCTCATCAATGCAGACATCTGTGAAATGTGGCCACTGTGCTTGTCAGACTGTTTGGAGGACCAGCTTGGGAAGCAAAGGCTTTTGTATACATACATGAGGCATTTTGGCACATGCAAAGTGATCTATGTACTCTCATAAAAACATACAATGTGCTAGAAATGTTCAAAATGCATGGGCCTCCCGCTCTACCCTGGCAGGGAGGTAAGCTTTTGTAAAGATTGAAAGCCCTTTGCCCTCAGTGGGGAAGATGGTCACCAGGTTCAGCAAATAAAAAGCCCAGGGTGCCTAGCTAAGTTTGAATTTCAGAAAAACAATGAATCATATATTGTTGTTGTCATATTTTTAGTATAAGTATGTACTCTGATGTAACATGCAGTATTTGGGATGCAGTTATGCTAAAAGCTTATTCATTGTTCATCTAAAATTCAAATTTAGCTGGTCGTTCTGTATCTTATCTGGCAATCTTAGGGGAAGATTGTATGGAAAGAGTATTTTTTTTTCTCTTTTTGCACCAGTCTGAGAGGTCTGATTCTTTCCTCAGTGCTATCATGCCCTGCGTGGCAGAGGTGGGGCAGTGCGGCAAAACTGAACTGGGCTGACACCCTGGGCGTGGCATGCTTCTCATTCCTTGAACATTCCTTGTTCTTCATTTGCAAAATAGGGATAATAATACTGCTTACTGTACAGGTAAGTGCTCCACTGCTAGCCTAAAAGTTGGCAGTTCGAACCCACCCAGCAGCACCTTGAAAGAGAGGTCTGGAGATATGCTTCCAAAAGGCCCCAGCTTTAAAAACCCTACAGAGCAGATCTCTCTGCACATGTGGGGTCACCGTGAGTCAGAATCGACTGAACGGCAACTAACAACAACAGTAACAACTATATACGTTTGAGTATTGTTAATATTAAACGATTAATAAATATAACCAACTTGGAAAAATACCTGGCATGTAATAACTGCTCCAAGTGTTAATTATTACCCTATTTCATCTATTTTAGTGTTTTCAACTTTTTCAGATTTTAAGATTCTTACAGTTTGGAAGTATCTCTCAGTGGATGGCAATTTGCAATTGCTGTTGGGCAGGTGGCAGTCATGATGTAGGTACATGCATGAACTTGACCATAGCTGTTCAGATCGTCATGGCTTTAATCGAGTTACTGTATTGTTTGAAAAACACTTTACTCCTTAGGGAAGATAATTCACATGCATAGCAGGGAATCTCAAAGAAACATGACAAAGGAAGTTTTTCCCTTAGAAAGAAACTCTTCCAGGGCTCAGGGACAGAGAGAAAGGTGAAGCTTTAATGATAAAAGCCATCTGGAATAGATGGGTGAGGGGTGCTACTTCTTGGTGCATCTTCATGAGCAAGCACCTGGATGCATTACGTGAACTCACACCCGATCAGCTAGAGAATAAAGTTGTTGAAAGGCGAGTGACTTGGTGGTCTGTCCTGATGGCGTGAGTGGATACTGCAACCCCCTGGCCTTCCAGTCAACAAATCATTTATAAACCATTTGAAGAAGAAAATATTCTCATTGTTGCTTAAGAACTTTCTTCTGACACCTACTGATAAGGTCAAGAAAATGTCCATCTCACTTGCAGAGTGGGTACCCTCAGTTATGTTAATTTGAAAACTTTTTACTGGTGTCAATAGTCAATCACTCTTAAAAATGTTCCACCACCGACACTCTTGATAGGACAGAGGACAATTATTACATAGCTAAAAATACAGACATTGATGAATCCAAATCAAAAAGTGATTCAGAATAGTCAGCCTCTGAATGTGAAGAGCTTTTAGGCATACATTAACTGATTCATCTTGTTATACATTTTATATAAACACAAGAAATATGTATAATGAAACAATGTAAAAAAGGCTAGGAGATTTCTCTATATAAGAATAAAATAACAACTTGATTTAATAAGAAAGCATTGTGTCTCTCTAATTGGTGACTTTTTTTGTTTGTAGTGGTATGTGAATTATGGGTGTAATTTTAAAATCAATGGCATTTCAGAATCAATAAAATAGGTGTTATTTTTATTCTCTAGCATTGAACTTGCTGAAAAAGAGAAGAATAATGTCATATTCTGTGCTCAGGAGACCACTCTTCATTTACCTACATCCACTGAGCACTTACTGTGTGCCAGGCACTGTGTATGAAGGAAAGATGATACAAGAGTAAAGAAGATGGGATGATACTCTCATTGTGGAATTTACATTCCAGAGAAGAGGTCAGCAAACTTCTCTGTAAGGGTCAGGTGTTAAATATTTTATGCTTTGGGGCAATATAGTCTGTTGCAACTACTCAACTCTGCAGCTTTACAATGAACATAGTCATAGACAGTAGTTAAACAGATGGTCGTGGCTGTGCTCAAAAAAAATTTATTTATGGACACTGGAATTTAAACTTCATATTTTCCAACAGTTTCTGGGTGGCACAAATGGTTAAGCACTCGACTACTAGCCAAAAGGCAGCACAAACTCAGCCAGAGGTGCCTCAGAGGACAGGCCAGGTGATCTAATTCCTAAAAGGTCATAACCTTGAAAATCCAATGGAGCAGTTCCACTGTGCACACATGGGGTTGCCATGAGTCAGAATCAACTGAATGGTAACTGACAACAACATGATTTTTATGTCCACAAAATGTTACCCTTCTTTTGATATATATGTTTTCATCCATTTGAAAAGGTAAAAACCACTCCTAACTCTCAAGCTGTAGAAAACACATGGTGAGCTGAACTTGGCCCAGGAGCTATTGTTTTCTAACCACTGTTCCAGAGAGTGTGAGAAGCAAAAACTAGCAAACAGGCAGATAAATAACGTTAAGTGCATATGTGACCTACCTGTGAAGAAGTACCCAAAGGGGCTAAAGCAGAAACAAAGCTACCTGAGAAGGGGTAGGCAGGGTGGCTTCTCTGAGGATGAGATAGTCCGAGATTCAAAGACAAGAACCAACTAATTGGTTATGCATAGAGCAGGCCCAAGCTCTCAGGCAGAGGGACAGAGCCTGCACAGCTGTAATGTGGGCAGAAATGTGCTTGAGGTGTTTGGGCACCCTAGGAAGACCAGTGCACCTGGGAAAGCTAGTGCTGTGGGGACACCAGCAGGCTGAGATGGGAGTGGAGGGTGAGGGCCACAGAAGGAGGCAGTTAGAGGGGGGAGGGCCAGCAAGATGCAAACAGGGTTCTGTGACTAGCAGTGGGGTCCATTGTGTTGGCTTTAGCTATGTGATTTAGTAAATTCGTGTTTCTGAATATGCACCTTCACTAGCGTTAGCAGGTAAAAGACACACATTGAAGTGTGTGTGTATGTATATAGAAAAAGAGATGATTATTAAGCATCCACTATGGACCAGGGAGCCCTGGTGGTGCAGTGGTTAAGAGCTCAGCTGCTAATCAAAAGATCAGTAGTTCGAATCCACCAGTTGCTCCTTGGAAACCCTACGGGGCCGTTCTACTCTGTCCTGTAGGGTCGTTATGAGTAGGAATCAACTTGACGCCAATGGGTTTAGTTTTTTTTTTTTTTTGGTGGACCAGGTAGGTAGTGTTCAAGAGTCATCACAGATAAAGAGTTAGAGATGGGGAATTAGACTCAGAAGAATGAACTGACTTGCTCTAGTTCACTCAGCTTTGAAAGCAAGTTCATCTAATTCGGAAAGTCCGTGTTATTTCCATAGCTGCTAAAATAAATGAAAAAAGATTGTATATAACAGAGGTAGCATTTTCTATTGTTTGTGAGAAAAGGATAAGAACAAAATAATAGATCTGACGTGGGAATGGAATTAATGTTGAGCTAATTTTTTGTCTTCTTTTAATTTATTCTTTTATTTATAATATAATTTTAAAAAATGGAAATAACACATAAGGGAATTATCTCATGGAGACTTTTTTTCAACATTATAATTATTTATGAAATTAAGGTTACATTGTTCCAAAGCATATGCACAATTGAGTAGTGATAAAAGGCCCCAAAACTTATCTACTGCATGTACTTACACCAGAAAGGCAAGACAAATAATGTCTTTAGAAAATAAATTTCTGGATATCCTTTCTAAAGATGAAAGGCACAATATCAAAAGGAAAAAAAGGCAAATAATTAAGGCCTGTTTTGTAAGTGGCATGCCATGCCAAAATCACTGACATTATTGGAGACAATTTATGACCAGGATACTAATAAAATGAACAAGGTATATTAAAATGGAAACAAGACCCAGAAGAAAAAATGTCATGGGTTTTAATTATATGCAACAATAATAAAATCATTTCTAGACTTCTTATAGAAACTGCTGGGGAGAGAGCTCCTGAACATTCCCTCTGGACAAAGGATGTTAAATCAAAATTAATTCTACAAACACCTAAACTATTTACGATATGGAAGAAGATTTTGTCAGTCTGTTTATTTAGCATGCTGCTTTCTTTATTTTAGTGCAGGTACACCTGTATAGGAGCCCTGGTTGCACAGTGGTTGACATGATCGACTGCTAACCGAAAGGTCAGTGATTCGAAACCACCAGTGGTTCCGTGGGAGAAAGATGTGGCAGTCTGCTTCCATAGAGATTTACAGCCTTGGAAACCCAATAGGGTCGTTATGAGTCGGAATTGACTCGATGGCAGTGGGTTTGGTTTTTTTGGTTTATACCTCTCCCTCCTGCCCCTGTTGTACATAGTGACGCATTGTACAACAGAACGAGACACTGCCTGGTCCTGCACCATCCTCACAATCATTATGCTTGAGCCCTTTGTTGCAGCCACTGTGTCAATCTATCTTATTGAGGGTCTTCCTCTTTTTCCCTGGCCCTCTACTTGACCAAGCATGATGTCCTTCTCCAGGGACTGATCCCTCCTGATAATATGTCCAAAGTATGTGAGATGAAGTCTTGCCTTCCTCTCTTCTAAGGAGTGTTCTGGCTGTACTTCTTCCAAAACAGATTTGTTCATTCTTCTAGCAGGTCACGGTATATTCAATATTCTTCACAAATACCATAATTCAAAGGCGTCAATTCTTCGGTATTCCTTAGTCATTGTTCCTCTTTCACATGCATATGAGGTGAATGAAAACACCATGGCTTGGGTCAGGTGCACCTTAGTCTTCAAGGTGACATCTTTGATTTTAACACTTTAAAGAGGTCTTTGCAGCAGATTTGCCCAGTGCAAAGCATCGTTTGATTTCTTGAGCGCCCTTGGTAAACACTAATAATAATCTTTGTTCTCCATACGTTTGCCTTTCTTGTCTCTTTATATAAGTGAGGTCATACAATATTTGTCCTTTTTTGATCGACTTATTTCACTCAGCATAATGTCTTCCAGCTCCATCCATATTGCAGCATGCATGAAGACTTCATTTCTCTTATTGGCTCAGTAGCATTCCATTGTATGTATGTACCACATTTTGTTACCTGTTCATCTGTTGATGGGCATCTGGTTGTTTCTACCTTTTGGCTGTTGTGAACAGTGCTGCAATGAACATTGGTGTAAAAGTCTCTGAGTCTCTGCTTTCAAGTCTTTCCGGTATATACCTAGGAGTGGAATCGCTGGGTCATACGGTAGCTCTACTTTACTTTTTTTAGGAACTGACACACTGCTTTCCAGAACAGCTGTACCATTTTGCATTCCCACCAGCAATGGGCAAGAGTTCCAATTTCACCAAAGTTTATTTATTTATTTATTTATTTCAATCTTAGCCATTCCAGTGGGAGTGAAATGTTATCTCGTAGTAGTTGTTCTGATTTGCATCTCTCTGATGGCTATTGATTCTGAACACCCTTTCATGTATTTGGTGGCCATTTGAATGTCCTGTTTGGTGAAATGTCTGTTCAACTCCTTTGCTCATTTGTGATTGGGTTATTTGTCTTTTTGTTATTAAGTTGTTGAAGTTTTATATATATTTTGGTTATTAGATTCTTGTTGGATATATGGTTTCTGAAGATAATCTCCTAGTTGGTAGCTTATCTTTTCACTTTTTTGGTAAAGTCTTTTGATGACTAAAAGTTTTCAATTTTTAGGAGGTTCCATTTATTTATTTTGTCTATTATTGTTTGTACTTTTGTTATTATATTAGATAATTCATTGTTAAAAGCTAGGCCCGACAGCGTTGCCCCTGCTCTTTCTTCTAAGAATTTTATGGTTTTAGTTTGTACATTTAGATCCTTAAACCACTTTAAATTTGTTTCTATATGTGGTGTAAGGCATAAATCCTGTTTCATTTTTCTGCATGTGGAAATCCAATTTTCCCAGCACCGTTTATTGAAGACTCTTCTTTCCCCATCAAATGGACTCAGCACCCTTGTCAAAAATCAATTGACCATAGATGGGTGGGTTTATTTCTGGACTCTCAATTCTATTTCATTGGTCTACATGTTTATTGTTATACCAGTACCAGGCTCTTTTGATTATTGTATCTGTATAGTATATTTTAAAATCAGGAAGTGTGAGTATTACTACTTTGTTCTCTCTTTCAGCACTGCTTTAGCTATTTGAGGCCTCTTGCCATTGGTTGAAGTTTGTTTTTTTCTATTTCTGTAAAGAAGGCTATTGGAATTTTTATTGGAATTGCATTGAATCTATAGATTGCTTTGGGTAGTATAGACATCTTAACAACAGTCAGTCTTTCAATCCATGGACATGCAACATCTTTCCATTTGTTTAAGTCTTCTTTAATTTCTTTTAGCAATGTTTTATCGTTTTCATTGTATAAGTCCTTCGTGTCCCTGGTTAGATTTATTTCCAGGTATTTTATTCTTTTAGATGCCATTGTAAATGGAATTGATTCCCTAATTTCCCTTTCAGATTTATAATTGCTGGTGTATAGAAACCCAACTGATTTTTGTTTGTTGACGTTTTACCCTGCAACTTTGCTAAATTCCTCTATTAGCTCTAGATGTTTTCTTGTGGACTCTGGGATTTTCTATATATAAGATCATATCACTCATGAATAGAGATAATTTTACTTCTTCTTTTCCAATCTGGATACCTTTTATTTATTTTTCTTGTCATGTTGTTCTGGCTAGGACTTCTAATAACAATATTGAATAGGAGTGGTGAGAGTGGGCACCATTGTCTTGTTCCCAATTTCAAGGGGAAAGTGCTCAGTCTTTCTCCATTAAGTATCATGTTGGCTGTTGGCTTTTCATATATGCCTTGAATCATATTGAGGAATTTCCCTTGTATTCCAATCTTTAGTGTTTTCATCAAGAAAGGGTGTTGGATTTTATCAAATGTTTTTTCTGCATCCATAGAGATGATCATGTGGTTCTTTTTCTTTGTTCTATTGCTGTGGTGTATTACATTGATTAATTTTCTAATGATGAACCATCCCTACATTCCTGGAATAAATCTCACTTGGTCATGGTTTATGACTCTTTTAATATGCTGTTGGATTCTGTTTGCTAGTATTTTGTTGAGGATTTTTGCACCTATATTCGTAAGAGATATTGGCCTATGGTTTTCTTTTCTTGTGATGTCTTTGTGTGGTTTGGGTATCAGGGTTATGTTTGCTTCATAGAATGAATTAAGGAGTATTCCTTCCTTCTCTATCTTTTGGAAGAGTTTAAACAGTATTGGTGCCAATGCTTCTCTAAATGTTAGATAAAATTCCCCAGTGAATCCATCTGGTCCAAGACTTTTTGTTGTTGTTGTCGGGAGGTTTGGGATCACCGATTTGATCTCTTCACTTGTTATGAGTCTGTTGAGACTCTCTATTTCCTCTTGTGTCAGTTTGGATAGGTTGTGTGCTTCTAAGAATTTGTCCATTTATCTAGGTTATCTAGTTTGTCTGCTGTGGAGTTGTTTGTAATATTCTCTTTATCTCTATCAGGTCAGTTGTAATGTCCCCTCTTTCATTTTTTTATTTTGGTCCATGAAGATGTTTTTGATCTTATGTGTTGTTTATTTTTTATTCTTCTAGAAAATTATGGTGCTTGTGTTTATTCCATGGGTGTATCCCTGCTATTGCAAATGCTTTACTGCAAAAAACCAGCTTCAATTTGTCTTGTTTGTTTTCATCTAATCTATGTGTGTCTTTATGCATCAGATTTCCAACATGCTTCTCAAATCACTAGATGTTAGCAAAGAAACTGATGATTTTAGTGGGAATCTAAATTTTCTTTTGTAAGAGCTGAGTGTGGATACAGTCTACAAGTTCATGTCACACCCAGAAAAATGTAAGGCCCTTTCTTGCAGCCAGAAATTTCAAATGGTGTGATATTTGGGTCATTAGAAAAGTATATATTTTTTCATTTATTTAAAAAATATTTATTGAGCAGTTAGGAGGCTACAGCAGCTGAGAAATGAGCATTGGTGTTTCCTGAGCTGGGGAAGACTGGTGGAGTGGGTGTGTGGGGGAGCTGGGCTCGGCTGGTACGACGTGTGAGCAAACCTATTAGACTAGTAGAGCTGTCAAGCAGGCATATGGATAACTATTTGGAATTCAAGAGGCAGGGAATATGAGGACTACAGTCACCAGTGTATAGGTGGTATTTAGGCCATTAGACTATCACTATCATTTGATAATTGCAAACAAACTGTGCTGATTTTTACAATGGCAATATAGAACAAAATGCAAATGTAGCCCAATCTGAAGTGTCCTAGATTAGGTTCTAAAACATTAAACACAGTTCAAGGATAAAGAGATACACATACCTTTACTTTGTGCACCTAATAACAACCACATGATACTTATCAGGACCCTGGGTAGCACAAGCAGTTTGTGAGCAGCTGCTAAAATAAAGGTTACCAGTTTGAACCCACGCAGGGGCTCCAGTGAAGACAGGCCTGGAAAACTGCTTCCATAAAGATTACAGCCAAGAAAGCCCTATGGAGCAGTTCTACTCTGTAACACATGGAGTCGCCATGATTTGGGGGCTGATTGGATGGCTGCTAGCAACAACAACAACTATACTTATGCTATAATGTGGTTAGGGGACATTGGTGGTCAGTGGTAGAATTCTTCCCATTTCCATGTGTAAGACCTGGGTTAGATTCCCAGCCAATGGCCCTCATGTGCAGCCACCACCTGTCTGTCGGTGGAGGCTTTCATATTGCTATGTTCCTGAACACGTTTCAGCAGAGCTTCCTGATTAAAATGGACTAGGGAGAAAGGCTGGCTATCCACTTCTGAAAATCAGTCACTGAAAACCCTATGGATCACAAGAGTCTGATCCTGTGGTACATGGATGGGGTCACTATGGGTTGGGGGCTGACTTGATGACAGTGAACAACAACAGATAAGTTGCACAAGGTCACACAGCCATTTGAAGTCTCTTACAGAGTCAGCATCTTCAGGGTGACATACACAGACTCCCCTCCACCACCTCCAGGCAGGCCTGTCTTGTCAGATGCATGTGATCTACACATGGTAGATGAGGCCTCAACTACACAGGGCAGAGCAGCAAACCAAGCTCAAAATCTAATTAAAACCCTATCCGTGCTAAAGAGGCTACTCTTCCTCCCTGGCAGAGTTATTCTGAAGCTCAAATACTGCCTGAAAAAATACATGCAGCATTTATAAATAGCTAAAGCATTTTCAGTGCGTAGTAAATTATATGGGCTGTCTTAATTTTGCACTTAGGACTTTGAAAAAATCTGAGAATTTTTGAGAGTGCTCTTGCAGAGGCCGAATAGCATTGCTTCTTGGTGAAATTACTATGAGTGAATCTGACATTTGAGTTCTCCTTGTTTTCTCTTCTGCTTACCTGTTTTACCCTTGAAAGCCCAGCATCCAGGACCCTCTGCCAGTCTTTACAGTGTGAACAAACTTGCTAGGATGGGTTTTTTAAATGGTAAAGCCCAAGTTAATTCCTAGCTCTGTGTGAAAGCTTGCATGCCCTGACAATTTCATTATGTCGGCAACGCTTATCAATCTCATCACGAAACTGATGCTGAAGGTAGATTTAAGGGCTTTCCAGGCCACATCTCCTCACAGTAATTTGAGGCTCCTCAAGGTCTGTGTCTTATTCATCTGTGTGTCTGCGAGCACCCAGCTCAGTGCTCACGCTCACCAGGTGGTTAGTTCATACTTGTGACATATTAAATGAGAGGGGTGAGCCGTGTGTTCTCATTTCTGTTGGTCACAGTGGATGAGAGAACACAGAAGGTGAATGACTGGTGCCCACGGTGTACACACATTTGCATATTGTGAGTTAGGAGGGAAAAGTGTGAATATGCTGCTTAGTGGTTAAACGGAGAGCCGGATGTTATAGGAGAATAGGAATGTGTCACAGCAAACCCTGGTGGCGCAACAGTTAAGCGCTTGGCTGCTAACCGAAAGATTGGTGGTTTGAAGTATGAACCTACCAGCCACTCTGCAGGCGGAAGAAAGACCTGATGATCTGATCCCGTAAAGGTTACAGCCTAGAAAACTCTATGGGGCAGTTCTACTCTGTCCTAAAGGGTCACTATGAGTCAGAAGCAACTCGATGCCACCCAGCAACAACAGCATCATAAAACTATAACCGCCATTGCTTTTGCTGTATCTTTGTAAAGTACTTTTAATCTCATTTGGCTTCCACAGCATCATTGAATTGTTAGCTCCATTTTTGCAGATGAAGAATCCAGGAAAGCTAATGTAAGTCACTATCTCCAGCCACAAAACTATTCAGAGAGTAATCTGGGAGTAAATCTGACGTTTCAGAGTTTTGGGCAATATCGTGATAAAATGCTGGATTAATGATTTGCAGCTGAGGCACCCTAGACACTTTTTTTTCATTCTTTTTCACCTGAAATCAATGAACTTAGCCAATAAACATCGCTAAGGACTTTTGGTAGGAAATTTCTTTCAATTGCTATGCATACTGAGTTTATTAGGAGCCATTATTTCTGCTCAACAGGGATCCACTTAACTTCAAATTTTATGAACACATGCAAAATGTGCCTTAAAAACACACAAGGAGAGGTCACAAAATATGTGTAATGTTGAATTAATGAGCGTTAAAATTATTCTACCTCTTAGTTGATGCCTAATAGCCCCAGATCCTAATAAAACCAACTAATCGCTAGAGGGGCCAAAATTGAGGAAGATGATCCGGCACCCTTTTAAAGCTTTCATTATCAAGGGATAATTCTGAAGGAGAATACATTATGGTATTAACAACTGATTCAAATGCAAGGCTAATATTACATTTTTTTTTATTATTGGAAGGAGAACGATTTACTTTATAAATGGTATTCCCTCCGGGGTTCTTAATAACCTCCCATGTGGAAAAATGGACTTTATTAAAATGACATACACACAAACTTTGAAAACATGAAAGTATAAAACCTTTCTTTTGCCCATTAATTTAGAGATACCTCCATTTTGTTAAAAACTAGTACTTAATCTTTTCAATAAATGTATTTGAGATTTAGAAGGTAGAAAAATCCAACTTAAGTCTATGGATTGTACTCCAGTTGAAGCAGTTTATTCTCTGTCAATTCTTTTACGAAATCTTTGTGTATCTATTCCCTTGCTGCCTTTATCTTTAAGGGAAATAAAAGAATGTTGCACATATTTGGGTATTGTCTCTAGGCACTCCAGGGCCATGTGCTTTGTGGCTATCAGTAAGAGTAAACCAGGTATATGGCATATGTGTCTATACTCCATACTGCACTATTTGCTAAACTTCAGGGTCAGTGTGCACATAATTTTCAGTTTTTAAATAGTAAGGTGTTTGGAGAGCTGCCGATGGGACAGATTTGAGTGGAGTGGGCAGAAAGGGCAACGGCAATGCTTTGAGGTTCAGTAAAGTTCAGGTTCAAATAAAAGAGGGAAATGTGCCCTAGCAAACTCACAGCTGAGTGGGCTGGCTCATTTATGCACTGGCAACTCAGCAAATATTTATTTTGTGGCCTCTCTATGGAAGATATTTCACTGGGTATACAAAAGCAAATAAGGCTTGGCCCTAATCTCAAGCATTTACAACTGGGGAGGGGGTTGGTGTTCTAGGAAATAAGCCATCATTTATAGTATATTGACACATGCTAAAAAGGTGGGAGTGAGCACGTTAAGATAACACAAAATTGTTGTTAGATGCTGTCCAGTGACCCTACGTATAACAGAACTGAATGATGCCTGCTCCTGCACCATTGTCACAATGATGTTGTTTGTTGTTAGGTGCCATTGAGCTGGTTCTGACTCATAGCAACCCTACATACAAGAGAATGAAACATTGCCCAGTCCTGTGCCATCATCACAATTGTTGCTATGTTTGAGCCTGTTATTGCAGCCACGGTATCAATCCATCTTGTTGGTCTTCCTCTTTTTCACTGACCCTCTACTTTACCAAGCACGATGTCCTTCTCCAGAGACTGGTCCTTCCTGATAACATGTCCAAAGTACATGAGACAAAGTCTCACCATCCTCCCTTCTAAGGACCATTCTGGCTGTGCTTCTTCCAAGACAGATTTGTTCTTTCTTCTGGCAGTCCATGGTATAGTCAATATTCTTCACCAATACCATAATTCAAAGGCATCAGTTCTTCTTCTGTCTTCCTTATTCATTGTCCAGCGTTGCTAGGGATAGAATGAACAGCTGATGAGAAGATGCCCAAATCATTCATTGTCCTCCTTGAAATAATCACCGTCTTCCTCTTATATCTACTGCTCTTCCTACTGAAAATGAAAACTACATCCTTAGTATGTCTACATAGCCAATTTCTTGTTTCTGCTGGTAGATTTGTAAACAGAATTAACAGGGAAGGTATACCAGATGGCTTGCCTGCAAGAATGCAGCCTGCAAAAATGAGCATTTCTGTCTCATTCATGGATCTGCAGGTCAGTGGGGGCAGGAGGCTCTGCTGTGGGCCACACTTCTGGCTTAGGTCTGACCCCTCCCCTTGCCTCTTATTTCAGGGCCTGACTGAAAAAGTAGGAGCTACTTGGGCACACCTTTCTCAAGTAGAGTATAACAGACCATAAGCCCAAGCCAAACCTTGCAAGCACGTTTCATGCCAATAGAAATCTACCAGCCAAAGAAAGGCTTCTGACATTTTATTGAATAAAACAAGTCACATTGCTCAATCCAACATCAATGAGTTAAATTTAAAAAATGTTTACATTGAGAAGGAAGAGAAAGGGAGTATTTGCTGAACAAATATTGCATCTGGTAGCAAGAGAAATACAATATATAGGCTAGATTCAGGACTGAAATGCCAGCAGCTCCTTAGAGTTCAAGGTTAATATCATTAAATTGCTGTCTCCACCACCTTAATCATAATATTACTGCTTATAATGCCATCCACCAGTGTCATAGGTATTGGTTGAGCCTGAGACTTTAAAGATAAACACATCAAAGTCCTTATCGTTTGTGAACCTATTTTGGTTTATGTTGATCTTTCCTTTGGTTTAAATTTTTAATGTTTCACATTTACAAAAACATGTTAGCCTTATAAATTTAAATCAAAACTAAATGTTAGTTTTGGATTACTTTTCAAGTCTAGAAAAACTGTGATTTAGTTCTTTTAATTGAAGAAAACTATATCCTCCAATTTCAATCATTATGACCTTTAAGTATATGATCATAGATAAATATTTTGATTTAAACTAATGGTTATGATCTTATATTTTATCCCATCTATGTGAACACACAGATTTAGAGAAACTAAAAAATTTTCAGAGGACTGACTGCATACTTTTTGTAAGCCAGAAGAAACTTCAGCTGAATAAATAAATTTTTAATGGTTGCTCAGAAAACGAGAAGTTGACTCGATATGCCTGGAATCATCTTAAGGCTTGTTCACTCACATTTCTGGAGGTTGATGTTGGCTCTCAGCTGAGACCTGTGCTGGGATAAGAACACTTACTCATGGCCTCCCCATGTAGCCTGTGCTTCCATACAACATGGCAACTGGGTTCCAGAGTCAAGCGTATAAGAGAGGGACCAGCAGAAGATGCGTATTCATTTCTTAAGTAACCTTGGAAATGACGCAGCATCACTTAGACACACTCTGCCCAAGGAGGCAGTCTCAACGGTCCACCCAACTCAATGGGAGGAGTGCAGACCCCACCTCTTCATGAGATAGTGGCAAGGGCTGGAAGAGCTTGTGGGACTGGAAATACCGTTACGGTCATTTCAGAAAGTACAATGTTCTACACATTAAGATGTGACTATCTGTTGGCCAGTAACATCCAATGAAAGACCGTAAGACATAATTGAACAAAGGTGCATTGTAAGCACAATAAACAAGAGAGACAGTGGTCAAGAAGACATGAAAGAATAGGTTGGATCAGATATGCCTTCTAGGCCATGATGAGAAATTTGGATTTTATTCTGTATGCAATGGGATGTCATTGGAAGGCTTTAGGCATGAAAGAGACATTACCTGGTGTCTTACTTACCTAATGCTGCCATACCATAATACCACAAATTAGGTGGCTTTAAAGAAAATTATTTTCTTACAGTCTAAAGGCTGGAAGTCTAAATCAGGGTCTTGGCCATGTTGATTGCTTCTAAGGGTTCTGATAGAAGAACTGTTCCAGGTCTCTCTCCCAGCTTCTAGAGCTGTAGGCAGTCCTTGGTGTTCCCTTGCTGATTATAGATGTATCCTTACATGGTGTCTTTCCCCTTCATGTGACTCTATTTCATGTCTGTCCTTCTCTTTTATAAGAGGCCACTCAGAAGGGATTAGAATTAGTACCATTCATTAGGGTATGTATTCACTAAGTGATCACATCTGCAAATAAAAACAAACAAACAAACCAATTTCACCAAACAAGGTCACATTCACTGGTGCAGGGTTAGGCCTTCAACATATCTTTTTGGGGGACACAAATGAAGCCATAACACGAGGTTACTTTTCCCAGTTTTTAAGTTCACTTGGCTCTTGTATGAACACCAGACAATGGGAGGAAGAGTGGAAGCAAGGAATCATTTGCACCAAAGTACGTGAGAGGTGACGAGGCTTAAACTTAGGTCCTTATTGTCGAGATGGATGCAAATCGGGCTGACACTGGACATGCATCTATTGTGAAGGTGGCTGCCTGTGGCCTGGAGATACAAGATAGTGCGTGATCTTGGATTACTCTAACACTAAGAATTGAGCAACTAACTGGACAGTGAGGAAAAATACTGGGTTCAACAGGTTAAGGATGGGGAGTGTGTGCAGGCGAATCTAGAATTCTATAAATCCAAGTGGAATTATATATCCCATAATATATTATAGGATATACGTGCTTGAAGCTTAGTAGAGAGATTAGGGCTGGAGATAAAAATGTGCTAATATGATGTAGATGGTACCTAAGCTGACTATTAGAAGTTGAGTAGAATTAGTCAAGTGAAAGGAGAATAAGAGGACATTCCAGAGAGAGGAAATAGCTTGAACTAAATAACAGAGGCAAGCAATCGGTGATCAATTCCTGGATTATGAATATTTATGTTAAGATTTCTAAGCAACAGTGAAGCTAGGGCAAAAGTGGTCAACTGTCTCTGATAGCAACAGATTCCAGTCATTAGTAAGAAAAGGGTCTGCTCTTGTCCTTCAATAGGCTCATTAATCTGTTGCCACTTTCTTGGCTGCCTTTGTGCTTACTATTATTAATCTCATTAAATCCCATAAGTGCAAAAGCAATGAGCATTCAAAGCGTAGTCGGAAGAGGTTCTGAACTTGAAGTGCAAAGACAGGAGTGATTAAGATGCTAAGAAGATGGTGCATGCTGCATAGGTTTCTGTAATAAACTTTTCAAGAGTAAGGATAACTTAGAAAGATTAAGGATGAGTTCTAAAACATTGGGAACGTTCTGGCCTATGCAACTGAGAATGGTCAGGAAGAGGTAAAGAAACTTAATTGAAAAGGAATGGAAAATATCATGAATATGCTACTGCAAGATGGGCAACCTAGTCAGGGGTTATCAGCCTATTGCTAACTTTGTTGGAAATTCTAAAGATTAAGAAGAATGAAGAGCCCAGGTGGCGCAGTGGCTAAGAGATTGGTGGCTAACCAAAAGGTCGGCAATTCAAATCCACCAGCTACTCCTTGGAAACCGTATGGAACGATTCTACTCTGTCCTATAAGGTTGCTATGAGTCAGAATTGACTTGACCTCAATGGGTTTAGGAAGAATGCAGGGCCGATCAGTATTTCTTGCATGCCATGCATGCCATAGGTTGAAGCTTGCCTAGATTTTTGAAGTTTGAAAGTGAGGGCAGAGGTATGGAAAGTAAAGGGCTTTGCTGTCAGAGGCCCTTTGGTCTGGTTGAGATGACCAGGGTGAGGGGTTCTTTACAGATTTTCAAGATAGATGAAGCAGGGAAAGCAATCTTATAGAATATATTGCAGTATGGAAGGCTTTAATGGAGAAACTAACACTTCTATTTAGTAAAAGTATATCTGAGGACTGTGTACACAAACCCTGCCTATTATGTTCGAGTTGTAAACCGGTGGCCTCCCAAACGCCATTTTGGAATCTGTTTGAGGGTAGCGGACTTCCTGCACACTGAACTGTCTTAGTTTGAAATCCATGTATTCATTACCTGACACCAACTTTACAAACAAAATATTTGCCAAGGATTTCCTTCTCCCTGTCATTAAAAAAAAAAAAAAAAATCTTTCTAGCTAACCAAAAAAGACAGCCCAAACCATTGCCATCGAGTTGATTCTGACTCGTAGTGACCCAATAGGACAGAGTAGAACTACCCCATAGGGTTTCCAAGGCTGTGATCTTTATGGAAGCAGACTGACACATCTTTCTCCCAAGTGGATGCTGGGTTCGAACCACCAACCTTTCCATTAGCAGCCCACCACTTTAACAACTGCGCCACCAGGGCTCCTTTTTCTAGCTAAGAAGGTATAAAATTTGCTCTTATGAATTGACTTTAAGTACCAATATTTTGCACTTATTTTCTATGCCACATCTTTGCTAGGTGTTTGATGCACATTTCATCATTTTATGTACATAAAGCTCTATAAAGTAGATATGATTGTCATCTCATCTTATATATCAGGAAACTAAGCATGAAAGAAGGTAAATAACTTGCATGTCCTAAAAATTATTCATGATGGACCTAAGACTTGAAGCCAGTTCAGGTGACTCCAAAAGCTTGCTTACCTTTTTCCAGTATTGAGCTGCTATGAAGGTTGCCTAATTCTGACTTCCTCACATCTCTGTTTAGTATGACCATTTTCTTTGCGCCCTCTGTCAATTAAGGACAAAGAGGAAGAGAGAAGCAAGCTTTACAGTGACCGACTGTACCATCTGGTATTGATGTTCTTAATCAGCATTTTCTCTCTTTCTGCCTAAATAACTAGCCCAAGATTTCTCCTGCTTTCAGTTCTGTTTCTTACTGATTCATATTGAGTGGTTACCTATAAAAGATCACACCCCTCAATAAATAAATGTTTAGTGAACACCTGTTATATGAAATGCAGAAGACTGAACAAGATGGGGAAAACTCTACCTAGTTTCAGAGTAAATTTTCTTAAACGGACTTGGTACTGAGGCAGTGCCAGGATTTGACTTTGAAATATTTAAATTACACCCAGTGAGGTAAGGTTTTGTCCACTGTAGGTGTTTGCATTATAATCAACACTGGTGTTTTATGTACACGCTATTCAAACAGAGGATGGATATTAAAACTTCCATTTGCGGAACTTCTCCCAAGTTCCCTGTCTACATCCTCTGCAATTAAATTGCAGGCAGCTGCTTAGTGAATAATTAGACAACGTCAAAGACTACAACCTTTGACTTTCAATTAAAATCAATACGCATTAAACTGAAAAATGCCCACTGTTAAAAACAGTGCCTTTGACTTGCTCTGTATTATAGCTTCTTATTTAAAAAAAAAAGTTCAAATTATTTAAATGTGAAAAACAAAGAACCTAAAGCTGTAAGTGAGGAAATCAAGAGGGCCGTTTCTTGCTCGATTATAAAACATCTCCATGAGTTTCAATTGCATCGTACTGATTTAGGATCTACTCTGTTTTGAAAAAGAAATTTACACATTGCCCCATTCCTCAGCTCTGATCAGTAATGAGCCTGAGCTGAAGATGTCAGAATTAATGGCTTGTTTATTAGTTCTCTGTGGATGACTTAAGTTTCAGCTTCGAAGATGAAGAATAATTAACAAGAATGTAATGAGACGCTGTAGCAACCGACACAACTAAGCAACTGAGTTTTACTACAATATTTTTTTTCTTTGTAATTAAGCTTTTAAAAAGCCTTCTGAGAATGTCAGAATTTAAAAGATACTTTTGTCATTTAAACTCCTGGAGGACAAAACAATTATAAGCTACACATTTAAAGTTTCTTATCAAACTTTTCAACATACCTAAAGAAGATAAATGCTCTGTAATAAATTCTCTCTATATGTTGGCCAAAAGGTGAGCAGTTAATAAATATCTGTTGAATGGATGAGTGATCTAACAAATGAGAGGAGAAGTAACATTTCTATGTCACTAAGAACTTTGCAAACTAGGAGTCAATTTAAAGAAAAGTCTTTGGATTTTATATATTTTTTTCCAATTTCTTGATGTTATGGATAATAATGGATAAACATTTATAGACATTTTGGGGATAAAATCCCACAAAATAAAACCACAAAAAAAAAAATTTTTTTTCTGTTCAATATATACATGCATGTGTCTGTGTGTGTGTATCTTACCCAGGCCATAGTGGGACCATTATTGTTTTCATAGCAACGGTAATTTTTTTGAAAGCTGAAAAAAATGCCAGAAGGAAAGAGCACATGAGGAGACAATAATTTTTCAAAGCCTTGGCTCAGACCTTCCAGAATGCTGGGTGGCATAGTCACTGCATGATTTGTTTGAATAAGGGACAGTTAACAGAACATTCACAAGAAAGTTGCTCAAAGGTTTACCAGCTAAATGGATTTAGAGTTTTACGGCTTCTGTCTACTCCAAGAGCACTTCTCTTCCAGTCTGGGTAGGGTTGTTAGGGAGTAGTGAGTCTGAACACTGGAGCAAAATTAAAACTAAACAATAGCCAAACAGTGAAGTAAAGAAGTTTAGTGTTGAAGAGTCTCCCATGTTTGAATTCCACACCGTATGGAATGGAGAAGCCTTCACTTCCCTGCATTAAGTCTCTACTTGCTTCCTGGGAAGGATTTCTTGACCATCTATCTGTGCAGCAGTGTGATTTTGTTGTTTTTCCCAGGGCCACAAAAGTTGTGTGTTATCTCTAACTATGGAGTGATTGGTATTGTCCTCTATTTATAGTCAATCCTCCTTATTCACAGAGTTCATATTTGAGAACTTGTCTCCTTGCTACCATTTATTTATCACCCCCAAATCAATACTCGTGGTGTCTTTGAGGTCACCTATGGGCATGTGCAGAGCAGTGAAAAATTTGCATCATCTGACTCTCATGTTCCCAGCTGTTCTCTACCTTCTTGTTTCAGCTCTGATACTTGTTTCAGTTGTGCTTTCTGTGGTCTCTTTAGCTTTCCACATTTTTGTCCTTTGGTGATTTTGCTGTTTAAAATGACTCCCAAGCACGGTGCTGAGGTACTGTCTAGTGTTCCTGAGTTCAAGAAGGCCGTGATGATAAGCTGTGATCAGGCTGAGTTATAGTGCTGTTGGCCGTGAGTTCAGTGTCAATGAATCAACCGAAAAACCAAACCAAACTCCTTGGCATCGAGTCAATTCCAACTCATAGTGACCTTATAGAACAGAATAGAACTGCCCATAGGGTTTCCAAGGAGAGATTAGTGGGTTCAAACTGCCGACCTTTTGGTCAGCAGCTGTAGCTCTTGACCACTGTGCCACCAGGACTCCACTGAATAAACAATAGATATTAAATAAGAAGCCAGAGGCCTCTTACCCTCTGAACTTCCAGATTGAGTATGACTGCTGGCCTGCCCTCTCCATCTGACCAGGTGAAGGATGGTTTTTGGCCTTCACAAGCTGTGTCAGAATAGATTACAAATGGCGCAATGGAAGGAGAGGGTGGCCTTGCTGCTTCTTGTGTTTGATCTACACTGTCTCCAGGGAGGCCCAGAGCTGTGCTACCAACATTCGGTGAAATGAGATGTAGGCGCTGACCCAGCTGTTCCATGCTGTGTATTGAAAATGGAAGGTTTGACGGTCTGCACCCCGTTTACCAGGTCACACAGCAGGGTTTTGACTACATGACCACTGAGGTATAAACGATCTTCCAGTAAATGTGTGCTTCCACTTCCTAGAAATGGAACTATCACTAATATGCCTTGGTGGCTCTTTCTGTGAACCCTGTTTTTAATATATGGGATATAGTGGTTGAAATGACTGATTAGGACCTTTATTTGGTCTATTGTAAACAAGTAAGTTATTTCAGGGCCATTAGAGGACTTCATTGGAGTACCTGGGTGGAGCAAATGGTTAAGGCACTTGGCTGCTAATTGAAAGGTTGGCGATTCAGGTCCACCTGGAGATGCCTTGGAATAAAGGCCTAGCAATCTATGCCTGAAAAACAAGCCATTGAAAATCCCATGGAGTGCATTTGTATTCTGACATACCTGGGGTTGCCATGAGTTGGTGTCAATTCAATAGCAACTGGTTAGGAAAAAAATAAAGCAAAACAAAACTCATTGCCATAGAGTGGATTCCAACTCATAGCAACCCTATGGGACTGAGTAGAACTATCCCCTAGGGTTTCCAAGGAGCAGCTGGTGGATTCCAACTGCTGATCTTTTGGTTAGCAACTGAGCTCTTAACCACTATACCACCAGGAATTTCCTAAATCTTGATGCAAACTCAAAACATGTCATTTAAGAAGCCCATCATGTTATAGTGTAGAGAGAAAGGACGCATGTTTGCAACAAACCTGCAACCCGTTCACAACGCTCTGATTTCACTCATGAAATGAAATTGTCCTTATACAACATCGCACAGATTACCAAATGCCTCATTTCTAGTACAGGCAGCGTTGAAGACTGAATGTGGCATGGAGTTTATTTTGGTCCCACATTTTTTCAAATCCACAGTATTCTTCTATTTATGGCTTTGCTTGTCTGTTCATGAAAAAAAAAAAAAGCTGTCTGTCTATGAATTCAAGGAAGTGCATGGACCCTAGTAGGAAGGCTGGCACATTGTGATTTCCCATCAGTCATTTTAGGTTGAGCAGTTAAACATGTCAGGAGCACTGGTGGTGCAACAGTTAAGCGCTCGGCTGTTATTTGAAAGCCTGGCAGTTCAAACCTACCCAGCAACTCCACAAAGATGTGGTGATCCGCTTAAAGATTACAGCCTAGAAAACCCGTGGGGCAGTTCTGCTCTGTCACATGGGGTTGCCATGAGTAGAAACCAACTCGACGGCACCCAATAACAGTTAAACATGTGCTGGAATGGGGGCCACTTTCAGTTGTTTATCAGTAAAACTGAAAGTAGATTTACACTGTTTGTGTCTGTTCGTCTATCTAAAGATGACCCCAAGACATAGGCAAATGCGCCTTACTGCTGCAAAACCAGCCTTGAGCTTTCCCCTTTGTTATGGATTGAATTATATCCCCAAAAATGTATATCAACTTGGCTAGGCCATGATTCCCAGTATTGTGTGATCGTCCACCATTTTGTCATTGGATGTGATTATCCGATACATTGAAAATCCTACCTCTATGATATTAATGAGGCAGAATTAGAGGCAGTTATGTTTATGAGTCAGGACCTAATCTATAAGATTAGGTTTTGTCTTAAGTCAACCTCTTTTGACATGTAAGAGAGAGAAGTGAGCAGAGAGACGGGGGACCTCATGCCACCAGGAAACAAGAGCCAGGAGAATTATGTGTCCTTTAGACCTGGGGTCCCTGCACGGAGAAGATCCTTGATTGGGGAAGATTGATGACAAGGACCTTCTGACAGAGAGAGAAAGAAAGGCTTCTCCTGGAGCTGGCACCCTGAATTCAGATTTCTAGCCTCCTAGACTGTGAGAGAAAAAATTTCTCTTTGTTAAAGCCATCCCTTGTGGTATTTCTGTTATAGCAGCACTAGATAACTAAGATACCCGGGGCTGGCAACTTTTTTTTTGTAAAGGGCCAGGTAGTAAGTATTTTAGGCTTTATGGGCCTAAAACTATTCAACTCTCCCTTTGTAGCACAAAGCAGTCATAGCCAAAATGTAAACAAATGAGTACGACCATGTTCCAATGAAACTTTATTTACAAAACAGGTAGTAAGCTAGGCTTGTTCTACTGGTCTGAGTTTGCCAACACCTGTTCTATACATCCTGTATATTGCAGCACAGAAATCCTGAAATTCTGCAGGATTAAACCAAACTAAGGGATCCCTGGTGGCACAGTTGTTAAGCTCTTGGCTGCTCACCCAAAGATCAGCAGTTAGAACTCACCCAGCAGCTTTGCAGGAGAAAGACCTGGCAATCTGTTCCTGTAAAGATTACAGCTTAGGAACCAATATGGAGCAGGTCAAGCCTGTCTACTCTGTCACATGGGGTCAGAATGAGTCAAAATTGATTCAACTGCACCTAACAACAACAAAAAATCAAGCTAATGTTGAACTATACTGACCTCGGCTTAAATAGTAACCACTAAAAGTTCAAATCAACCCAGAGGCCCTTTGTAAGCAAGGCCTGGCAATCTGCTTCTGAAAGTTTACAACCTCAAAAACTCTATGTAGCACATTTCTAATCTGACACATGTGGGAACACCATGAGACTGAATCTACTTGACGGCAACTAACAATCCTAGATAACAGACTGATATCATCTTCTAGACAAGGAGATTTTTATTCAAGTTTTAATACTATTTCCCTCCTTTGAGAAGATTTTTTTAAACTTGTAGTACATATAATACTTTAAAGCTGAGAAATTACTGCAGTAAGTATCTCAATTTCAAGCAGTGGTTAAGAACTATGGCAGCTAACCAAAAGGTCGGCAATTTGAATCTATCAGCTGCTCTTTGGAAACGCTATGGGGCAGTTCTACTCTGTCCTGTAGAGTCACTGTGAGTCAGAATCGACTTGATGGCAATGAGTTTGGTTTGGGGGATTTTTCTATAAAGGAGCCCTGGTGGCGTAGTAGTTAAGCGTGATTGGCTGCTAACAGAAAGGTTGGCCGTTGGAACCCACCAGCCTCTCTGTGGGAGAATGATGTGGCAGTCTGCTCCCATAAAGACCACAGCCTTGGAAACCCTGTGGGGCAGTTCTACTCTGTTGTATAGGGTCACTATTAGTTGGAATAGACTCAACAGCAACAGATTTGATTAATTGTTCTATAAACTAGTAGCCATAATCATGTTTAATAGATATATTCTTCTACATTTATTTGTCAGTGCTAATTTAACCAGCATTCATCAAAAATTTCTTGTTTTATTGTCTTATACTTGAAGTAGCTTGCAGATAAATTATGTCTTGTTAGATTTAATAAAAATTATTAAATGATAGAAACAAAAGTGATTGTGAAAATACCCTTGAAATCAAATAGGATTTATAGGATACAGTTCAGTTGTGAAACACGTCTATGTTACTTTAGGTAGTAGGTCACTGAAGCACCTTACATAAGTATTTAAAGGTAAAAATATTCCTGGATTGCTTAAATTGACTCTAGGAAAAAGAACTTTTTTAAAAATATCAATTAAATTAAGAGGCTTTCTTTCGTGGGATGTAAGTTTAAAAACATCTGTTTTAACTTTTTACTCTAAAAATGTTTAGAACTTGAGAAAAGTTTCAAGAATCACCTAGATGTTTCCATTGTTAATATCTTGCTATATTTAATTTCTTTCTCTCTCCCTGAAAGACACACATAGTTTTACTGTATTTCTTAAGAAAGTTATTTGCAGATACCTTAAATCTTCATCTCTAAATGTTTTGGCATGAATATCCTAAAACAAGGGCATCCTTCTGCATGTTGTTGTTAGATGCCATCAAGTCAGTTCTGACTCACAGCGACTTTATGCATAACGGAATGAAACACTGGCCGGTCCTGCACCATCCTCACAATTGTTGCTATGCTTGAGTCCATTGTTGCAGCTACCGTATCAATCCATCTCGTTGAGGGCCTTCCTCTTTTTTGCTGACCCTCTAGTTTCCCAAGCACGATGTCCTTCTGCAAGGACTGATCCCTCCTGACAACATGTCCAGAGTATGTGAGACCAAGTCTTGCCATCCTTGCTTCTAAAGAGCATTCTGGCTGTACTTCTTCCAAGACAGATTTGTTCCTTCTTCTGTCACTCTGTGGTATATTCACTATTCTTTACTAACACCATCATTTAAAGGCATCAATTCTTCTTTGGTCTTCCTTATTCATGGCCTAGCTTTCACATGCATATGAGATGGTTGAAAACACCACGGCTTGGGTCAGGTGCACCTTAGTCCTTAAAGAGACATCTTTGCTTTTTAACACTTTAAAGAGGTCTTTTGCAGATTTGCCCAATGCAATGTGTCATTTGATTTCTTGACTACTACTTCCTTGGGCGTTGATTGTGGATCCAAGTAAAATGAAATCTGGACAACTTCAATCTTGTCTCTGTTTATCTTCTACATGACCATAGCACAATTAGCACACTTGGGAAATATAACATGATTTGCATTTTAATTTAATATTTAGTTCATATTCAAATTATCTCAATGGTCTCAAGCATGTCTTGTCTGAACATGTGTGTCTGTGAGTGTATGTGTGTGGTATATGTGTGTGTGAGTGTGTAAGAGAATAAGTGTGCGTGTGTATGGTGTGTCTGTGTGTGGTGTGTGTTTTGTATGTGTGTGATATGTGTACTGTGTATCTGTGTAGGTAGATGTGTGTGGTGTGTATGTGGAACTGTGTGGTGAATATGTATGGTATATGTGTATGTGTGGGTGGTATATGAGAGTGTGTGTATAAGTGTGTGTGCTGCATGTATGTGCAGGTGTATACATATGGTGTGTGTGTGTGAGAGTGAGAGAGTATTTGAGAGTGTGTGTGTGGTGTGTATCTGTGTTAGTTTTGTTTGGGACCCAGAATCCAATCAAAGATGGTACGTTGCATTCAAATGCCCTGTCTGTTTAGCCTCCTTTAATCTTGGAGAATTGCAGGCTTTTTTGTTTTTTTTAATCTTTCACAACCTGGTATTTTAAGCAGCTCAAGCATCATCTCTTAAGCAGATTTAAATTAAGACCCTTTCTGAAGAAAACATAAAATAATTAATGTATTTGAAGTGATTTCAAGTTTTCACACGTAATAGATACTTAAATTATTAAAAAACGAGTAAGTAGGTAATGACATAACTATTTCACAGCAGACTGTGGTCCAGTATTCACTGAGATAAAACATACAGAAAGGTATTTGGGTTGAGTGATTATCAAATAACTTTGATCTATAAACAAGTGACATCAAAGATTTTACTGACTTTGACTTGGCTGGAAATATTCAAATTGATTTTACACACCAATCAAATTCATAAGGAGTGTATGTAGCAAGCGGCTGTCTTTGAACCATCCAACTAACCACAAGAATTTAATACTTCATTTTCCTGATTGCTGGACAAGTCAGATTTAGAAAGAGAATTCAAGCTTAAAATCAATCTGTCAATCAATTATATTAATATAAATAAATTGCCCATAAGTCTACTGAGTGCTTACTAATTCATATAGCTTTCTTTATGTATGTTGTTATTGTTGTTGTTAGGGTCTGACCCATAGTGACCCCGTGTACAATAGAATGAAACACTGCCCCGTCCTGTGCCATCCTCACAATTGTTGCTAGGTTTGAGCCCATTGTTGCAGCCACTGTGTCAGTCCATCTACTTGAGGATCTTCCTCTTTTTTTGATGACCTTCTACTTTACCAAGCATGAAGTCCTTCTCCAGGGATTGGTCCCTCCTGATAACATGTCCAAAATACGTAAGATGAAGTCTCCCAACCTCGCTTCTAAGGAGCATTCTGGCTGTCCTTCTTCCAAGACAGATTTTTTCGTTCTTTTGGCAGTCCGTGGTATATTCAATAGTCTTTGCCAACACCATAATTCAAAGACATCAATTCTTCTTCACTCTTCTTTATTCATTGTCCAGCTTTCTCATGCATATGAGGCAATTGAAAACACCATGGCTTGGGTCAGGTGCAGCTTAGTCCCTGAAGTGACGTCTTTGCCTTTTAGTACTTTAAAGAGGTCTTCTGCAGCAGATTTACTCAATGCAGTATGTTGTTTGATTTTTTTGACTGCTGCTTCTATGGGTATTGATTGTGGAGCCAAGTAAAATGAAATCCTTGGTAACTTCAATGCTTTCTCCGTTTATCATGATATTGCTTATAGGTGCAGTTATGAGGATTTTTGTTTTCTTTATGTTGAGGTGTAATCCATACTGAAGGCTGGAGTCTTTGATCGCAGTCATCAAGTGCTTCAAGTCCTCTTCACTTTCAGCAAGCAAGGTTGTGTCATCTGCTTATTGCAAGTTGTTAGTGAGCCTTCCTCCAATCTCGAAGCCGCACTCTTCTTCTTTTAAGCCAGCTTCTCAGATGATTTGCTTAGCATACAGATTGAATAAGAATGGTGAAATGATACAACCCTAATGCACACCTTTTCTTGAATTTAAACTGCACAGTATCCTGTTGTTCTGTTTTGACTACCATGACAGTGTAATAGTTTCTAAATCAGGTAGTGTGTGGCCTGCCACTTTGTTCTTCTTCCTGAGTAATGCTTTACTTATCTGGGGCCTCTTTCCTTCCCGTGTGAAGTTGGTGATTTGTTTCTCCATCTCATTAAAAAATGCCATTGGAATTTGGATTAGAATTGCATTGTATTTGTAGATCTCTTTGGGTAGAATAGACATTTTCACAATGTTGAGTCTTCCTATCCATCAGTAAGGTATGTTTTTCCACTTATGTAAGTTTCTTTTAGTTTCTTGCAGTAGTGTCTTGTAGTTTTCTTTGTGTAGATCTTTTATGTCTGTGGTTAGATTTATTCCTAAGTATTTTATGTTTTGGGGGGCTATTGTAAATGGTATTGATTTGGTGATTTCCTCTTGGAAGTTCTCTTTGTTGGTGTAGAGGAATCCAACTGATTTTTGTATGTTTACCTTGTATCCTGATACCTTGCTGAAATCTTCTATTAGTTCCAGTAGTTTTCTTGTGCATTCTTCGGGGTTTTCTTTGTATAAGATCATATCATCTGCAAATAGAGATACTTTTAATTCTTCCTTACCAATCTGGATGCCCTTTATCTCTTTTCCTAGCTTAATTGCTCTGGCTAGGACCTCCAGCACAATGTAGAATAAGAGCATACTTGTTTTGATATGCCCAGCTAGGCTGCTCATATGAGCTAGTTTGATTAT
This sequence comes from Dugong dugon, assembly GCA_030035585.1. Classification (NCBI taxonomy): domain Eukaryota; kingdom Metazoa; phylum Chordata; class Mammalia; order Sirenia; family Dugongidae; genus Dugong; species Dugong dugon. Next base: position 113,885,284 of record CM057466.1, read on the forward strand.
TGGTGCCTTTGAAGCTCTAATGTCTTGTCACCAGGTGGTTAGAACTGTTACTAGGTAGGTGAGCCCAGGAGTCCATTTACTTTTCTTGTATTGATTCAGCTCAGTTGTCCAGGTAGTCAGTCACCAAGTGTGTGGTGCAGGCTCTCACCTATAGTCCTAGATGGGCAGGGGTGATTGGAGTAGGCATAGGTATCTGGCTGCAGTAGGAGGTCATGTGCTGAGCAAGGCAGGGGGCCGATGGCTGCCCCTGAGTGTCTGGGAGGAAAGTGTGTCCCTGTTCCCTAGAACGCATAGGTGGGTGGGTTTTGCAGCCAGACTATGGGCAGCCAATGTTGTTGGCTGTAAAGACTGGGAGGCACCTCTTATTCTCAGACCCCTGTCACAGGTGGCTAAGTGGTATAGGTCAAGCACCCCGCTCTCAGGCCCCTGATGTTGGTGAGGAAGAACCATGCTTAATGGGCAGAGCGGTGTCAAATGTCACGAATCTGCCACTCCACCATGTTGCTGATACAGTTGAAGTTAGGCTTCAGGTATATACCCTGTTGTATTGTGCTCATGAGGGCCTAAGCTGTTGAAATGGGCCCACACAGGTCTATGCAGGGAAGAAAGGCTTTCAAAGTCTGTGGAACCCCTATACCTGTGCCTAGGCAAAGGAGTTGTGCCTACTCTGAGTTCCTGGCTTAGGGGAGGTGGCATATTATTTTTTCCTGTTTGTTAATTTGTTCCCTCTCCAAGGCTGGGAGAATGACTCAGGGCACATAACGGATCCTACTTTCAGCCCAGTGGACATGGCAATTGCTGAAGCCGGCCTGGGACCCAGCACAGAGCGGGGAGGAGGGAGGTAAATGGGTAAATTTCTTCCCAAATGGGGGTTTTTTGATCTGTGCAGTGGGTTAGAAGCATGAACATATCTTTTGCCAGCTGAGCTCTGCTTTTCACTGGTTCTGGAGGCTTGAGAAGACTCTCCACCACTTGGTCTCTCCTGATGTGGAAAACGCATCTCAAACACCACTGCTTGCCTCATCCCATGTGCCAGCCAATCCAGCCTGCAGGTTGCTGGTTCCTGCCGGGTCAGGTCTGGTGACTCCTCGCTGCTTCTGAACCATCTCTCCCTCCCCCGCCACTCAGTCCAATTCCTCAACTTTGCCTTTGATGTTCAGGGCTCCTAGAATGTCATATATAATCAATTCACTTGGTTTTTCGGGTCTTTGTTGTAAGAGGGACCACAGGAAGCATCTGACTATGCTGCCATTTTGGCCTTGCCCTATTTTAATGGACTTTTGTACTAGGGAGCCAAACACACCAACGACCATGAAGGTGGCACATGATTGAACAATGTTTTGTTCTTTTGTACATAAGGTAACCATGAGTTGGAGCTGACTAGATGTCAACTAAGAACTACAACTATATTCTAAATGAACAGGAAGCCAGATAGCACCAGCACATTTTGCAGAACAGTGATTTAAACAGTATAGCAAATGGAAACATAGTCATTTTCTACAGATCTCTGCTAAAACTAAGAGAGATCTGGTGACAAATCAGTAAGTAACAACACACATTCTTGCCTCTGCCTTAGCTTCATGTCAGTGTCATTTCACCACGATGCTGTGGTGTTCTTTCCTTGGCTCTTGTGTTGAAAAGGAATTAATACAAAATGAAAGTATTTTCTCAGGAAGAAATCTGAGACTGAGCAAGTATAGCACTTTACAAGTCAAAAATTAAACATTTATTTCCAAAGTGTCTTCTGATGCAGAGCTACTTGACATCACACGTTGTGAAACAGAAGGACTTGGCCAGGTTTTTACCTCAGTATTTATAATTCATTGCTGCAGTTCAGTGAATCTTTGTTCTCTTTTGTTTTACTTGGTCCTGTGAGATTTTTACTTAAAATCCCTTAATCAGTGCTTAGAAAACTCTGCATAAATAAAATGATTATAAGATCCAAGCATTTGTGCAAATTACAATGAAGAAGATTCATTAATATTAAATTATAACAGTTATCAAAAAATTTCAGAATACATGTACTTAAGCAAAATTGGAAAGATTCTCAGCCCAAATGAACCACACAATTAAGCCCATCTATTGTTTATATAGTATTGTTTTATTAAATGTCCTGATTATATGTTATAAACCCCAGGGGACTGTGATTGGAAGATGAACTAACAGTGTGTTTCTGTATAATCCAGAAATACATATACAGGAATAAAACCATAAACCCAACCTTGTTGCCATGGAGTCAATTCCAACCCATAGTGACCCTATAGGACAGAGTAGAACTGCCCCACAGGGTTTCCAAGGCTGTAATCTTTAAGGAAGCAGACTGCCACATCTTTCTCCCATGGAGTGGCTGGTGGGTTTGAACTACTGACCTTCTAGTTAACAGCCAAGGGCTTAACCTCTGCACCACCAGGGCTCCTCACTAGATAGGCCCATTTATGAACCCAGCTCTCAGAAGCCCGGTCATCACACGTGCAGGGCACTTGAGCTGTGTTGGACTTTTACTGTTGGCTCTTCAGTATATTGCCTTTTTGTGTGTAGTTTTGCAAGTTTAGTAACATGGCTCTATTGTAAATGTTCGTAAGGAGAGTGAGCATTTAATCTGTCATCAAAACAACGACACGTGAGAGTGAAATAGAGGATGATTGATAATCACTCCCTTTCAGCAGAGATGGAGTACCTGGTGGTGCCAACTGTTAACTCACTCACTTGCTCTCCGAAATTGGTGGTTTGAGTCTACCCAGAGGCACCTCAGAAGAAAGGCCCGGTGATCTGCTTTGGCAAAGTTAGCCACCAAAAACCTTCTGGATCACAGTTCTACTCTGACACACACGGGGTCAGGATCGATTCAAAGGCAACTAGTTTTTTAATATCAGAGGTAGTCTAGGACTGTTCTTGTCAAACAAGGAGGTGTGGCCAGCCTACTCAGGGGGCCATCCCCTTCCTTAAATTCCAGGGTAAGCTGTAACCTTGCCTGTGCACAAATGACTTTTATTTGTGATTCTTAAATACTTCTTAGGAGGCATTGAGGCCTGTGATGACTCTACCTTGTAACCGTCAATTGTTTGAGGGATGACAGTAATCCACTTACATACATCTTCAAAATCAAACTAATGACAATGTGGATGACTTATACAAAGAATTAGTTAATTATTTTCAAATCACACACCAGGGGGACAATAAAGAGCCCTGGCTCTGGAGTTCCTGGTCCCGAAAGCCAGGGAAATAATGAAGGTTCAAGTACACGCTGGTGACCTTCTTTTGTACAAGTTAAAACAACAACAGCAAAAGGTTGTAGGATGGCTTTTCCTGAGAAAGCGAGTCTAGCTGAACATGAAGTGTTAGCTCATTATTTAAGTTTCTTTTTTAGATTGTAAAGTAACAACAAAACGAATTCAAACTTGATTTAAACCAAAGGATGAATTTATGAATGAAATCATAACCCTCACTGAGGTTTCAGAGCTTGAGTTTATTATAGAAACTTGACCAATTCGAGGTGGGATAGATGATGAGGGCTGTGCTGTTGAGTGGCACTTTCTGAAACCAACAGTCTCAACTTGAACCTCAATCCAGACTCAAATCAAGTCCTAGCAAGTAAAGAAACATCAGTTCTATTAGCCCTGCCTAGTCATCTTCTCTTTTTCTGGTCTGTCACTACTCACTGCCCCAATCTCTTAGCACAAATCTTAGTACGTGATCTACACTTTGATGCTAGTTCTCTCTTTGTGGGCATGCTCCCTGTTCACATCCCTGTTGCAGGTTTCTAGGACCTTTCTTTGTGCTTCCTGTCATATGGCCTCTTTCACACTAAACACCAAATTAATACTCCCTGATTGAATAATTCTGGACTTATGAGTGGTGGCCATTCTTCAATAACTTTGCTTCTCTGAACTTTAAACATAATGACTGTGATGGTTAAGATTGTGTGTCAACTTGGCTGGGCCATAATTCTCAGTGTTTATATGTGATCACTCCCATGATGGAATCTGCTGTGAGTAGCCAATCAGTTGAAAGGGAGTTTCCTTGGGGGTGTCGCCTGCATCTGAATATAAGCAGACGTTCTGGCTTTTTTGCTGACTCTGGATCCTGCAGCTGCCTCCTGTTCATCTGACCTCTGGTTCTTGGGACTTGAGCTATCAGCTTATCTGCTGACCTTGGGATTCATCCGTCTTCGCAGCCTGTGAGCAGGAGCCCTGCTCTCCGACCTGCCGATCTTGGGTTTGCCAGCCCCTGTGGCTATGTGAATCAAGAGAAGCCTCTATCCTGATCCACGGACTTGGGAGGTTCCAGCCTCTACAATTGCGTGCACCATTTCCTTGATATAAACCTCTGTATATATTTATACGTTTTACTGGTTTTCCTTCTCTAGAGAACCCAGCCTAAGACAGTGACTCTGTGTACCTTGGCCTATGTCCTGGGTATTTTGTTCTGTAGTTTTCACATCTGTGAATGTACATATGAAACCTACCAGTGCTTGGATGAGTTGTACCAGTAACTATTGAGACCTGCTCTTTTGTGCATTTGGAATAGGAGTTTCTCTTTTTTTTCCAGGAAGTAAAAATTTAGAATGCTTAGTAGAAGAAATGATGAATAAAATTAGTTATGACAAAAAAGGGCAGAGTGGAAAGATTTGTGAATTGCAAAGAACATGAATTCCTTGCTGCTTAACTTGTGAATCAAAGAGCTCCTGCTGTCCTGTGTTCTCAGAAAACTAATGGAAACACTTTCATCACAATACAAACAGGGCCTTAATCAGGCTTTTGACCAAATGTTCCTTTGAAAATTGTTGTAGTGTTTCATCGCGGTAGAGTTTGCTACATGAATGCATGTATTTTGCTACTTCAAAAGGGAAAATGCCTTTGGTCAACATGTCTTATCTCTTACTTGGACACAGAACACACTGACTGAAAAAGAAAATGCAACTTGGCTAAAAGATGGGCTGTGAGAGTTTCATTCTGAGTCTGCCTTATGAACTGTGTGTATATTTGATTTTATTGGCTGAGTACAGGTCCGCAATTCCTCATCTGCAATTTCAAAATCCAAAAGGATCTGAGAAATTAAAGTATTTATAAATCTTTTACAGTCAAAGCTGTCCTGAGCTGTTGTGAGGCTAGTAATCATCTGAATCCTGCCCTGATGGGATGCTATATAACATTAAAAAATTCTTAATTCTTGTATTAAGGTCCCAGGAGATTTAGTAAAGGGACTACAGGCCTGTAATATATACACATGGATGTAACAAATAAAAATTATAGAATGCTATAAGTAAAAAGTAAAATATTCTGATCTTCAACCCTAATCTACTTCTCAGATGAACTATCTTTAATAATTTACTTTAGATCTTCTGCCGACTTACCACTGTAATTGTAAATAATATGCTTCTGCACTTTTATTTCATGATTTCAGATCATATATAGTCATTTACCACTAAAAAAGATGCAGAATAAACTGCACCTATACCACCACCCACTTGTAATTTTAAATAAACTCTTTACTTCTGATTCCATCAAATGTATCCAGTAACTCTTGACATCTAGAAATTAAAATGATAAAATTAGCTTCTCAGACACGTTATTCTTCCTGTATTCTCCTTCTTTCCCCCTGTCTGAGCTCTATCACTCATACCCTTTTTAAAAAAAAATTTTATTAGGTTCTTAATATTTGCAATTTTTTAGTAATGATGCACTTTGGTTATAAACTCCACTTCTAAAATGGAAGATCAGTAATGGCATAATCACTATTATAAATACGAAAAAAGTGTTTTACTATTGAACCATGTGACGCCATAGGAACTTTGGAGAAGGATATGTACTTACGCCTTGACAAACAAGAGTCATTCTAGAATGTTTCAAGTGTTAAGGCCAAAAGCACTCTCTCTCTTTCCCCCCAGCCTTCTATCAATTGCCCCAAATCACAACATTTCATCATGTTTCCATTACCTATGGGCCATAATTTTTTTATAAAAAACTTTTGGGTGTTTTCCATCATTTTCTAATTATTTTTATATTTACTTGAGAAGGTAAATGTAAATAAAGCTATCTACTTTTTTAAAAATCGATCTATTGCTCAAATCGTTTAATTTGAAATAATTACTGAACTGTAGTCCGAAAGATTTTTTTTTTTTTTTTTTTTTTTTGGTAATGCACTTTTTGGTTAAGGCTTCTGTTTCTTAGATCTCATGTCTACCTACTACTTGGATTTTGTTTGGGGTGGGGAGGTCTTAGTATGTACTGAAGTTTTTGTTTCCAAACGGAAAAGAGGAGTTACATAGGATCTCTTATGTATAAAATTGACTTTATTTGACCTGTAAGATAGCTTAGCTGGACATTTAAAATTGTCATTTACAAATCATGTTCCCCCATAATCTTAAAAAAGATGTCCACCCTGAAGTCTTCTAAAGACCAAATAATAATTTAGCTTAACTAGTAAAGAATGTCTGCCTTGAACATTGGGCTCTTTTAAGAACTATCTACATGGGATCAAACTGACAACAGCAACTCAAAAGATTAGAAAGGAAATTTAGGGGACAGTGAATTTATCTTAAAGGGGAGAAAAAACTTGAAAAACAAGGATGAGAATGATTGCATAGCTGGAAGAACATAATAATTGTCACTGAATTGTACATGTAGAAACTGTTGGATTGGTATATGTTCTTCTGTGTATATCTTCAACAACAACAAAAATAAAAGAAATTATGAAAAAAATGTCCATTTCATTTTAAAATTTCCACAGTATAGTTTTCTTCTACCTTGGACATTGTCTTCCCAGAATAAATGATATTAGAAAAAATATGCATTGCGAATACACAGTTAAGGACGTTAAGGGAGTACCACTGACCTGGGTAAGTTCATTTAAGCTCTCTTCTAAAATCTGACTCATTTTCTTCTTTTAGTTTGTTTTTTCCCCTTTCTATTTCCTCACCAAATTGCCACCCTGAATCCTCTAACAGCTAACGTACATCAACATGTCTAAAATCTAAGTAAATCATTTATATTATTTTCAAGGAAGAGAATTTTTCCATCCTTCCTCTCTATTTGTTTTATATCATTTTAGTTATTTTAATTAAATCAATATTCAGTCCAAGGGCCTGAACAAAATTAAGGTGCTTTGCTGTGCTAAAATGTTATATCAATTCAGGTAGCTAAAAAAAAAAAAAATTTTAGATGTTTCCCCCCCTCCAGAAATGAAGTAGAAAAAAACACTCAAACAGGAGCAATAACCCAAGTCCCTTATACTTAACTTTGCATGATGATATGATTTTAAATTATTTATTAATTCTTAGAGGATGATGAACTCCAAAATTCCATAGTTTCAGATTTCACACATGTTAGATGCATGTAGATACAAGCAGCTTTGCTCTTTTTTAAGTCAGAGAGCTTTGGAAAAAGAAATTCCACTCCTTCCTGCCCTCACCTCATTTATTCCTGAGGTGTTTCCAGTCAGGCTATGAGTGTCCTCTGTTTGGATTAGCAGAATGAATAGAAGTCAAAATTCATTTATTTAAATGTTAAAGAAAGTTGCAGTTTTATGATACCATTTTGGGTTTTGGAGGAAGCCAATGGGCAGATCATTCAAGCAAATGATTAATTTATTGGAGCTGATTTGAAATGCTAGGGGAAGAACTGTAGATCATGTTATTGCTGTTGTTGTCGTCATTAGGTACTGTTAAGTCAGTTCTGACTCATAGTGACCCTATGTACGGTAGAATGAAACACTGACCAGTCCTGCGCCATCCTCGTAATCGTTGTTACGCTTGAGCCCGTGGTTGCAGCCACTGTGTGAATCCATCTCGTTGAGAATCTTCCTCTTTTTCCCTGACCGTCTATTTTACCAAGCATTATGTCCTTCTCCAGCAACTGTTCCCTCCTGATAACATGTCCAAAGTATGTGAGACGTAGTCTCACCATCCTTGCTTCTAAGGAGCATTCTGACTGTCCTTCTTCCAAGACACATTTGTTTGTTCTTCTGATAATTCATGGTATATTCAATATTCTTCACCAATGGCATAATTCAAAGGTGTCGATTGTTCATGGCATTTGAGATTTCAAATCACAATTTCATACACATTTATTTCCTTTAGACATACATGTTTTTTAGTAGCTTACATATTTAAAAAGAATCTTGAATCTATTTGGTTTGTTATGTGAGGCTATAGAGCAAAGTATGCAATCTGCATTGATTCTTCAGATTAATACAGAATTTAAAATGACTCCCCACCTCCACCACTCCCTGCTAAGAATGATGCTCCGAAGTATCATTTATTAAAAGAAAAACATAAAGAATTGAACAAAATACTGAGTCATCATCCTGTCATACAGAAAGCACGCAGCCCCAAGTGTATGTAATGATTCATAACTTCCATGCAAAATAACAATAATGACATCCTGAGTGCATAATTTTGCCATCTTTAAGCCTCTTTCAAACGCCTTTAGACATTATTCAGCTTTCTTCCAGTCAAAAACAGACTTAAAAAGAGTCTTTTCTCACTCATTCTTATTTTTTCTGTTATTTCCCAGTAGCCATTTTTAAGTAAGTGTCAAAAAGGAAACCAAATGGTAAGGGAGACTGTATTTATTCACACAGTTTTTACTGAACAAAAGCTGCTGCATAAAAGAAATCGAGTTTGGTTTACTATTTCACCTCCCACCAGCCCAGGAAACTGTGATAACAGCATTATTTGCGGTTCTCAGCTTCAGCGTAGGGCCGTAAACCCAGAGGATATGCAAGATACTTCATAGGTGCGCAGTGATGTCTTTAGAAAGGTGCGGGGGGGGGGTGGTGCAGATCACACCTAGTGACACTGTCAGGAAGTGACACCAAAATGACTGTCTATAAAATTTTTGTGCAGTGTTTCAACAGAAATTTATTATTTTTAATACAAATATCCCTGTAGTTAGTTATAACAACAAAGACATTTTTCTTAAGCCCAGCTTGCATGTATTGACATACCTACAAGGCTAAAACTCTATGCTAATTTACTTTTTGAACCTTCTAATGTGCTCCTGTCAAAGCTCTCATTATTACCCAATTACAATGATGCTTCAAATCACGTGGTTTTGTCTGCTCATGCTACAAGCACAGAGTGTTGCTTTCATTGCTGCTGGCGTTTTTATAGTCCCTGATTTTGTCAAATTATCTGGTGTTTCAGCCACAATATTGTGGTAATTAGTATTTGTGAGCATCTATCAATAACTTTTTTGAGAATGAAGTCATTATTAAAGGAAAAGAAGTAGTGATATGTGGGAATTATGATTTACGAGTAACAGTACAAAAGACATTACTAAGGATTCTGTATGGTCTGGTATGGGAGGAGGTCTATGGGGGGGCATGACAACATGAGTTTGCCACACTGGGTGACACCAACCCTAGTGACACCGTTGATGGTGTGTGAGAAGATCAACAGTTGTATTTATACTTAATATTTATCTGAAAGTAGGCAGCACGTTCCACTTTATAACTGCACGGGTGGTAGCATCTCCTCCTGGTGTCACACCTCACGGAGAAGTCTGAGAGAAGGCTGCGTGCACACCCTGCTCACTCTCGCTTCCATAAGATTGCCATGGCTTCAGCTTTCTGGACTTGTTTAGGTGGATTTAAGAGGTTTCAACCTTAAATTATCAACCAAATTATCTTTAAAAAGATACAAATGCCTTAAAAGATTCCTGCTGTGAACTGAATCTGTGAATTGAATCGGTTTACCAGATTACAGACACACACATACACATACTCTATTCAAAATTTAATTGGGATTACAGTGAATCTCCAAATCAATTTAGAGAAAATTGACACATTTGTTATTATCAATCCATGAACATGATATATCCTACCTTTTATTTAGGACTTTTAAATTATTTTAAATACTATTTGATCTATTCAGTATATTCATTATGTGTATATTTTATTAGACTTATTTTTTAAAAAAAGGGACTTCTTTAATTTTATACAGGCTAGCGAACAGAAAACTTTCATTAAACTTTATTCTTAATGGTGAAATGTTAAAAGTTGTCTCTTTTAGATTGGAAACAAATTGATAGCTACTATCAATACCTCTATTCAATCTTACATTGGAAATCAGGCCAGTGCAATAAGGAGGGAGAGGGATAGAGAGACAGAGAGATGAGAGATGATAAATAGACAGTCAGATCAACCAGCTGGCTGACAGACAGATAGACAGATGATAGACTGGAAAGGGAAAACATCACTTTCCTTACTAATAATAAGATTATGTACATAGAAAATTCAAAAGAATCCTCAGATAAATTATTACATCTAATAAGAGAGTTTAGCAAGGTTGGTGGAGGCAAACTTAATATGCAAAAAATCTGCTCACTTTAAATGTATCAATATCAGTTGAAATTAAACATTTATTTCATTCACTTTTAAAAAAAAGAATAGACTTTGTTTTTTAGAGCAGTTCTGTAGTTTACAGAAAGTTGAACAGATAGTATAGAGATCCCACTTACCCTCTCCCTCTGCTCACAGTTGCCCTTTTATTAACATCTTGCCTCCATGTGGTACATTTGTTACAATGGATGAACCAATATTGGTACATTGTTATTAACTAAAGTCCATAGTTTCCATCAGGGTTCGCTCTGTGTTGTGCAGTCCTATGGGTTTTGACAAATGCATAATGCCATTGTCTACCATGACAGTACAGTATCATTCAGAATAGTTTCACTGCTCTAAAAATGCTCCGTGCTCCACTTACTTCCCTCCCCTCCCTGAACCCCTGGCACCCACTGATCTTTTCATTGTTCTTACAGTTTTGCATTTTCTAGAATGTCACATAGTTGGGGTCATACAATATGTGACCTTCTCAGATGGTTTCTTTCACTTAGCAATATGCATTTGAGCTTCTGCCATGTCTTTCTGTGGCTTGACAGATCATTTCTTTTTATCACTAAATAATACCCCATTGCATGGAGTACCACAGTTTGTTTATCCATTTACCTTTTGAAGACATCTTTGCTGTTTTACTTTGGGGCAATTATGACTAAAGCTGCTGTAAGCATTTGTGTACAGGTTTTTATGTGGACATATGTTTTTAACTTACTTGGGTAAACATCTAGGAGAGTGACTAGAGAATTGTATGGTTAGCTTATGTTTAATTTTGTAATAAACTGCCAGCCTGTCTTTCAAAGTGGCTGTGCATTTTGCACTCCCACCAGCAATGAATGAGAGTTTCTGTTGCTCCACATTCTCACCAACATTTGGTATTGTCAACTTTTGTATTTTAGCCATCCTAATAGGATAAGGTCACTATGAGTTGAAATTTGTTTGACGGCACACAACAAGAGAATTGTTGTGGTATCTCATTGTTGTTTTGAAAATAAACATTTTAAAATATGCTATTTATAATGACATCAAAATATCAAATGCTTCAGAAATTCACGCACACGTGCACCAAGAGAGAAGTGAAACCCATCTATGGCAGCATTGTACATCGTAATTCCAAAGAGAAGTTAACCCAAATGTATATCAAGAGTAAAATGGATAAATTATAGGATGTTCATTTAGAAGAAAACTATGCAGCAGTACGAATGAAAGAATTACAGCTCTCTGCACAAACACTGATAAATCAGAAGACATGAGCTTGAGAGAAAGGAAAGAAACTATGATACACTGGAAGCCTCAATTTATCTAAGTTCACAAATGGGAAATAAAGAACACACTACATTGTTTCCTGTGGTAAACTTTGGAGAGAAGAGAGGAGGCCTGTGGGTATTTGGGGGGACTAAAGATGTATTGGAGTTCCTGGGTGGTGCAAACAGTCAATGCACTTGGCTGCTAACCAAAAGCTTGGAGGTTTGAGTCCACCCAGAGGCACCCTGAAAGAAAGACCTGGCAATCTACTTCTGAAAAATCAGACATTGAAAACCCTCTGGAGCACAGTTCTACTCTTTCACACATGGGGTTGTCTTGAGCTGGAGTCCACTCAGTGGCAACTCGTACTAGTAGAAATATTTTATTTCTTAAGCTGAGTAGCTATTGCACAGATTTTACTTTGTGATAACCTGTTAAGCTGTACGTGTGTGGCAAGCTATTGCTGCAAAGAACTTGAAATCAGAAGAGCACGAAGTGCAATGAGTTACGGCTGTGGTGCTGAAAATCTTTTGTTCTGCAGAGGTTAACTGGCTAACTCATCACTTAGTAAAGAGCTGTCAAATTTAAAGAGCGGTAATGCATTTTCTTTCACAAAAAAAAAATAAAAACTTTCAAATTTGCTAACCTGTTTTATGAGGGTGAGTGACTGCCAGTATTATGCTACATAGTAGACTTTTTAAAAAAAATTCATATGTCTCTTCACAGTAAAGATTACATTTTAACTGCGAGTGAAAAAAATACCTAAATTTTGAAAGAAACACATGTTGTGGGGAAAGCACTTTGACAATAGATATTTGGGAATGCTTTCATTATTAGGTAATTTCAATACCCAAAACATTGTGAGGATACCACCTCTAAAGCATTATAAATTGGTTCACTAAAAATCATGGAAACATAATTTCCTAACCTATTTACGCTTTGTCTAAGCAAAGAGATTCACTGAATTTTTCTTCCCATTTATTAGAAACAGCTTCTAGATGCTTTGTAAGAACAACTAGTTGTTATCAGAGTAGATGGAAATGTGCTAGAAAATCCCAACAAGCTATTTGTATCATTGCTGCACAGGACTGAAGTGTCTGTCATGGTGTGAAAACTACAGCCAAGGCTTTTTTTTTTTTTTTTTAATTTTTGGACCTAGTGATTTGGAAAGATACCTCTTTCAGTCATGACCATCATCTGATCAAGTAGTGAAACAAATGGAATTCAGAACATGTGTTTCAAGCCTCTAAACCCGAAGGGGTTAGACTAAGGCTTTCAAAAGTAATGAAGCATATCCAATCACTTTGTTCTCTTAGAAGGCTGTATCAAAAGTGTTGACATGAGCAAAGAGTTTTGTAGTGTTTTAATTTGAAAACATGGTTTTAATAACAGTGAGTGATAGGACTCAGTGACGTGTTAATGGCTTTCAAAGCTTTGTGTATAACTGTGTATGAAGGTTTCTTCTTCTACCAACAAGGAATGTATCCTAATAAAGGAATCCCAATTTTCCCCAACGACAGTGGAGACATTTCCAAGCTTCTGTGGCCAAAATGCTTTCCCATTGGAGAAGAGATTCTTTTTAAAATCTACCTTGGAGACTTCCTGCGCTAGCCACCACCACCCCAGTCCATCCCAGCACAGCACATAAACAGGACCCTAATTCTAGCACAAGGAGACCCGGTGGAACAATGGTTAAGCACTCGGCTGCTAACTGAAAGGGTTGGAACCAGCCATTCCACGGAAGAAAAGACCTGGCAATCTGCTCCTGTAGAGTTTGCAGCCTAGAAAACCCTGTGAGGCAGTTCTACTCTGTGCTAAAGGATCTCTATGAGTACGAATCAAACTAATGGCACACAACAACAACAATTCCCACACGTACACAATGCAGGGCAGAGAAATAGGAAGGTCACATATCTCTCTCTCTCTCTTTTTTTTTTTTTTTGTAAGAAGAATAGTTTTCATAAGAACTTTGTGTGTTTGTTGTCGTTTTTGTGAAGTATCACAACAGCAAGCGCACTTGGAGACCCGCATGCTCCATGAGGCAGATAGAAAGTTCTAGAGCCTGGAGAGGAGAGCAGAGACTGCCCTGGTTCCCTGTGGGATTGAGCTGAGCCTGGACTGCCCACTGGAGTCTCTGTGGCCTTAAGGCAAGGTCAGGGGGCTGAGCAAGGTCAGCTTGAACTCTCCCCACCCCAGTTTGTCCAGAGGCACCGGGATGGAGTGCTAGTGGGGAGGAGGAGTAGGCAGGAGCCTTCCCCAGACACCAGTCCTGCTGAGAGCTGGCTGTCTACAGGGCCAGTTGGACCAGACAGAAAGGACTATAAGCTGTATGGCTGAATTCATATAAATTCGCAAACAGAAGGAAAGAAAAAGAAAGAGCACACTACATAGTTTCTTAGTGGTGAACTTTGGTGAGGAGAGAGGAAGTGTGCCGATATGGTGGGGTCCCTGCAGCACAGCCTGCTCTGAGGTGGTCAAATTCTTCCTGGAAGCTAGCATCTCAGAGGGAAGGAGGGTATGCTGGGAGTGATGGAGCTCCAAACTGAAGGTAACCAACGTAACCTCGATGGTGGCTCGTGAATGTGGATGCCTATTACTGGAGACAGACTGTGGCCTAAAGCCTCCAGAATACTCTGAAGAGGCATGATTGCTTTTTTATTGCAATCTTGTGAAGGAAGGAGGCCTCATCCAGGAAACTGAGCTGCGTAACAACAAAGGTGTCATGTTTGAACAGTTTGACTGAAGACAGTCTTAATCAGACCTTTCACATAACAATATATTCACGTGTTCTTTAGTTTTTATGTCAAATGTGAATCCATTTTTCCTCATCACAGCTCTTATTGTGAGATCAAAAGCCTGCCAGTGGAGCTTCAGTCCCATATTTAAAATTGAGTTCAGTGCTTCTCAAACTCTCAGGTACAGATGACTCAACTGCGGATCTGAGAGAGCCAGGTGTGAGATTCGGCATTTCTACCAAACTCCTAGGTGACCTCCCCACTGCGGGCCAGAGACCACAACTTACGTATCAAGGGGTCACGTTGATACTATACAAAGTGAGATTAGAACTACTTATTTTTCAATGAAACCGAATGCTGATCCTTTATAATATATTTGTGAAGTTGTGGTTATTTGCCATCCAGTGGGTGCCAACTCATGGTGACCTTGTGTATAACAGAATGAAACACTGCCCAGTCCTACACCATCTTCATGATCATTGGTGTTCTTAACACAAAGAAAGTGGCTAATTTCCATGGCAGTCATTTAGAGCTATGTACATTTTGGTTCTAATAGTAATTATAATAACATGGGTTATAAGAAGCTGCTATATAAAAATAAACGAGGCCCCTTTTGGTAAGATATTGGATTCTTAATGTTTGGAATAAAATTTGTTTTAATCGTTATGAGGCCATGGCAGAAAATCCTTATAAGCTTGCTAATATTGGTATTGACCTTTGCCATTATTGAAATAAGATCAATCTGCTAGCATTCGCCTTAGAATCTGAGTCGTGCCTAGCATCTGCATTTCCCACACAGAACTTTCTCTTTTGTTGTGGCTGCTGCTTCTAATATAATGCACTCATTTCAGAGATTAGCATCAATGTCAATGTGACTTCTCTCCATAGAAAAATTAACACATGGGAGAACAAGTTATAAAGGAAAAAAAAAACACTTGGCATTTTAGTATGGAGCCTTGGTGGTACAGTGCTTAAGAGCTATGGCTGCTAATCAAAAGGTTGGCAGTTCGAATCTACCAGCCATTCCTTGGAAACCCTATGTAGGGTCACTATGAGTCGAAACTGACTTGGCAGCAACTTTTTTTTTTTTTTTTTTTTTTAAACTCAGGGTGGCTAGCATCTGCTCATCCTTTCTTTGACATCTACCTGACTGAACTGTCCCTGAATCAGGAGGTGCAGTTGTTCAAACACCCAGCAGTGCTGTCACCTTCTGGTGGGTTAGTTTCTCGGAAAAAAACCTTTACCATCACATATATCAGAGAGAACCATATACATTCCACTCATTTATATAATTATTTGCAGAATAAGGTGCATATCCGTACTGAAAATAATACTTCTAGAGGGCTGGGTTTTCATTTGTTCTTTGACAGAACAGGAAGAAGTCTGTGAGGAGACTGAGGTCTCTTTACATTTCCCTGTAAACATCAAAGACAGTCCTTCTCTCATCCAAGTACTGACCAGTTCCAGTCCTGCTTAGCTTCCAAGATCAGACAAGATTGGGCATAATTAGGGTGATATCACCCTGCCATGAGACTAGAATCAGATGGTGCTCAGCTACCACTACTGAACATTTTGATCAAAGATTCTATAGAATAATTCTGATGAAAAGGGGGAAATATGAAAGAGAGTTTCAAGTTCTCAGTGGATTTTATGGAGACTTTCTGAAGCCATTGAGACTGGATGGACACCCAAAACTATTGCCCTGAGATAATCTTTAAACTTTAAACCTTAAGCCAGAACTATCCCTTGAAGTCTTCTTTCAACCAAAAAAATAAAAAATAAATAATAATAACTTATCTTAATTAGTAAAGTACATCTGCTTTAAGCATTGTGCTCTTTTAAAGAATTATCTATGTGAGGTCAAATTGACAACAGCAACTTGGAAGGTTGGACGGTAAGTTTAGGGAGAAGTGAGTTTAAGATAATGGTGGTGGAATAATGTGGAAAAGGATAAAAGAATGTAGCACAAGTTGAAGAATTAACCAATGTCGCTGAATTGTACCTGTAGAAATTATTGAAATGGTATATCTTTGGCTGTGTACACTTTCACCAGAAAACAAAAACAAGACAGCAACTCTCCCACACCCCAATGCTTCCCGCCTCTGCCCTTCAAAATGCAGGGATAGCAAGAGTAGTGAAATCCTGTCCTCAAAAATAGTAACAACTAACTCCCGATAGGAAGCATTTTACAGTTGACTTCCTATTGTTTCAGACACTTTATTATCATTTGCATCTACAACAAGCAGTACTAGATCCTGTGTTAGTGCACATTTTGTAGTTGAGAAAGTCTGAGGGCAGAGAGGGTGAGTGAACTGCGACAGCCTCACAGCCAGGGAGTCTGCAGCTGGGCTTCAACCCAGCATTTCTAAGTCTGAATCCCCCTTTCCCACTACACCTGGATAACACTACTGTGACTATAGGGTTTCTTTGCAACAGAAGGAAAGACTCAACTGGGCTTGAAACCAGTGTGGGTCCCTTTGATGACTAAACTGGTTTTTTCAACTAACCAAAGTTCTTCAAATTATTTAAAATTTAGGTTCAACATAACAGATTCCCAAAAACTCCCCAATAATGGTATTTTTTTTCACATATTTCATATGTTTCCAGGCTTATGGAGGTGACTCATTTATCATGTTAGTCATGAAAACCCGTCCACAAAAATCAAGCTCTTACTACCACTGGGAGGAGACTTGGAATAAGTGTGCTTGTCTGCTCTTGGTTTCCATGGTAACTGGCATCTGTATAGCTCTTTCAAGCTCCCTTCATCTTTCTACCAATTCCTTCATTTAAAGGAAGATGGCTTGTTACAGAGAGCAGACGCCTGTGACCATGACATCATTGATTCTGTGTCTGCCACTGGCAATTGGTGTCTTACTCCCACTTTACTGTGAAAGAAAAGTGGATAATGTTTCTGCTTCAGGGGCTCTAACTAAGGAGAAACCATCCTTGGTGAACACACTTATAATGCATGTTGTGTAATATCCCCATAATATTTGCTTTTACAAAGTAGCTGAATATTGCAATTAGTAGGAGAAAACCTGATTAAACTGGAATGGATGGTGTTCTCTAGGAGGAAGGAATGCTCGTGGGCTTAAAAACGGCAATGTGGGCATCCTGCACTCTCTGTGTGGAGTATTTTTTGCGAAAGCACTGCAGGTTTTATTATCCAGGCTGAGTTATAGTAAGCTATAAAGCCGGTGCCTCTTGAATGTTCTAGAAAGTTAATGTGAGTTGCCTTAAGCCTTCAAATCCCAGCTATTTTCCACCACAAAAGGTAAAACTAGGAATCATAATTACATTAGCGGCAATTCTTTCACTCTTTCTCACATTGACCCTCATAACTGATGTGTGACCCACATCATGGTTAAAAGCACCGACCAAAGGTTTAAATGTACATTCTACTGTTGTCCTCGTTCCCACACCAAGATGAGAAAGCTAAAACTGTGTCTCCAGCCCTATAGAACCACAAGACACACTGACAATCCCGAACATGAAAATCTACAGCCGAGATCACAATGGCACTTAATCAATACAGACTTTATAGTTCATATCACATTTATTGTCTGTATCGTATTTTCACAAATCAATACTTTTCAGTCAGCTGTTTTTATTTGGACCCTAGCTTGGCGACATTGTGGTTAAGCACTCGGCTGCTAATCGAAAGGTTGGTGGTTCGAACCCATCTGGTTGCTCTGGGGGAGAAAGATGTGGTAGTCTGCTCCCAAAAAGATTATAGCCTTGGAAACCCTATGCGGCAGTTCTACTCTGTCCTATTGGGTCGCTAAGAGTTGCAATCAACTCAGCGGCACACAACCACAACTCTGCAAAATTCCACATATAGGGTAAAGGAACCTTGTAAGTTATGAGTTCTTCTCTCAAGCAGCTTATAGCTGGCCCTTTTGGAATCAGTTTCAGGAGAAAGCACACCATTAAAAGCATAGTTGTAGCAGAGAGAAAGCAGCTCTCAGATCTCCAGGGCCAGGCATGGAGCGGGACGTCATCACCAGATTGCTTCCTCATTCAACCAATACAGGCTACTCACTCACCAGGCTTTTCAGCACTTTGTAGTCCATGCCTTCAAAGAGACTATTTTCTAGTGGATAAGCTTGTGAACAATTCAGTTTTAAAATAACCTTGACTTATTAAGGCAATGTATGAGTACACATCGTAAGCAATGTGCAGACTCAGGAAGTGAGGATCCATGGGGCTTGGGGACAATTAAGGAGTTAATAATTACCTGGCTTTTCCAGAGATGGATGAGCACTGACTAGGCAGAGAGCCTAGCAGAGGTATACCAGATGAAGAAAGAGCTTTAGCAAGTTAGTGCAGAGAGAAATTACCCCGTTATCTTGAGATACGGCCCCTTATGACCCAGTAAGTGTCACCGTAAGTGTGATAGTGAGTGGTGTGGTTGATGTCAGACAGAGGGCGGTTGTTCAATAATCACGATCAATCTGGAAACACTGGGAAGGGTGGGGATTGGGAAGTAACTGAAAAAGAAGAGAAAAGAAATCTGAGCAGACAGTCCTGTAGGTGTTAGTAGTGCTATTTATTTATGAAAGCAATACCCCAGCTATTGTGGTGGTGCAAATGGTTTATGCTCAGCTGCTAACCTAAAAGTTAGTCGTTCAAACCCACCCTGAGGCACCCAGTGAAAGGCCTGGTGATCTGCTTCTGTAAAGATCATAGCCAAGAAAACCCTATAGAGCATTTCTACACTGAAATACTTGGGGTCACCACGAGTCAGAATCAACTTGATGGCAAAGGGTTTGGTTCTTTTGATTTTGGTTGTGTCTAGGAATCACGCGGGATTTTGTTAAAATCCAGATTCTGATTAGGTAGGTCAGAAAGGTCAAAATCCTGAATTCCTAACAATCCCCGGCATCCACACTTCAAGCTGCAAAGGGCTACAGCATTTTCTCCCACCTGGAGCTGTGACAGTGATCTCCAGAGAAGGTTTCCAGGGCAAGTCCCCAGTGTGAGAACCAGGGCTCAGGAAAGAGGCAGGACAAAGTCCTTAGTAGTTCATTGTGGATGGTGAATAAAAATGATGTGGTGGAACTGGTGCTTGTTTTCTTTTGTAAAAGGGAAGGGACTTGAAAATAGGAAGAAAGAATGAAGGGAATATTTTGGCAAATTAGGTAAACTTAGGAGCCCTAGTGGCACAGTGGTTAAGAGCTTAGCCGCTGACCAAAAGGTTAGCAGTTCGAATCTACCAGCCACTCCTTGGAAATCCTATGGGGCAGTTCTACCCTGTCTGAAAGGGTTTCTATGAATTGGAATCGACTGGACGGCAATGGGTTGGGTTTGGGTTTTGGTTTAGGTAAGCTTTAGCAGAGCTTTAATTACTTGCAGGAATCTGATACTGGAAAAAGTAGAAAGGTGGAAGAGAATGATATATTGTTGTTATTACTGTTAAATTTACATGAAGATCAGGAGGATTCAAAGATGAGTATTGATTTGGTCTGTAGAAATTACATATTCCAATACTTGAGGGAAATAAACTATTACTTTAGTGCATAAAAATGCTTCAGGATGGGATTTTAATTGATTTGCTAATGTTGTGGCTTGGTATTTAAGTCAAGAAACATGAGCTATGGTGATTGGCTAGAGCAATGACTCTCGAACTTTCTGGTCTCAGGGTCCCTTTTCACTCTTAAAAAATCATTGAGGATATCCGAGTGATTTTGTTTGTGTGAAGTACATCAAAAGCTAGAAAAGCTCTTTAGGTAGTTATCATACCCAGAAGAAAAGGGGTAGAATAAGATTTTTTTTTTTTTTGCTCCAAAAAGTACAAGTTTATGTTAAATAAAAGGAAACCTTGAACCAATTCTAAGATGACCTTAGAGAAAATGAAATGTTCTCCCTTTAAATAAGGTCTACATCTAACCTGCTTTCCTTTTTTACCTCTTAAGTGTTGAGAAATTTTGAAATTTAAATAGGCATTTAAAAGATGCTTCAGAGAATGAAAAATAAAAACGTGCATATTATGATAGGATTGAATTTTCCAAAGACATGAGTGATAATAATGCTGGAGATAGGACATTACCTAAATGTGATGAAGCAAAATATCTTAGGAAGGGCTGCTTCCTATTTGATAACTCCAGCAAGCAAACCATATACACTTTTAATTGTGTTACTATGGAAGCTGATTGTATGTTAGAGCTTCCCCTTCAAATATAATTCCTTTTCTTTATAAAGGCAATGTGACTTCCTCTCCTAAGCTGGCCATGCCATAAAAATAAGGCAGCTATTTTGATTCACTTATCACTAAGGAAGTGAAGTCTGGTTTCTAGGCATGACTTGGTTGCCATGGCATCCTTGTTGAAGGCGATCTTTGTTATCAAGTTATGGTTCCAGCTTCAATTAACACTATATGCTCATCTCTAACATTAGTTGCAGCAACACCTTGGCTTTCAATGAGGACCTCTGGTATTTATATTTTGTATTCACTTCTTTCCTCCCTCTTTTCAATTTGGGACTCCCTGTTGTTTAAAAACAGCAATAGTTTGATCAAACTATCAAGCTATTTTCATGTACAAAAAAGCCTGCTTTTTATAATACATTTCCTAAACAATGGAGCTTCTAAAATCTTATCCTCATTTCCTGACAAATTCTTCAATTAGAAGTTACTCCCATGAGGTTCTTTCTAATTTTGAACCAGAGCTGCTAACTTTGTTCTAGCTCAAAACCCTGATAAGAATTTGCATTTCCACCCCAGGTATACTGAATCAGAATCTACATTTTAACAAGATCCCCAGGTGATTCTTACGTATGATACATTTTAAGAACCACCGCTCTATTAGTGGTTCTCAGAATTGGTCCCTAACCAGCACCATTAGCATGGCCTGAGAACTTGTTAGAAATGCAAATTCTCAGGAGGTGTTAGACCCAGAATAAACAGGTTTGAAGCCCTTTTTTGAACTCAGTGTGATGAGTAAGACTATTGAAAACACACAGGTATGGAAATGTCTTCTACTAGTTGTTCCTGTCTCCATGATCCTAAACATCTGAAAGATCAGAATCTTGTTCTCCACATGAATAAATAAATGCTTAGCAGTGCTTAAGAAAACATCCAAAGCGCTGGCTGAATTTTTCCCAGTTTAAGGGAATAGCTCAGTCTTCAATATGAAACAATGTATAGGCAGTTCCCAAGTTACAAAAGAGATCCCTTCCTAAGTCTGTCTTTAAGTCAAATTTGTAGGTAAGTCAGAACAGGTACAGACAAGTCTTATTTAGCATCAGTTAGTCAAGTATCTGTTTTAATACATAGTATATATTTTACCTTTCTAACCATACAAAACACTTTAAAAAAAAAACACTTCCAAATATACTAAAAGATCTTAAACATAATAAAAACATAACAAAAGAAAAAGAAAGAAGATCATGATTAAAGGTTAACACTTACTCTCGTTCCATGGATGCCTTGCATACCAAAAGGGGCATTTGAGAGGTAATGCATTATGGGAGCATTAATAATTGGATGATGTGGGAGAAGGTGATGGAGAAATAGCTACTGTTGAAGATGATGGACCTGGTGCTGGAGAGTTTGATTCTGCTGCTGGAGAAGGGTATTTAATACTGGAGTCAATTTCTTGAAGTAGGCATCAAGGGAGGTTTGTACAGAGCTTTTGTTTTTCTCATCTTAAATGGCCTAGTAGTAGCTGAGGCCCTCAGTAACTTCATGGTAGACTTTGGTGAACCTCTCTGTATTCGGATTTCGCTTCTCTAACTTTGCCATCCCTGTTTCAATGAGACAAGAGTCGTCAGTTAACTCTTTCACCAAAAAATTTTTCGGGTCTGGAGTATTTAAGTCCTGGTCTTGTTCCTCAAATGCTATTATCTGCTGCTCTAGTTCCATAAGGTCTTCACTGGTTAGTTCTCTGGGATGGGAGTCGAGTAACTCCAGACATCGTTTTCACTGATGTCTAACTGCAGCTGATTACCAATGTCAACCACAGTTTGCCTGGCTTCCACAATGTCAACAGTTGTAAACCCCTGAAAACCATGTGCAACTGGTGGCACAATTTGTTCCACACTCCTTTCATGTTTGACTACTTCACTTCATCCCAAGAATCAGCAATATTTTTGATGGCATCATAGATGTTATAATTCCTCCAAAACATCCTTAAGTTTATCACATCATCTTGGGTAGACCTAACTGCTTGTGAGAAGGTCTGCCATAAATAATAGGCCTTAAAGGAGGCTGTAACTCTCTGATCCATTGGCTGAAGTAGTGATGTAGTGTCAGGGGCAGGGTAAAAATACGACCTTTACATTAGGGTGAGAGTCATCTAAAATGCTGGGATAGCCGGGTGTGTTGTCAAGCACAAGGAGAATCTTGGAAGAAATTTTCTTGGCCAAGTAATAATGTTCAACAGCAGGGACAAAATGGTTCAAGAACTGATCTTCAAAGATGGTAATTGTAACCCAAGCCTTTGCATTTACCTTCCAAAAAACGGGAAGAGATGCCTTAATGGTAGAGCAAAGTGCCCTCAGATTTAGGGAGTGATACACAAGCAAAGGCTTGAGCTTATCCCTGGATGCGTTTACCCTCAAGCAATGATGCTAGCCTATCCTTCGATGCCTTATGCCCTGATGCCTTTTTGTCCTTTTGAAATGTAGGTCCATAAGCCAATCTTGTCTACAGTAAATATTTGGTCTAGCAAGTAACCTCCCTCCTCAATAATTTTTTCAACATTTCAGGAAAATCACTCACAACACTTACATAGGCGCTTGCTCCTTCACCTTACACTTTGATATTATGTAAACTTGCCCTAACTTTGAAACAATTGAACCAACCCCTACTCAAAAGAAATTCTTCATCACAATCACCTTCACTTGCTTCAAGGGCAGTTTTTATATCACTGAAAAGACTTCAAGCGTTTTCTTGCATTAAAGTAAGGCTAACAGGCATATTATACTGATTTTGATCATCTAACCAAATTATCAATAGCCTTTCCATTTCAATAGTTAAACCACCACATTGCTTAGTAATAACTGTAGTGTCCATTGGGGCAGAGACTTTCACATGCTCCATTATTCTCACTTAATCCTTTAAAATTGTTCTGATCATTGATCAACTGTAGCCTAACACTTTTCCAATGATGGGTGGCATTCACATTTTTCCGATTGTTTTATTGTTTCCACTTTATTTTCAATTGTGATCATTTTCCTTTTCTTTCATGCATCACGGGCACTTGCATCGGATTTATGCCCTGGAGGCATGATTATAAGGGTAAATAAGAGGAAAACTTAAGACAAATACAAAGTCACACACTCAACGCGGTGTTAGTGGCAACATGACCTGACTTAAAAAGGCAGACAGCGTTCTTCTTCCTGGAGCCCATAAACTGCTGAAGCTGCATGATGTTTTTACGAGCATCACGAAGTAGTGTGCGTGTTCCTTATTACGAACCATTGTATTTATTTAACTCAAATTGTTAATACAATAGGCTTTATGGCAGTCTGTTCTTAAGTACGAGTTGATCATATGTTCTTAACAACTTGATCTGATGTTCTGAACCTGGGGACTTACTGTACCCTGTTGGCGAATAAGAAGTTGGTGAAATTTGACTTTAGGTTCTTTTTTCCTACCCTGTGTCCGAAAACTTCCCATCACACCTCCAAGTTTGTCCTCATTTACAACTTTGAATTGCTTAGAACCCTGCACACCATTAAAATTCCCCTTTCTGATGCACCTTCTTGTATCAGTTTCTCTACTGGGGGGGTGGCTTTCTGGATAACTCTGGCTATACGGAGGGATCAAGGAGAAAAGAGTTTATTCAAATCTTGCTTATCTCGTGAAAAATTTGATTTGAACACTTATAAAATGTTAAGAAAAAGAGGGAAAAAACACCCTCTTTATTGGTGTACTAGGGAATGAAGGATGCAGCCAGACGTGCCAGCTGTCAACCTCCCACCAACTCACCTTTCTCATCAGGAGAAGGTGAGGTCAGTCCAGGTGTCTCATGGGATAGAAAACGGTCATGTTCATGGCCCCTCAGATTGTTACGTGACTGCCGGGGGGAAGTCTGAGGCTCTGGGCTGCGTTTCAGGGATCATCCCTCCACAAGCACTGGCCAGCAACACCGGTTTCCACCTCATAAGCAGGACCCGGTCTTCTCTGTGGCTCCTCAGGACCCACCTCACAAGACTGTATCACTAAAAGTTTAAAAGCTTTGTGTTCAGTATTTGAGCCCCAAGCCTCCCTCTCAAAAAAACAAGAAAAACCATTGCCGTCGAGTCGCATATAGCAACCCTATAGGACAGGGTAGAACGGCCCCATAGAGTTTCCTGGTGGGCCTGGTGGATTCGAACTACTAACCTTTTGATTAGGAGCTGTAGCACTTAACAACTACCCCACCTCAGGCATGATAATTGTCTGCTCCGTGGCTGTTCTTGCTTAAGGAGTGGAAGTTTAGTATTCCAACAATTTGTAACATGATTATTGCTGTCTTGCTGGCTAATATAAGATTCTTCTAACCTTTGAGCAAGGTAATCATCACAAAATTCTTCAGAAATTTCCCCAGACAGTAAGCATGATGTCAGTTTCCCAGACACAAAACCCAAGTCTCAGACGTGTGTAAAGGAAACAAATATTTGAACTATCATCATTACCACGTTACTAATGAGGATAATTGAATGCTGAGAGGTTAAGATAGAAAAATTAAGGGACTAACCAAAGTCGGGCAGCTGTTGTTTTGAGAGCAGCACTGGAATTGAGGCACTTCTTACGCCAGATCTGTGGTTTCCCTACGACGCTATGTATGGAAAGGGAAATAAAAATACAATTTTCTATTAAGAAAAATTTTTTCCCATTTTTTTGCTTCAAATAGTCTTTCTTATACCAATACCAAAAAAGGAACTGATTAAATCAGAGCCTTGTATAGTTTCATATTTTTTACATTAACTATTGACAATACATCAGAAATTTATTTTGGTGTCTAATGCATCTTTTCGCCATCGATTTGAAATGCCACCGTTACCATACATCAAAAAGTTCTATATGCTTTTAAATATGCGTTCTATTTCTTAGGTTTCTATTGTCTTCCTTTAATCCTTCTGTCTGTTCTTAAACTGTAAAAGCATGCTGCTGTCGAGTCTATTCCAACTCATAGAAACCCTATAGGACAGGGCAGAACTGCATACAATTTCCCAGGAGCACCCGGTAGATTTGAACTGCTGACCTTACAGTTAGCAACCATAGCTCTTAACCACTACACCACCAGGGTTTCCCATTCTTAAACGGGTACTGACATAAAGGTTATGGCTTTAAGATGTGCTTAATGCCTGAAAAAGCAGGGTTTTTGTCTCACTAACTTTTTTTCCTGAAAACTCTCTTGATTATTGCTGCTCATATAATTTTCTAAGTGAAATGTGGAATGATTTTTTTGGTAAGTTGCAAACATGTCATACTAATTTCCACTGGAATTGGACTTAATTTACAAACACATTTGAGAAGAGTTGATAAATTTTCAACCCTGACTGTTCTCCACTCAGTAACAGTGCATGTTTCTCAGTTTTTCGGGTCTTCTTTTATATCATTCATGATGTTTTCCTCATACAGGTTCGGTGCACTTTTTCTACTTCTATTCCTAGATTGGATTAAAAATACCAAACTGAGAGCCCTGGCCCTTTTTAAATGGAAATTTGAATCTCATTTATATTTATTGTTGTAATAAATACATTTGGTCTTCATTCTGAGAGTTTTAAAAATGCTCTTATATTCTTTTTCTCCCATTGTCTATGAAGATAAATTACGGTTGCAAAACTGAAGGTTTAAGCAGGAGTATGGACAATAAGGCGAATGTATTAGGAAGGTCATTGGGCAGCAGTGTTTTCAGAAGGTGTTTAGTATAAATTGAAAAATGAGCTGGGGTCACTGGGCATACGTCTTTTGTATCAGCCCGGAGAGAAAACACAGAGAAGACAAATATTTAAGAGATACGTAAGCGGTAGATAAAATAACACCTAGACACAGAACTGACAGGTAAACAGGGCTTTGAATTAGTTTGTTTGGTTCAAACCCCTGCTAAGAATTCTTGTTTCTAACAGGTTCCCAGGTGATGCTAATGTTGGTGGTTAGGGACCAATTCTGAGAACCACTAGTAGAGCAGTTGTTCTCAAAATTTATTACACATAAGAATCACCTAGGAATCTTGTTAAAATGTAGATTCTGATTCAGCATATCTGGGTGGAAATGCAAATTCTCAGCAGAGATTCAAACAGGAACAAACCGGTTCAAAGCCCCATTTCGAAGCCCTGCAGGTCCAAAGCCAGAAAACCAAACCCATTGCTGATGAGTGGATTCTGACTCACAGCAACCCTATAGGACAGAGTAGAACTGCCCCATAGGGTTTCCAAGAAGAGGCTGGTGGATTTGAAATGTTGACCTTTTGGTTTGTAGGCAACTCTAATTTCTTTTTTTAATTTTATTGTGCCTTAGGTGAAAGTTTACAGAGCAAATTAGTATCTAATTCAAAAATTTATACACTAATTGTATTGTGGCATTGGTTCCAATCCCTGCAGTGTGTCAGCATTGTTCCCTGTTTCCATTCATCCAGTTTTCCTGCCCTTTCCTCCTATCTCGTCTTTGCTTTAGGGCAGGTGTTGCCCGTTTGGTCTCTCGTACTTGGCTAATCTAAGAAGCACGTTCCTCACATGTGTTATTGTTTGTTTTATAGGCATATCTAATCTTTGGCTGGAAGGCAAACTTCAAGAGTTGCTTCAGTTCTGAATTAAAAGGGTGTCAGGGCTATAGTCTCAGGGGTTTCTCCAATCTCTTTCAGACCAATAAGTTTGGTCTTTTTTGTGATTTGAATTTTGTTCTACATTTATCTCCTTCTCTGTCTGATACCCTCTATTGTGATCTCTATCAGAGCAGTCAGTGGTGGTAGCCAGGCACCATCTAGTTCTTCTGGGCTCAGGCTGATGGAGGCAGAGGTTCATGTGGTCCGTTAGTCCTTTAGACTAATATTTTCCTTATGTCTTTAGTTTTCTTCATTCTCCTTTGTTCCAGATGGGATGGGACTAATAGGTGTATCTTAGATGGTTGCTTGAAAGCTTTTAAAACCCCAGATGCTACTCACCTAAGTAAGATGTAGAACGTTTTCTTTATGAACTAGGTTATGCCACTTGACCTAGATGTCCCCCAAGACAATTGTCCCCAGCCCTCAGCCCCAGTAACTTGGTCCCTAAAGGTGTTTGGATGTGTCTAGGAAGCTTCTATGATTCTACCCCCTTTGTGCTCTCTTATACATATATGAATGTACATGCTGTACATACAAATATGTACATTAAAATATCCACAGCCTAACTGATATATGTACTTGGGTACACTCCTATAAGCCCTGCTTCCCCTATTCCGCATACATATCTACCTACGTATCTGCTTAGAGTTGTTTTTACCGTGGCAGTTGTTCTGGTTTTTAAGAAAATGAAAGAGTGGTGACAGTTGATAGATTTTTTCCTTCTCCCCTTTGATTATGACCTAAATGACTTCACCTGCTAACCTTTGTCAGTCTTACAGTGTTGCAATTGGAGCCCACTGATAGAGTACATTTACACCTGATGAAACTTTACTTTGCAATTGGAAGAAAATGAGATTTGAAGAAGAAATCAGACAAAAAGAAGTAACTCTCAACCTGCCCTCTTTTTGTCTACCCATTATTAATGCATTAATTCCATGTGCAGTGTCCGGAGAAACGTACACGTAGCATGTACATAAAAAATTTAGCAATTTTATTTAGGTTGAAGTCTTATCTCCAATAAATTTATTTTAAGATTTAATTTCAATCTTTGATTAAAAATGCTTATAATATCCTCTTGTTTGATTAATTGCATCCTGGATATATGCCTCTTTGCTTCTGGAATCCTAGAGCAGATTCTGAAAGTGTCCTCTCTGGATTGCCTGTTGTACTACTTATCTTGGAAAAGTCACGAAAGTGCAGACATGGGGCATTTCTTTGGGTCAACTTCAGCAGATTCTCTGCCGTGGGGCCTGGAATCTGAATATTTAACCAGCTACCCAGGTGATTCTTATGCATATTAAATTTGAGACTCACTTCAACCTAAATGTCTTCATAGCCGCGGTCTTTCATTTCTCTTGATCACATAATTTGTTAATTAAAACGTAATAAGGTGAGAAAACTGACTCCTACAAGAGTCTCCTAGAAATTCTTCATAAAAGTGGCATAACTGGTCACCTCTTTAAAGTAACAATTTTATTTCTCTACCTGTAGGCTAGATAGAATTAACTGATAATTACTAGTTTATTAAATACTAAACTTTGTTATGAGCGTTTTGGAGAATTATGGACTTGTGGAATTTATGTTAACTTTAGCTAAAGTAATTTGGTCTTTGTCCTTGATTTCTGAGAGATAACTCTAAATCGTTGGGATTTCCTGAGTAATTGAGGTGCCTTTGTTATCTGGAGGCATCTAGAACACACTGAGAGTTTATGCTAATGAGGTGATTCAGGTGGGGGCTGGCCAGGCAAGAAAGGCCACTTCATGACATCAGCCAGCCTTAGGGATGGGGGAGGCATGATGCAATTAATCAGGACTATGTAATGAAGCCCCAGTAAAGCATCTGGACATGGAAGCTCCATGGACTTCCTGGTTGGTAAAAGACATAAATGCATGTGAGAGGGTAGCGTGTCCCTCTTTGAGACATGGAAGTTCCACGATGGGAACCCTCCCAGACCTCACCCTATGCATCTCCTCATTTGTATCCTATTAGCTGTAATAAAACAAAACAAAAAACCCAAACCCACTGCCGTTGAGTCGATTCCGAGTCATAGCAACACTATAGGACAGAGTAGAACTGCCACATAGGGTTTCCAAGGCTGTAAATCTTTACAGAAGCAGACTGCCACATCTTTTGAGCCGCCGACCTTTAGGTTAGCAGCCAAGCACTTAACCACTGCACCACCAGGGCTCATTATTTGCTATAATAAAACTATGATAATAAATACAGGGCTTTCCAGAGTTCTATGAGTTGTTCCAGCGAATTATCAAACCCAAAGGAGTAGTGGGAGCCAGCAGGTCAAAAGTGAGGGGGACTGTGCATACTGTATTGATAGTTTTGGAGGTCATTATTATATCACAGAACAGCAAAATGTTTGATAATTCTTATGGTAAAACTCAATCCATCCAGACAATGTGAAAGTTATGAAAAAGCAGAAATCTGTGTTTTGTATTTTGGAGATATAGTCTCCTAAACAGAAAGACGGATGAAGTTTACATTTTTTTTAAAAAAAAAGAACAATAAACATTTATTGTCTTCCTAGTTTCTATGGAATTTGGGAGCTACTTGGCTGGGCAGTTGTGGCTGGCAGTTTCTCATGGGGTTCAGCTGGGTATCAACCAGAGCTACAGTCATCTGAAGGCTTGATCGGGACTGGAAGATCCACTTCCAATGTGGCTTTCTCACACGGCTGGCAAGCTGGTGCTGGATGTCGGTGGAGACCTCAGTTCCTCCCTTTGTGGGTCTCTCCAGAAAGCTGCTTAACTGTTCTCATGAGATGGCTGCTGGCCTCCCCAGAGCAAGTGACCCAAGAAACCTAGGCAGATGTTGCATGTCCTTTATGATCTAGCCTTGCAAGTCACCCATTGTAACTTCCACCATAGTCTACTATTCACATAGACCAGACCATTGTCGGGGAAAGCTACATAAGGGCATGAACGCCAGAAGGTCAGGATCATGGGGGTTACCTTGGAGACTGGCTGTACTTGTATGCAGAGTAACTCAAATATACATCATAGCTCACTAGCCTGTAACTACAAGATAAAATCATACAGCTTTTGAAGTTTACATTTTAAAATTTACTCAAATATACATCATATCTCACTAGCCTGTGACTACAAGATAGAATCATGCAACTTTTGAAGTTCACATTTTTAAATTTAAAAGGAATCCAGAGATGTGCTAATGCTGATGTAAATTCTTCATATTACTGATTAAAACAAAACCGAAACTCACTCAGAGAGGGAGGTGATTTGCCCAAAGTCATACATGGTCAGTGGAATTACTGGACATAGCAACGGGATCTCTTGGCTTCCAATAGAGGAGCTTTTCCCAAAATTATGTTTCACAATCCAAATTAAACTTTAATGCAGTAATTGATCTAAATTCTCTACTAGAAATCCCAGGAACAAACAAGAGTAGAAAAAAAAAAAAAGGTCAATCTGGAATTCTATGGCTTATTAGACGTGACTCAGGGTCCTGATATTCTGATCTCTGGTTTGCTGGTTTGGAAATATGATCCTGTTTTGTGCAGTGTGAGTTCATGTTTATGTTGAGGAGAAGGAGGTGAAGAGATATTTAAAGTGAACAATAGAAAGCTCCAGTTTGAGAGGCAGAAGGAAAGTGCCCAGTCACAGTTCTATCCACGTTATGACAGAAAAATTTATACCAAACCCTGAGAACAAGTTTTCTTATTCTATTGTTGTTAGTTGCCTTCAAGTCAGCTCAGACTCATGGCGGCCTTATATATGACAGAACAAAACATGCCATCTTCATGATCATTGGTATGTTTAAGATCAACAAAATAATGATGACTTAATAATTCTATGCAACCTTTCTCAAAACCTTTACATTTAGTTGAACACAATTGAAGACTATTGGTTCTAATTTAAAACACACACACACACATGCATACACAGTTGCTTTCTCTCTAGAGAATATTGTGCAATGGCCAACCTTAGAACTGGAAAATTAACTGTACTAATAAAAATGTATATCTACATCTATAAAAATAGGGATGAGTATTCAGTGTTTTAATAGTACTGAACAAGACAGTAGGTTCAGCAGCCAAAATATACCCAAGACCAGAAATGCAGGCTTTGATAGTGTCTTGATTTATAAATATAATTTATTATAGCAAAGCAAGATGAAAAAGAAAAGATTCTTTTGTATTAATAAGAAAAAGTGTTCATGAATATTTATGCCATATTAGGCTACATATTTAGAAACATGAGAGTTGAATATCTTCCTGTTTTTCAGCCATCTTACTTCTGCTTGAGGTCTTACCGGTAATATTATTCTCTTAAAAAGCACTATTATTTTGCCTTCTTTTTATCATATGCAGTTTCATGCTATTTACTCGATGGTAGCTCTCTAAAGGTATTCGGAAACAGTACTCTAAAAAGAAAAAACTAAATAAGAATTTATATAATAATAATGGTAATAATACCTTGTCTTTATAGATCTTCATTGTTTCAAAAGCATTTTTACATATTTTGTATTTTGATATTTGCAATAACTTTGTGAGGTAGGCCAGATACACGTTATTATCTCCATTTCCAGTAAAAGGAAGCTGGCATTAGATCAGCTTTCATAAATAACAAATTGCAGAAGCAAGATTTGAACTCAGATTTTATAACTTCAAGTCTACTGTCCTTTTTTTCTACAAAATAGGGGAAAAAATGTATTACACACTTAACTGCAAAGGACCCAATGATACTTTGAATTGTAATCTGAATAATAATGCCAAGAGCTATAATTTATTACAACATAGGTATATGCCAATGGCATAATTGTAATTTAAAAAAAATCATTATATAATAACTTTTAGAGGAAGTCCATAAAACTCCTTAAAACACTGGCCCAAAGTAAAACTTGAAGTTCACCACGTCAGTTGTGGCTCTGTCTCAAGAGAGGAGGACATGTGTTACAGCAGACATTATTTAGCATTGTGATTTACCACTGTGATCATTGGCTTCTCAGATTTTAATGGAATGATGCCATTTTCTTCCAAGTTGGAAGGAAATTCTATTTCTTTGTATTTCAACAAAGACGTTTTCTGTTCCACAGTTGCCATATCCCTACCTCTAAAGAAACACTATCAACAAAACCAACAATAGCCCAGAGCGCTATCCCAAAGAGCTTGTTTCAGCTGTTACATTTGGTTGTTTGCTGCTGTTTTCATAACCTCATCTGACCAAACTGAGCCAATTCTTCAAAGCCTAGTTGAAATCACATCCCTGCACAAAGCCTCGCTTCTGTAAAGCCTTCCAGAGGTCACTTTAGCCTCACTTCTCCCTCCTCTTATCGCAAACTCATTGCCAAGTTAGTTTTTCCTTAGAAACAACTCCACCTAAAATTGCCCCCCTGATCTCCCATACTTGGCCGTGTTCCATCCCTTTCCCTGCTTTATTTTTCCAGGTGCTAATCACAATCTAAAATCGCCTGTGAAGCTGATAATGAAATCATCAGTTACTACGCTTGTTTCTCTCTCTTAATCTGAGATGAGAGACCCAGTTTGTCTTGCTCACTTTTGTACCCTTGAGTCTGGAGTTGTTCCTAGCGTGTGAGAGAAGCACAATAATTATTTAGTGAATTAACTGATGACTTCTGTTAACTTTCCACATGGTCTCAATGCTCCTTCACGTCAAAGCCCATTGTTTCCTGTCTCTCTGATCCTCCATGTTGTCTAGCACTTACTGCTCAGTTAGTATCCCTGAAAGCGTTCAGGGGAAGATGGTGATGATTTGGGACCTGGAGGAGAATTGTGTTGTGAGTAGACTACTGTTCTTATTAGGGAAAAAGTATTCAGGTTCTAGTTTGGCTTCCTACTCTAAAGGAAGTGTTGCATGCGTTGAGTTTTCTATCTCTTCCTCAGTTTCTGCCATCTTAAAAACTCACCTGTATGGTCTAATCCGGATTTCATAACAATCATGTGAGAGAGAAAGCCATTTGTTCACGTTAATGAGTATGATAGGTCAAATTATTACCAACGTGAAAAACAAAGAGACAAAAGACCAACAGATTGTGCTAAGCCAATTTTCTCATGTCTGCTGACTCATACTTCTCCACAAGCATCCCTTGAGCAGACAATTACTGGAACATGAGTAAGATTTTTAAATACGTGTTGCCAATTTCGGCCTAGGTGTGGGGTTTTGAAAGTTTTGTCATCTCACTGATGGTTTATCGTTGCTGACGTCATTAAACCTGTTGCGGTCAAGTTGATTCCAACTCATAGCGACCCTATAGGACAAAGTAGAACTGCCCCCAGGCAGTAAATCTTTATATCTTTCTCCCGAGGAAGAGCTGGTGGGTTCGAACCACCAGTCTATCAGTTAGCAGCTGAGTGCTTAACCACTGGGCCACTGGGGTTCCTTTCTGACATCATTAGGAAATTCCATTGCTTAGTTTGTCCCTCTTTTTCATTTATAAATGCCTTCCCTTTTCTGCTTGGATACGTCACATCATAATATCTACAAAAATGCAGGTTAATTAATTTTGGGATATTTTGTTAGGTCAAATATTATTTTTCATATTTTGCTTTGTAACTTTCTTGCCTTTGGCTAAAACAGATTGAAATCCAGATGGGATTTTTTCAGTTCTCAAAGAGGTTTCATTAACTTTCTAAAAGTCCATTTTAACGGGACACTTCTGTGTTTAAATAATAGCACTTCTGTTCCTGCCCCACTGGAGTGGCCAAGGCTCCATGACAGCCATTTCACTGGTGCTTCTCTTCCCAACAGAAACAAGATTTCATCCTGCTCTGGCAAGTTCATCTTTCTTGCTTTGCTGATTTAGACACATATACAGTCACGTTAAATTCCTTTCCCTGAACTCACCAGTTATATCAGCCACTTCTATTTCACTGGGGAGAAGAGGCCAGAGGACGGAGAGAGACTGGAGCCTCACCTGTGCTCCTTTTCTAGATGGATCCATGTGGAAACTAAAGACACAAGAAAGAAGTGTCCCCACCAGTGTTGCTCGTCCTTTTGTGCTTTTAGCCCCTTATGAAGGTACAACCCCGATACCAACAACTGTTCCTGGGACGGGTTAATCTCCGCCCCAGGAGTCTTTGAAATGGGTTAAAATGGCATTTTAACTCCAAGGTCATGCTGTACCAAAGGCGAGGGGAAAAAAAAAAAAAAAACAGCCATTTTCTATTCTATATCCTGTTTCAAATTATGTTCAGGAACATTGTCCAATAAAGCTCATCGAAGGTTCTGCATTAAGATTAAATGACAACTTACAGATAGCACTTATAAAAAAATGCATTCACATCCTCCAATAAGAAAATATTAGCATAAGACGCCCTGACTTTGAATATAAATTCCCATTACAAAAGTTCTGGGGAGAAATCCAAGAATAAGTTCCAAATAAAATTATCTTTTTTTTTTTTCTTGTGAGTTAAACAGCCAAAGAAATGAAAGTCCCAAAATGATCCCCCCCCCCCCCAATTTTTTATTCCTCTTAGCCTTGGTTGGAGGGGCTCCTGGGTGATTGGAGAGAGATGAGTCTTTCCAGCAGTTGCCAGCTGGACCCTGGGCTGGAATAGCTGTAGCTGCTTCAGTCCATCAACAATGCTAATGTCTCTCAAGGCGTCACATGAGGACTCCGCACATATGGTTATCATGTACTGGCCTCATTCTTACTATTTAGAAACAAATATCCAGCTGCACAGCGTAGTTGTCCAAAGAAAATTTGTGTTAATAGGATTATTGTTGTTGCAATCTTGCAATTGAGTCGACTCCAACTTAAGGTGACCCCAAGAGTGCAGAGTAGAACTGCTCCACAGAGTGTTCAAGGCTGTGACTTTTCAGAAGCAGATTGCTAGGCCTTTCTTCTGAGGCGCCTCTGGGCGAGATGGAACAATCAATCTTTCAGGTAGTAATTGTGTGTTCAACTGTTTGAGTCACCCCAGGCCCCTGTTAGTATCGAGTCAATTCAGACTCACAGCAAAAAACTGCCCCATAGGGTTTCCTAGACTGTGAGTTGGAATGGGTTTTTTTTTTCTTTTTTTTCTTTTTTTTTAATCTTTACAGAAACAGAGCTTCCACAGAGCAGCTGGTGTGTTCAAACCGCCGACCTTTCGGTTAACAGCCACACGCTTTAACCACTACACCAGCAGAGCTCCTTTTGAGTCACTCAGGGAATCCCTTAAGAGGATTATAGTACTTAATGATTTCAAAGAGCCAGTGCTTAATCCTGCCTAAAACTCTGGAAAGATCTGTGGAATGAGCGTAGCTGCGAGAAGGGCAGATGGGAAGCTCTAGTTTCAGCCTTATCGGGATTCTGTTCATTCTAACCCCAGTGGTCGCGAGTCCATAGCTTGTGAAACCCAGGCAGAGGGAGCATACAGAGGGACCCACCTATGCAGCGGTCTCCTCTTCAGAGAGAGGCATGTGAGGCATCACTGTCTTCTACGGTCTCCCACTGTAGTTACGGTGGTAATTTCCAGCCACCAATTCCACTGTCAGCCTTGTATGCTGACTTGCCTGGTAAAACCTCTCAAATCTGTCCAAATTTTCTGAATCTACTTTGCATAGCTGACACGCTGTGTAAAGGCCCCAACACCAAGTTTCTCTTGAGAAATTTCCATTTCCAACTTTAAGACAGCACAAATCAGTAATTTCCTTGATCTCGTTTCCCTCTGGCAGTCACACCTGCCTTGTCACGGAGATTTCCTTCTTTCTTCTCTCTTATTCTGGTCCCCTTCCCTCTGAACACCTACTCAGACACATTATTTCTCTACAACTTTTGCTAAGAGACATCCGACCCAGGTAGACCTCTTCATCCTTTCAGTCTGGCCTTTATGATCTAATTTTTCCCTCTCATCTCTCTCCAGCCACTCTCCAGTGAGTCACCCTTTCTCTTGGGACAACCTTCCTCCTCTTCTAGAGTAATAAGCCACTTTCCTTTACTTTGTTTTCATCCACCTCCTGCTCCTGTTTTGCTGCTAAGACAGAAACTTGATCTCAGACTTCTCCATTTCTACCTGAATCTCTGAGCAGCTCAGCTCCTGGAGGTCGAGTTTTCTAGGCACCGATGTTTAATGCCTCCATAACATTTGGTTTTGCAATTTCATGGAGCTGCTTCCTATCTGTCTTAGTCTCCCAGGGCTGCCAGTACAAAATACCATGAAATGGGTGGCTGAAAACAACAGATATTTATCCTGTCACAGTCTGGAGGCCAGAAGTTTGAAATTAAGGTATAAGCAGGACTGCGTTCTCTCTGGAGGGTCTAGGAGAGGGTCTTCTTTGCCTCTTCCAGCTTCTGGTGGCATCAGCCATTCCTTGGCTTGTTCCTTGGCATCACTCTAATCTCTACCTCCATCTTCACATGACTGTCTCCTCTGTGTATGTTTCCGGGTCCTCTCCTCTTCTGATAAAGACACCATTCGTTGGATTTAGGGTCATCCTAAATCCAGGACCATCTCATCTCAAGATCCTTAACAAATTACATCTGCAAAGACCCTGTTTCCAAATAAGGTCACATTCTGAGGCTCCAGGCAGACATGAATTTTGGGAGGGGCAGGACACTGTTTAACCGACTGCAGTATCCAACTCAAGAAGTTGGCATACTTAAATGAGAATAGGATTCTGAGAGGCTTACTGCTTGGTTTTCAAAGAAGACCCCAAGAAGCTAATCTAGATAGAAGATTTTCCCAAATGTTTGTTACATTTGCAAGTAGAAAAACATGATTTCATGTTAAGGTGCCATGAGACTAATTGAAGAATGACCTCAAAAAAATCTCTAAAATATCACTCTCTCCCCAAAGCCAGGAGTAATTTTAGTTAAAGTGGTATTTGTTGCTATGAAAATGCTATTTCTTTTTTTTTTTTTTAATTTTATTTTATTGTACTTCAGGTGAAGGTTTACAGAACAAATAGTTTCTCATGAAACAGTAGTACACGTGTTGTTTATGACATTGGTTAACAACCCCACAACATATTAAGCCTCTAAATAACAACCTTTTTTTTTTTTTGATGAAAATGCAGATAGCCAAAGATACACCGTTTCAAAAATTTCTACATACACAGTTCAGTGACATTGACTACGCTCTTCCAACTGTGCTGTTATTCTCACTTAAGATGAAGGCTTACAGAACAAAATAGTTTCTCATGTAACAGTTACTACACATGTTGCCCTATGACAATGGTTAACAATCTCACAGCACATCAAGAATATCCTTACTCCACCTTGTGTTCCCTATCACCAGGGGACTTCCTTGTCCCCTTCTGTCTTCTGGCCCTTGTCACTGGACTACTGTACCTCATTAGTCTCATTTGTTTTTTTTTTTTTTTTAACACCATTTCAAAACTTTTTACTTACACATTTAAGTGATATTGACTATGCTCTTCCAATTGTGCTGCATTCTCGCCCAAGATGAAGGCTTACAGGATAAAACAGCCTCCCATTTAATAGTTACTACAAATGTTGCCCTATAACAGTGGTCGACAATCTCACAACACATCGACAGTGTCCTCACTCAATTTGTGTTCCTTATCATCAGTTTCCTACTCCCCCTCTGCCTTCTGGCCTTTGTCACTGGACTGCTGTACCTTGTTAGTCCCATTTAGTTTTACTGGGCTGTCCACTCCCAGGCTTAACATCGAACCTCGAAGGTAACTTCACCTCTGAGCTGAAAGGGTGTCTGGGGGCCACACTCTTGAGGTTTCTCCAGTATTCTTTAGGCCAGTAAATCTGGTCTTTTTTTTTTTTTTTTTTTTTTTTTCGGGGAGTTAAAATTATGCTCTACATCCTTCTCCAGCTCTGTCCAGAACCCTCTGTTGTGATCCTGGTCAGAGCAGTCAGTGGTGGTAGCTGGGCACCATCTAGCTGTACTGGACTCAGTCCAGTGGAGGCCTTGGTAGCTGTGGACAATTAGTCCTTTGGACTAATCTTTTCGTTGTATCCTGTTCTCTTCATTCTCCCTTGCTCCCGAAGGGATGAGACCAGTGGAGTATCTTAGATGGCCGCTCATAGGCTTTTAAGACCCCAGACACTACTCACCAAGGTAGAATGTAGAGCATTATCTTTATAAGTAGTGTCATGCCAATTGAGCTAGATGTTCCCCGAGACCATGGTCCCCAGAGCCCTCCGTCCAACAACTCAGTCCCTCGGGGGGTTTGGATGTGTCTATAGGGCCTCCATGACCTTTCCTTGTGCAGGTTGTGTTAGATTCCCCTGTACTGTGTACTATCTCACCTCTCACCCAAGGTACCACTTATCTATTGCCTATTTAGTATTTCCCCCCCCGCCCCAATCCCTGGTAACCAACAAGGATTGTTACATTTTGCATGTGAATTTTTTCATGGGTTTTTACAATAGAGGTCTCATACAATATTTGTCCTTTTGTGATTGACTTATTTCACTCAGCATAATGTCCTCCAGTTTCATCCATGTTATGAGATGGTTTGCAGATTCATTGTTGTTCTTTCTCGTTGCATAGTACTCCATTGTGCGTATGTACCATAGTTTGTGTATCCATTCATCTGTTGATGGACATCGAGGTTGTTTCCATCGTTTTGCTATTGTGAACAATGCTGCCATGAACATAGGTGTGCACATGTCTATTCGAGTGATGACTCTTATTTCTCTAGGATCTATTCCTAGGAGTGGGATTGCTGGATCGAATGGTATGTCTATTTCTAGCTTTCTGAGGAAACGCCATATCATTTTCCAAAATGGTTGTATCATTTTGCATTCCCACCAGCAGTGCATAAGAGTTCCGATCTCCCCGCAGCCCCTCAACATTTGTTATTTCCAGTATTTTTGATTCGTGCCAGTAATGCCGGGGTGAGATGGTATCTCATTGTGGTTTTAATTTGCCTTTCTCTAATGGCTAGTGATCGCGAGCATTTCCTCATGTGTCTGTTGGCCATTTGAATGTCTTCCTTGGTGAAGTGTCTGTTCATTTCCTTTGCCCATTTTTTGATAGGATTGTTTGTCTTTTTGTTGTAGAGGTGTTGGATTATCTTGTAGATTATGGAGATTAGACCTTTGTCTGACTTGTACTGTCCAAAAATTTTTTCCCAGTCTGTAGGTTCTCTTTTGACTCTTTTGGTGAAGTCTTTTGAAGAGCATAGATGTTTGATTTTTAGAAGATCCAAGTTATCTAGTTTATCTGTTGGGTTTTTTGTGTTGATGTTTATGGTTTGTAACCTGTTAATGCCATGTATTAAGGCCTGAAGTGTTGGTCCTATTTTTTCTTCAATGAATTTTATAGTTTGAGGCTTTATATTCAGGTCTTTGATCCATTTTGAAGTAGTTTTTGTATATGGTGTGAGGTATGGGTCCTGTTTCATTTTTCTACAAATGGATATCCAGTTTTGCCAGCACCATTTGTTAAAAAGACTGTCTTTTCCCCATTTGATGGACTTTGGGACCTTGTCGAGAATCAGGTGACTGTAGGTGGATGGGTTTACATCTGGGTTCTCAATTCTGTTCCATTGGTCAATGTCTCTGTTGTTGTACCAGTACCAGGCTGTTTTGAGTACTGTAGCTGTATAGTAGGTTCTCAGGTCAGGTAGTGTGAGTCCTCCAACTTTATTCTTCTTCTTCAGTAGTGCTTTACTTATTCGGGGTTTCTTCCCTTTCCATATAAAGTTAATAATTAGTTTTTCCATCTCTTTGAAGAATGTTGTTGGTATTTGTATCGGGATTGCATTGTATTTGTAGATTGCTTTAGGTAGAATTGCCATTTTCACAATGTTGAGTCTGCCTATCCATGAGCATGGTATGTTTTTTCCATTTATGTAGATCCCTTTGGGTTTCATGCAGTAGTGTTTTGTAGTTTTCTTTGTATAGGTCTTTTACATTCCTGGTCAGATTTATTCCTAAGTATCTTATCTTTTTAGGGGCTATTGAAAATGGTATTGATTTCCTGATCTCCATTTCATCGTTCTCTTTACTAGTGTATAGGAATCCAACTGATTTTTGAATGTTTATCCTGTATCCTGCTACTCTGCTGAATCTTTCTATTAGTTCCAGTAGATTTCTCGTGGAGTCTTTAGGGTTTTCTATGTATAGTATCATATCATCTGCAAACAGGGAGAATTTAACTTCTTCATTACCAATTTGGATGCCCTTTATTTCTTTCTCTTGCCTTATTGCTCTAGCTAGAACTTCCAGCACAATGTTAAATAGGAGTGGTGATAAAGGGCATCCTTGTCTTGTTCCTGTTTTCAAGGGGAATGTTTTCAGCCTCTCTCCAATAAGAATGATGTTGGCTGTTGGTTTTGCATAGATGCCCTTTATTATGTTGAGAAATTTCCATTCTATACCTATTTTATTGAGAGCTTTTATCAGGAATGGGTGTTGGACTTTGTCAAATGCCTTTTCTGCATCAATTGAGATGATCATGTGATTTTTTTCTTTCCTTTTATTTATGTGGTGGATTACGTTGATGGATTTTCTAATGTTAAACCATCCTTGCATACCTGGTATGAATCCTACTTGGTCGTGGTGTATTATTTTTTTGATATGATACTGAATTCTATTGGCTAGAATTTTGTTCAGAATTTTTGCATCTATATTCATGAGAGATATTGGTCTGTAATTTTCTTTTTTTGTGATGTCTTTGCCTGGTTTTGGTATCAGCGTTATGCTGGCTTCATAGAATGAATTTGGAAGTGTTGCTTCCTCTTCTATGCTCTGAAATAGCTTGAGTAGAACTGGTACAAGCTCTTCTGTAAATGTTTTGTAGAATTCTCCAGTGAAGCCATCTGGGCCAGGGCTTTTTTTGGTTGGGAGTTTTTTTATTACCTTTTCAATCTCTTCTCCTGTTATGGGTCTGTTCAGATTTTCAATATCACTTTGTTGTAGTCTGGGTAGGCCGTATGTTTTCTAGAAATTTATCCATTTCCTCTAGGTTTTCAAATTTGTTGGAATATAGTTTTTCATAATATTCTGTTATAATCCTTTTTATTTCGGTTGGGTCTGTTGTAATGTCCCCCATTTCATTTCTTATTTGGGTTATTTGTGCCCTCTGCTGTTTTTCTTTTGTCAGTCTGGCCAGTGGTTTGTCGATTTTGTTGATTCTTTCAAAGAACCAACTTTTGGTTTTGTTGATTCTTTCTAT
The DNA here is from genome assembly GCA_030035585.1 of Dugong dugon. NCBI lineage: Eukaryota > Metazoa > Chordata > Mammalia > Sirenia > Dugongidae > Dugong > Dugong dugon. The sequence continues at coordinate 113,926,426 of CM057466.1, forward strand.
TGTTTTTCTGTTCTCTATTTCATTGATTTCTGCTCTGACCTTTACTATTTCCTTTCTTCCGGTGGTTGTAGGCTTTTTTTGTTGTTCTCTTTCTATTTGTTTGAGTTCTGTAGTTAATGTTTTGATTTTGTCCCTTTCTTCTTTTTTGATATGTGCGTCTATTGCTATAAATTGTCCTCTGAGGACTGCCTTTGCTGTGTCCCAAAGGTTTTGGTATGATGTGTTTTCATTTTCATTTGATTCTAGGAATTTTTTAATTCCATCTCTGATTTCTTCTATTACCCATTGATGTGTAAACAGATTATTATTCAGTTTCCATGTGTTTGATTTTTTTTTCCTTGCTCTTTCTAGTGTTAATTTCTACCTTGATGGCATTGTGGTCAGAGAAGATACTGTGAATTATCTCAGCATTTTGGATCTTGTTGAGGATTTCTCTGTGGCCTAAGATGTGGTCTATTCGGGAGAACGTTCCATGTGCATTGGAAAAGAATGTGTACTTTGCAGCGGTTGGATGGATTGTTCTATATATGTCTATGAGGTCCAGTTGGCTGATTGTGTCCTTTAGGTCTTCTTTATCTTTGCTGAGTTTCTTTTTAGTTGTTCTGTCCTTTACTGAGAGTGGTGTGTTGAAGTCTCCTACTATTATTGTGGAACTGTCAATTTCTCTTTTCAGTGCTGTTAGAGTTTTTTTTTATGTATTTTGGAGCCCTGTCATTGGGTGCATAGATATTTATTATGGTTATGTCTTCATGATGGATCATCCCCTTAATCATTATATGGTGTCCTTCTTTGTCTTTTATGGAAGATTTTGTTTTAAAGTCTATTTTATCTGAGATTAGAATTGCCACTCCTGCTCTTTTTTTGATAGTTTTAGCTTGATATATTTTTTTCCAACCTTTGATTTTTAATAAATTCACATCTTTGTTTCTAAGGTGTGTCTCTTGTAGACAGCAAATTGATGGATCCTGTTTTCTTATCCATTCTGCCACTCTCCGTCTCTTTATGGGTGCATTGAGTCCATTTACGTTCAATGTAATTATTGATAGATGGAAGTTTGTTGCTGTCATTTTGTAGTGCTTTTTTTTGGGGGTGCCGAAGTTTTCTTTGTTCTTCTTACTCTCTTGTGCTGAGTAACTTTTGTTTGTGGATTTTGTGTTCATTTCTTTTGTTTTTGTAGGTTTTGTTTTTGTTGAGACTTTATGTTTTTCGTCTTTATTTTTATGAGTTGGTTTGTTAACTTTCTTTGTGGTTACCATGAATTTTACCCTTATCTTTATAATTTTGAAGCAGTCTACCCTTACTTGGTATCGCCTTGCCTTCCTCTCCTTTAGAAGGTTCTATACCTATGCCGTTTGTTCCCTCTTTCATTGTTTTGATGTTGTTGTCATCCTTTGATTGATTTCTCTGATTGCCTGTTGTATTTCTTTTGTTTTTGGAAAGTCCTCTGTAGTTCAATTCCTAGAATGGTATCTGGTTCATATGAACCTGTGTCCTAGGTCCTAGGTCCTGCCTGAGGGCTGAAGTTGTTTGTCCTCAGATCGAAGAACTCCCTTTAATAATTCTTGTAAGTTTGGTTTGACTTTTGCATATTCCTTTAGTTTCTGTTTATCTCGAAATGACCTAATTTCACCATCAAATTTGAATGAGAGTTTTGCAGGATATATTATTCTTGGCTGACAAGTTTTTTCTTTCAAGATTTTATATATGTCATCCCATTGCCTTCTTGCCTACATGGTTTCTGCCGAATAATCTGAGCTTAGTCTTGTTGTTTCTCCTCTGTATGTGACTTCTTGTTTTTCACGAGCTGCTCTCAGGATTCTTTGTTTGTCTTTAGTTTTAGCGAGTGTGAATATGATATGTCTTGGTGATTTTCTTTTGGGGTCTCTTCTATATGGGGTTCGTTGAGCTTCTTGGATGGCCAGCTTTTCATTTTTCATGATATTGGGAAAGTTTTCTGTCAGCAATTCGTCAGTGATCCTCTCTGTGTTTTCTGTTTTCTCCCCCTGTTCTGGTATGCCAATCACTCTTAAGTTTTTGCTTTTAATTGTGTCCCACATAACTCTCAGGGTCTCTTCATTTTTCTTTGTTCTTTTTCTGAGCTTTCCTGAAACAGAGTTGTATCCAAGTGTTTGTCTTCAGTTCCACTGATCCTGTCTTCCATGGTTTCAAATCTACTTCTCAGCCCTTCTATGACACCCTCCATTTCTGAAATCTTGTTGTTTATCTTTTGGATTTCTAATTGTTGTTTTTGTGTAATTTCGAGTTGTGAATTTATTTTGGCATTTTGTTCCTGCATCATCTTCCTGAATTCTTCCAATTTTTTGTCTGTATTTTCCATAAATTTGTCTATTTTTTCCTCATGTTTGTCAGCTTTTTGCCTCAGTTCTTGGAAAATTCCGAGTATTAGTGATTTGAGTTCTCTAGCAGGTACTTCTAGTGCATTTTCTTCCACAGGAGAGTTATCTGGTGTTTTAATTTGGACGCCTATTGGAGCCATCTTGTCTTGTTTTTGTAAATGTTTTGATATTGTTTGCTGTTTTCGGGGCATTCAGTAGATATTTCTCTCGTTTATTGATTGTATATATATATTTTTTTTTGTTTTGTCCTTGTGGTACAGCTGGGGAGATCTAGCTGAAGAGGAGCCACTGGGACGGGTTGTTTGTGGCACTCACCACAGCCCCCAGGACGGTCGGTAGTCAGTGCTGGGCAGGTTCCAATAGGGTGTGCCTGCACAGCTTGGTGGTGTGATGTCAAGTGCATGGTGCAGGTAGGTAGGGTGCAGCGGGAAGATGGTTATGTGTGAAGCTAAGCTGGTTATGGGAGAGAGGAGAGAGGAGCAGGAGCAAAAAGCATACAAACATAAAAGAATGCTAGGGGAGCTTGTTGGAATGTACAGATGAGAGACTATGGGATGGAGGAAACCAGAAGGGGGAAGAGAAAGAAAAGGAAAGAATGAACAAATAAAAATCAGAAAAGTTAAAGAACTGCAAAGTTCCCAGGGATCCCACCGATGCAGCTATGAGGTCTGGGGGAGTCGGTCTCAGTTTTCACAGCACAGCCTGGCCAGAAGGTACAGAGGCATACATCGCCTGGTATTCAGGGATCAGAAAGAGAAGGAAGAGCTAGAGAGACGAGAAATTAAGCAATGAAGAAAGACAAAAGGGAAAAAGAGGGAAAATATGACAAAACTAATCAAAAAAGAAGAAAAATAAAATTAAAAAAAAAAAAAAACAACACCAGCAGTCAGTGCCAACAAATGGGACCCAGAGAGCCCCCACTCAGGGGCGCGAATTCCAAGCAGCCGGCAGTCTCAGGGTTAAGAGACCGTGGCCACAGGAAGTAGATGGGCGAACGAACAAAGGCCCCGGGATCTCACCAGCGCGGCAGCCCAGACCTGGAAGCAGCCACACGCCTGAACGCAGCCCCACAGCCCCGCCGGAGAGAGCAAAGACGGCGCTCGGAACCAGGCACCCAGGCAGAAGGAGGGGGAGGCAGCGAGAGGCAAGTGAGAAACCAGAAGAAGCAGAAAATGCCACACCAACAGCCAACAAATGGGACCCAGAGAGCCCCCACTCAGGGGTGCGAATTCCAAGCAGCCGGCAGTCTCGGGGTTAAGAGACCGTGGCCACGGGAAGCAGAGGGGCGAACGAACAAAGGCCCTGGGATCTCACCAGCGCGGCAGCCCAGACCTGGAAGCAGCCACACGCCTGAACGCAGCCCCACAGCCCCGCAGGAGAGAGCAAAGATGGCACTCGGAAACAGGCACCCAGGCAAAAGGAGGGGGAGGCGGCAGAAAAAGCTTCGCCAGCAGCCAGCAAACGGCTCTCAGAAAGCCGCCAGCCCGGGCGCGCAGAATCCAAGCACCTGTGCCCCCTAGCCCAGGGACCCTGGCCACGGAAAGCAGGGGAGCCCCAGTTGAGGCGGAGAGGGGTGGGGGGTGGGAAAGCACGCACCACAGTTTACCGGTCGTTCTATCTCCCACTGGATGCTCTGTGAGGCTGCTCTCCCGTTCGCTGGTCTCCGATAGGAATCCAAGATGGTGGATCCGTGCTGCGTTAGCTGGTAAGGAATCTCTGCATGAGTCTCTCCTTGCTCTCCGTTCTCTTTTAGTATTCTCACTCCGTTTGGTGTTTGGCTGAGTTCTTTATCTCTTCATTTGGTGTTCTAGGGTTTCGGGATTGTTGATTCTCTGTTAGGCTTAGTTTTTCGGATCTTTGCTGTGGAGGGACGGCGTGGTGCTTCTGCCTAGAGTGCCATCTTGCCCCGCCTCTCGAAAATGCTATTTCTTAATGGAAGATTTTTTTAATTTAAGGTAGAACCATTTGTGATTATTTTTAATTAATTAACTTATTTTCAATGAGGCTCACAATTGAATAATGATGAGACTGTTACAAAAAAAGAAAGAAATATCTCTTTTGAGGCAAGAGATGGTTGGATTCGTTTTTGACAATTCAGAAATTCAGAGTTTGAGCAATTAGTGGATAAGTTATGAATTCTGTTTTGCAAAACTCTTATAATTAAAGTTCTCTTAGACATTCTAGTAAATGAAACTTGAATCTTTATGAGGAAACATTATAAATCTAAGAGTAGCTTCCAGTATAACAACTGCCAACTGCTTTTTTTTTTAACTGACCACAAAAAATTTAATGAGCTGTGATTAATGAATCACTAATGTAAGTGGTGACCAGACAAAGCCAAATACAAAAATACTCTTAAGGAATAAGGATTATATAAAATACATCTTTAAAATAATGAAAATCATATTAAATATTACAACATTCAGTCAAAATGGTATCCTATGCATTTTAAAAGGACTGTGCTCCTATCATACAGAGCTCAACAATGTAGACAATTCTGAAGAAAACTAAATTATTAATATATTACATTAATTCCAACAGGTGATTTTAAAAAATCCTTATGACTTGACAAAGTTAACTCTAAAAGCTATTACCATACGGTTGTCATTAGTAGCTTAATGGTGGCACATTAGACCAAGTATGAGTTTGATGTCTAAAAACATCCAGATGTAAGCTTACTATTAGATTTTTCTCAAAATAAATATGATAGTTATTACTTTATTTTATTTTAGAGATGTGGGTATGTGTGGAAAAAAGGAACTTTACTGAAGAGGTGAGACTTGAGAGTTCCATCCTCACACACTAATTCCAGGCATAATTGACAGAATCTCCCTAACCTATAAGCTATAGGAAATGTTTCAGTTCACGTACATATTTTATCCTCAGATATTTGTCACTGTGGTTAACTTCTTAAGCCTTTTGTTAGCTTTATTAACCTGTCTTACTTAAATACTTCCTGCAAGGTGACAGTTAATACTAAACAATATTTTACTTTCTCACATCCCACTGCATGCTACAATGTCCCTGTGGCAACCAGGTGCTTTCTAAGAAGTCAATTGAACTTTTAAAATGTAATCCCTGGCAATCTGCACGTGTGCCTATACCTGTTTGATCCCGGTCATCGTTCCTATGTGTTCATGTAGCAAAGAGAACTCAGAGAAATTCTTGTTTGCCTTTTCAAACAAGAATTTCAAACAAGGGTTAGGGTTAGGGTTAGGGTTGGGGTTTGTGTCTTTCTAACATCAAAACAAAAGGTGATTTCCTATGTATTTTATTCAAATTGTGTTGCTAGTCAGAACAGAACTGTTATATAGAAATATAGACGAAACTGGAATCAGTATCACATAATTTTTCAGGTCTCTCATATCATCAGTGTCCTCATTTCCTATGTTCTCTAGACTCATAATAAAATATTTACTGCTGCATCAACTACATTTTTATAAACTTCTTACTTCAAACTGCTTACTCAGTTTGGAGTTTAGTGTCCCTATCTATTTAGATATATTTTCTATTGACTTCTACGGTTCTAGCCAAACTCCTACTATATAAACCTATATTTACATCTACTCGCATATGCCTGTGGCTCTGCCTTTTCAGTCCTCCACATTCTTGCAACTGTGATAGGAGTCTACCTTACCATCAGCGAAAATTAGTGTTAATTCTAAGGTCCCATCAATGAATTAGTTCCTCCATAAAGCAGAGCTTGTAATGATCCTTTTCTAATTTTTAATTTCTTCCTACTCTTTTGTATATGTCATACACGGCAATCATTCACTTGATTGTTGTTTTAGAACTGATCTCCAGCTGCTATATCTACCTACCTACCAACTATCTACCTATCTACCTACCAACTACCTACCTACCAACTACCTACCTACATACCTATCTATATATCATCTCTTCAATTAGTTTTTAACTCTTTGAGAGAGCCATTTTTCTCCGAGCCTATTTTATTCTATTCCTATTTTATTCCCCACAGTTCTCTGTACTGTAAATGTACAAAATAGACAGCTAATGAATGTTACTTGAATAAAATTTTAAGTAGAAAATGTAAGATTTCCCTTCAATATGTTCTCATCTTCTTTTTATTTAGTGTCTTGCCAAAAGGGATAGAAGTAAATATCTTTGCAATATATAAAAAACAAAGTAAAGATATGATAAACCTGGAATTCCAAATCATGAGGAATGGGATGGTAGTAGGGGTGTTATAATTAAACATATGTTATTTTCAAAGATCTAAGTTTTATTTTGAGTGTTGATTTACTAGGTGCTTATGGCATATTGAAAATAATAAAGTAAATAAATACTGTAGCCTATTAATGGTCCAGTGATGAAAGTGTTTAATGAACTGAAGGTTGTGAGATTAAAACAATAACCACAACAACAAATGTGACATAATTAACCATATTTTGATTTACATCCATCATGAATTTTAGCAGCAAATGTGTACATACTTAAAGCTCTGTTGATATTTTATAGGAAACCGGTTTCTATTTACTCTGATCTAAGTACTTCATTCGATTTAGGTAAACAAACTAAGTTGGCAATAATTTTACTCTGCCCAACTTAGTAGCATAAAAAGGCAAACACAATTTTATTAATATTCTAAATAATTGGTGTAAATCATTATTCTGCACTTCACTAGTTTTCTGGAGAATGGCTCTCACTGGTGAATAAACTGGGTGTGTTGGAACACTGATTTTTCAGATGATGATTCTAATGGTGATTTCCAGCATTGAACACGTTTGAGGATTAATTTTGGTAAATTGAGTCCTTTGGCAAAATAAACAAAGTGCTGGAGGCTGTTTAAATAGAATGGAACCCTTTATGTTTTGATAATAGAATGCTATCTATTCTGAAGACTTTCTCAACTACAAAAAGGTAATTTTTCCCCAAGCAAAGCAACCCAAGGAAATGCATTTAAAATGCAGAATCCATACTCCAAGACTTCTCAAATGAAATCCCAATAGAAAGCAAGGACCAGTAATTTAGTAGCATTCCAATTACTTAATTCAAACTAGTCACAAAGCAAACTACTAAATTGCTAAATGAAATATATTTCCCGGTGGCCACATAGCAGTAAAAATTATTTTGGAAGATTAAAATCTACTGGTATTAATGGGGGATTTTCTCTATTATTGTCTTACTGTGTTAACATGTTGTTGTCGTTCGATGCCGTGGAGTCTGTTCTGACTCATAGCAACCCCATATACAACAGAGCAAAACACCGTCTGGTCCTGCACCATCCTCACAATCATTATGCTTGAGCCCATTGTTGCAGCCACTGTGTCAATCCACCTTGTTGAGGGTCTTCCTCTTTTTCACTGACCCTCTACTTTACCAAGCACGATGTCCTTCTCCAGGGACTGGTCCCTCCTGAGAACATGTCCAAAGTTAACATATTAGAAATCAATAATCCAAACCCAATTTTGTAACATGAATTCACAAAGAAATAGCCTGAGTGTCAAAAATCAGACTTTTATATACCTTTGGTCAAATCATTTAATATTCTCAAGTCTCATTTTAAACTATATCGAATTAAAAAAAAAAATCAATTATTAGGAAATACAATGAAAACTGTGAGAGCCGGAACTCAGTGGGACTGCTTTGTTTTTCTGGGTCTTACACGTTTTCCACCTTTGACATGGTGCAGTCTTACCACTTGTCTATTGCCCATTTTGGTGGAAAATATTTGAGTTTTCTTTCTCTGACAGGTTTCCACCTTCCACCGATTCCGGCTTTCACAGGTTTTACTGTATCGTTTTTTCATATGTTGGAAATCTCATGATTAAGAATTGAATTTGAAACATTGTGACTTATCCTGTAATGACTGACCATGACATTCTTGGGTACCTTGTTACGTACGGTTGAGTTGATTTGCTATGAATAGTGACCCCATGTGACAGAGTAGAACTGCCTCATAGAATTTTCTAGTTTGTAATTGTTAAGGAAACAGATCACTAGATCTTTTCCCTGCAGAGTTGCTGGCTGGGTTCAAACCACCAACGTTTTGATTAGCAACTGAACCCTGAACCATTGCGTCACCAAGGCTCACTCTTGGGTAACATAGACACTTAGATTTCCGAAGCAACATTGAGGTCTGTCTGATAGAACCCACTCTCATCACTTCTGGAAAGTAAACATGCCAGTAGTAGAAACTGAAAAATCAGTCTGCTGAAATGGACTGCTTCTTAGTATATCATTCCATATGTTTGAAAGAAATTAAAATATATGTTGAGCAGTGATTTCTATATGCATTTACCACTGGATTATAAAGTGCTACAGGATGTATTGCTTTGGTTGATGCTGTTTTCAAAATGCTATGTAGAGCAGTTGAGTTCTCTTCCACTGAATTTCCATTCTTATATGTCCATATTTCATCCTTATAAATGTCAGCTTATGGTTACTTGTGCATATGACTGTACAAGGAAAGAAAGGGAAAATGATATAAAAATCAATTAAAAAGTACTCTGAGGGAGAGAACAAATAACCTTAAAGATACTGGCTCTTATCCATTGTAATTTGCTGACATTCCAGGACCTTCACTATGCTGTCAGACCTCACCTCCTCTGGCTCCTTGGGATCTGACTTAAAGGTTAGTGACTCCTGAGCATCCCCCAAAAGCACCGTCTCCTAACCTGAAAGCTTTTATTAAAGGAAAACTCCTGGGTCTGCCCCTTCTCCAGGACAGTCTGGTTCCTTCTATATACTGTTGACATGGCCAGCTTGAAGCTAGAAAGAACAGAGTCCCATTTCCCTCCCTTTGACCAAGTCTCTTCAAGCCTTTCGCCATGGCTTGTTGTGAACACAGCAGCAGACACCATAGGACCTCCCCTCTCCTTATGGTGACTGTGGACTGTACTAATCAGTCTCTATAGGTTTTTAATCAAGTGATTAATATATCATTTGTATCTATGTTACCAGTGAGGACAGTAGCCCATGTTCTCAGAAATTTTATTCTGTTATCAAATATTCATGTCTGGATCTTAGTGAGTTTTAGTTATTCTCTGAAACACGGAAACCATGCAGAAATTTTTATTAAACAATGAGCTTATTTTTATGGAAAAAAAATCTTGATGAGATTGGGTAACAAGGGACTTCCCGCATACACAAAGGCAGAATGACCTTCTAGAGTTAGCATGGGATTAGATGACAGGAAGTTCATGAACAGCAGAGTACTATAAGTCCCTAGGCTCACGCAAATGGGGCAGGTCAGTCAGGTTTCCTATAGTTATTGTTGTCTGATGTCAAGTTGGGTTGATTCCAACTAATGGCTGCCCTATAGAACAGAGTAGTATTGCCGCATAGGGTTTCCTAGGCTGTAATCTTTACGGGAGCAGATTGCCCAATATTTTCTCCCATAAATCGGTTGGTGGGTTCGAAATGCTGACCTTTTGGTTAACAGCCAAGCACTTAACAGCTGTGCTACCAGAGCTCCTTTTCCTATATTTAGTGATAGGTAATGAATTGGGCACCAGCTAAATCAGCCAAACTCAAACTGAGATTCAGGACCACGGCTAGCTCCTCACATGCACCTACTGAAGAAGTTGCTGATTTTTTCCCCAGAAAAACTGGTCCGGCAGCCTCTTGGATTAATCTTGCTGTCCAAAGAGTATTGTCCAGCATGCAAATGGGCATCTCCAATTTAAGTGGCTCTGATGTCTTCGTATAGGATATAGGGACGCATGCATACTCACACGGAGTGTACATAACTTCAAAATATTTTCTCATTTTTTTTGAAATGTTAGATTTGGGAAAAACTTTGCAGAAATAATATTAAGAATTCCCGTAAACCCTTTACCCAGCTTCTAAAAATGTTAATATGTTACATTATCATGATACAGTTATCAAGATCAGCAAACTAACATTGATACATTGCTATTAGCTAATCGATGTTGAAATTTTACCAATGTTCCCTTTTCTGGACCAGCAGTAAATCCAGAGTCACACGCCACATTTAGCTGTTATGTCTTCGTAGTGGCAGGGGGTCCATGATGTCAATGTGTCTCGTTACTGGTGATACTTTGATCATTTTGTAAGAGTAGTATCTTCCAGGGTTCTGCCCTGAAAATGTGCCGTTTTTCCCTCTGGAATTCATGACTATCTTGTAGCGAGATAATTTGAGAACATGTAAATATCCTGCTTTCAACATACTTTTGGCCACTAATTTCAGCATTCATTGATGATTCTTGCCTGAAACATTACTGTGATATTGGCAAAAGAGTGATTTTTTTTGTTTGTATCATTCCTTCGGTGTTCAATAACCAAATCTCTACCATAGGGAAGAACTTCCCATCCCTTTCTCCATTTTTTATTGTAACACAACACATCTCAATGGTTTCTGATTTATTTTTTCTGTGTGTGTGTGTTTAACAAAATGTACGGGAAATCACCCCATATCTTCCATAGAAACCATCCTAATTCTTTTTAGAGCTGCATAGAGCTTCATTGTGTAGATTTACAATCGTTTAGTCAATTTATGCTCCTATTTATGGGAGTCTGGCAGTTTGAATCCGCCAGCTGCTCCTTAGAAACCCTATGGGGAGGTTAAACTCTGTCCTATAAGGTCGCTATGAGTCAGAATCGACTCGATGACAACGGGTTTGTTGGTTGTTTTGTTTATGGGAAGTTAGGTTGTTTCCAATATTGTGTCCTTGCAAACAATGCCGGAATGATTAACCTCATGGACATGTATTTTTGTATTGTTAAAGGTGGATTTCCGAGTAAACTTGTGAAAGTAGAAATTCTGGGTCAAAAGAGAAGTGCATATGTAGTTTTGTTAGATATTGTCAAATTGTGCTCCAAGGGGTTGTGCCAGCTTGCATTCTAACCAGCAGTCTGAGTGCCTGTGTCTTGGCTATGCCAGCAAAACATGTAGTGACAATTTAATTTTCACCAATATAGTCTGTTAGAAATGGTATCTCTGTTGTTTTAATTTCCTTAATTATGAGTAATGTTGAACATTTATAGCATATATATATATCCCATTATTAAAATTTTTATTCACTGTCAGTTTGTGTGTGTTTGTTTGTTTTTTTCCTCTGCTTTTCTATTGGGTTTTTGGCCCTTTGTTCCTCAAAATGTCAGAGATCTTTATTTACTAGAGTATTAGCCCTTTATCTGTGATATCTGAGGCAAACATTTTCTCTTCGTCTGTCAGATGTTTAGACTTTGTTTATGGTGGGTTTTGCCATGGAATTAGTTTTCATTTTTATGTCATCAAAGGTACCAGCCTTTTCTTTTATTGAATTGTGATTTACAGTCATAATGAGAAAGCCTATCTCTACACCCAGGTTAAGAGTTAATTCATCTATGTTTTCTTGTCATCTTGCGTGCTTTGTTTTTTGAATTTAGATTCCTAATCCATGCTGAGTTTATTTTTATGAATAATAGGGAGTACGGATAATTTTATCTGTACACAGTTGCCTGAGTACGATTTATATAAACGTTCATCTTTGCAGGAGTAATTTCAGATTCCACATTTATCATATACTAAATTTTTGCCTGTACTTGAGTCAATTTGGGGGCTTTTAAAAAAAAATTCCACTGGCCTACGTGTTCATTCACAAACTAAGGACACTTTATTTTTATTACCGAGTCTTTATGTCTGGTAGGCAGTCACTTCATGGAGTGTGTTTGGTTTTTTCTTTTTTTTTTTCTTTTCCCTGGTTGTTTTTCCATATGAACTTTAGTATCAACTTGTCTGCATAACAAAGCTTTTTGGTAGATTCACTGGGAATACATTCAGTTTATAAATTATCTCAGCGAGAATGGAACTTTTTGATGGTGACTCTTCCTATCTATGGGCAAAGAGTATCGTTCCAATTTTTACGGTACTTTAAAGTTTTCCCCGTGCATGTTCTGTGCATTTCTTGTCAAGTTTACTCCTAGGTATTTAATCTTCTGTGATGTTCTTGTAGCGGACCCTTATCTGCCGTTGTATACTATCAATGGTTTCTGTTTCTGTTACTACAGGCTATTGATTTCAGGGTGCTACCTTCCTGAATTCTTTTATATTGTTTGAGTTAGTTTTATCAATGTCATGTAATATTTAGGCATAAACACAAAACTAATCTCAACAAGGGGAAAAGAAAAATCACATTCCGCTACTGTTTACATTCAGATCTATATGTATGTTATAGCATTTACAGCTTACCAAAACGTGAAATGTATTATGTCATCTTATTTCTCACATTTACATTTTTCTTGCACTCATTTAAATGGCATTTACCTATTTAGATTCATAGTGATGTGTTGCATCCTTAACTCTGTGTAATCCTGTCAATATTATAAGCTAACAACTTCAATTAAATATTTCTTGTTAATGTTTGACCTGACATTTTGTAACCACCATATATAAATGTAACTAATTTTGCAGCTGCCTTTTGTTTTTCAAAAATTCTAAGTTTTGCTATTCACAATATTACTTAAAAGTTTATACCTTTGGTACTTTCCTGGTAGTAGAAATTAAATATAGTAATCCCTAAAATCTAAAATATATATTAGAAAAGATGGTACCACAACATTGAGGGACTGTGCAATTGGCAATTTCTTTTATAGATATGGCATAAAAGCATGGAGCCTGGTGGTTAAGAGCTCAGCTGCTAACCAAGTGGTTGGCAGTGCGAATCTACCAGGCGCTCCTTGGAAATCCTATGGGGCAGTTCTACTCTGTCCTATAGGGTGGCTATGAGACGGAATGACCTCGACAGCAATGGGTAATCACCAGCACAAAAGGAACAAACTAATACTACTTGAAATAACTCAAACAGCATTGTGCTGAAAGACAGAAGCCAGGCACAAAAGAGTATGTTCTGTAAGCTTCCGTTTATATCAGATGTAATCTAAACTCTAGTGAAGAGAGGAGACCAGAGGGGGCTGGGCTGGGGGCTGAGGGCACTGGACTTCAAAGGAGCACAGGGGGATCTCTGGGGGTGATGAGAATGTTCTACTTCTCACCTGTAGTGGTAGTTTCATCGTTATATACACCTGTGAGAACATCAATTGGCATACTCGGTAATATTTCTATTAAGGAAGAGTCTATTGCCATCGAGTCAATTCTGACCCATAGTGACCCTATAGGGCAGAGTAGAACTGCTCCATAGGGTTTCCAAGGCTGTAATCTTTATGGAAGCAGACTGCCACATCTTTCTCCCGTGAAGCAGCTGGTAGGTTCAAACTGCCAACCTTTTGGTTAGTGGCTGAGTGCTTAACCACTGTGCCACCAGGGTTCCTCTATTAGGGAATAGAAAGTAAACATTTAATTGAATACATTTTCCACCATTATTCTGAATCCCCCATATTCTTGTCAAATCAGAGAAACTATGTGTCCGTTTCTCAATCTACTGACAATGAGAAGGGAATGACAAGGGTCCATGTGGCATGTGGGGTCCTAACTTTGAGTGTAGTATTTTTCTACCAGCCTTTAAGAGCTGCCACAGAGTAGTCGAGGTTGTATTTAACGAGGGCTGTAGTTTTAACAGAGGTAAGAAATGTAATGGAGTTTAAGCATTTAGGAAGTCAAGGTAATAGTGCTGGTCTCTGAAATCTAGGTTGAGTAAGGCTGGCTGGACATGAGGATGAAAGGTTGTGAAAGAAAAAAAAAAAGCGTGGTGGGAGGCGGGGGTTGTTAGGTTGGAGTTCTCCCTTAGGTCAGAATGTTCTTGAAGTGCTAAAATAAATGAGCTGGAAGTTAGAAACGCATGCTGGAAAGTGAGAATGTTAAAATTGTTATTTCAGAGTTCTTCAGTTATTTCTAGGACAAGGTGTGACAGGGCAGATGGCTGGCTGAGTTAAAGCAGAGAAAATAATCCTTGGGGGTAAAGACACCAAAGAACTGAGACCTAGGGTGCTAGATGAGTCATCCATGTGGATGTAGAACTCAAGAAGTATTAAAACAGAGTGTTGAGGAGGGAAACAGTGAGTCAGCTCCTGAAGCCATTATTGAGGAAGAAAACAAGACCAAGGATGGGCAAATTACAGCAGCAGGAAGGGAGGAAGGGTTGTCAGAGTCTTCAAAGAATCTGTGGGTTTTGAAGTCGGGGCAAGGAGCACCATTTTGGAAGTGACAGTATAGACTAAGACAGACACTTTCGCCAGGGACTGAGCTTTGTGAAATGTGGTGGGATTAGAAGGCAGCTTGTGTTTAAGAGGGCCATGGGGAAATCTGTATCCTCACATGACAATCTGGCTTCAATTAGAACTGTGTTTCTCAAAGGTGGACACAGGAGAATCACATGGGAGCATTTAAACATAAGTACCCATGCCTAGTTCTCCTCTCAGGGATTCTGCTGTATTGGTTTGGGTGCTTCCCAGGCATATTGTTGTTAGTTGCCACCCAGTCAGTTCTGACTCATGGCAACCTTATATATAACAGAATTCAATGTTGCCCAGTCCTGCACCATCTTCATGATTCTTGGTATGTTTAAGTCCATTGTTGTGGCCATTGTGTCAATGTCCCAGTTGTAAGTATCTCTAAATAGTTCCTCAGGCCATTCTGTTATGCAGATTAAAAACTGCTGAGTTAGAACAAGCAGGTGATACAACTGAAGACAAAGGAATGTTTCCTGGTGGTGGACACTGAGCTTCATGGAGCCCAGTGGAAGAGTTGGGAGGGTGGAATAGGATGAGAGGCGGGGTCACATATATAGAACATTATAAGAACATTAAGAATTATGAAAACATAGAAGAAATACAACCAGGATGCTCCTTAGAAGCAAGGATGGCGAGACTTTGGCTCACTTACTTTGGACACATCATCCAAAAAGACCAGTCACTAGAAAAGGACATCATGTTAGGTAAAGTAGAGGGTCCTTGAAAATGAAATAGTCCATGAAATGGATTGACCCAATAGCCTCAACAATAGACTCAAACATACCAGTGATGGTGAAGATGGTGCAGGACTGAGTAATGTTTCTTTCTATTATACATAAGGTCGCCGTGAGTTGGCGCTGACTTGACAAAAACTAACAACAGCATAAGAACCTTATAGGGATAAGCTTCAGTGTGATGATGGACAATATCAGAAGGTTGGACTTCTCTTGGTGCCTGAGGCATCCTGGAAGACACCCATAATGAATTGGTCCTAGAAGACACAGTGGCTGCAGCAATGGGCTCAAACATAACAATGATTGTGAGGATGGCGGAGGACTAGGCAGTGTTTTGTTCTGTTGTACATAAGGTTGCTATGAGTTGGAATCGACTCAATGGCACCTAAAACCACAGCAACAGTAGAAGTCACATTGCCTGCTGATTAAAGTTCCAGGAGGGCTGGTCATATTTCTGGGAAAAGGGGCTGACCACATGACTCCTGGGAATCTAGCTGGTTTCATCTGACACAGATGCAATGGATGGAACGTGAAGAAAAGTATGGAAATCACACACATAAAAATAGATAAAAGAGCTGTAAGAATGGTGGGGTAGCTGTACTTAACAGTCAAAATCAAAGAGTTCAAATTTACTGTTTTCTTGGATGCAGCACAAAACTAACATAAATTATATAAAGTAAGCTTGGAATTCTCTTGCCTGTTACATCAAGCATTATCAAAGTGGAGAAAATTATTTGTTCCAGGGCATCTTCATATATTAAGTGAATTTCTTCCTAGCAAATAAATAGTGTAACCTTCTCACTGGACTAGAGGTCCTTGGGTGGCTTAAATGGTTAGTGCTTGACTACTAACTGTAAGGTTGGCCATTTGAACACACCAAGTAGCACCACAGAAGAAAGGCCTGGCAATTTGTTTCTGTAAATATTACAGCCAAGAAAACCCTATGGTGCTCACTTCTACTCTGTAACACATGGGGCTGCCATGAGTCAGAATTGGCCTGATGGCAACGGGTTTGGTCTGGTTTGGTTTTCTCACTAGACTCTATACTCTTACCGGGATGTTTGATCAATCATTTACTCATTTAGTAAAATGACACGCTTTAGAGATGAACAAGACAGAGTCCCTAGCCCTAAGGGCCTTATATTCTAATGAGAAAGACAAAAATCAATAAACATGCCATCATTTCTTCAACAGATATTTACTTTTAAGTGCCCATTGCCAGCCAGACATATGCTAGGTGCTCTGGCACATAGAAAAAATTCCTATAAGGCCCTGTCTCAAGGATTTGGTTATTCACTCTCCATACTATGATTAGAATTTCTATGGCACTTTACAGTTTGCTTTCACACACACTAAATACAACAAATTGTTAAGAAAAATTCGGAAGCTAGATCTAAGTCCTTCCATGTGCCAAAAAGCCACCACCATATAATTATATCCCCCAGGAGGCCTTCTTCCCTTCCCATAAGCACCTAACCTCACAGAGCTACTACCGACAGAGAGCAGAGCCTGTTCAGTTCTCCTCTCCATATACTGGGGTTGCAGGGATAAACATATCGCAGACCACAGGAGAACTGTTCATGTGCACCCTTGCCTCGCCTGATTTCTCTTGTCATACATACCCTCTTTCACTCTTGCTATTTCTCATGCCAAGCTCTGTTCAGCTGGAAATGGCTTTTAAAAAAAAAAAACACTCACACACACACACACACACACACACACACACACACACACAGACACACACACACACACAAGGGAGGAAGCAAAAGCAAAACAAATAACGAAATGGTGCAATGTCCTTATTGACAGAATGGAGCTGCTTACTCCTTGTTTGGCTGAGATCTGCCAAAACACTGCTCTCTGCAGACGCACCTATAAGAAAGAAAAAGAAAATGATGAATGTATTGAGTTTGGGAAAAAATCTTGAGCAAGGAGAAATAAAATAAATCAACTATTAGATTCTTTATAAAAACCAGTACAACTGAAATAGGGAGTAATTGCTGGTTTTATACATGCTTCTCTTGGGAGTAGATGAACTGTAGGAAATATATCTAGCTCAGTTGTTCCTAAACTCCCAGAGGTAGCAATCACCATGAGTAGGAATAAAAAATTAAAGTAGATGTTCTCAAGTCTTGCCCTAGAGAGTCTAACTCAGTCATCTCTCTGGGTACCCATAGCATCTTCTTTGCACCTCTTCTTGAACTTATATCCCTTTCTATTTTTATTATATATTTATAAATTATAGGATTATATATATTATATTTTGTAGTATAATATATTAAACATTTATGTACATTATTTGTTAATGAAATTATGTTTATACCTTTCTTAAGAAAAAAACTATAACAAGTGACATTCAATAGATGATCATCGAATAAATGAAAAAAATCATGCATCCAAAATCAAATGCCAAGGTGAGAAAAGTAAATCCAACTCTATTTCCCTTTCTCAGCGATGATGTCATGAATGTGATATGACAATGAGGTAAGCTTGGCCCAAAGGTGCATGGAGTCGGATAAGAAGGATACAGATTAATAAACCAATTTTAATAATCCCAGTATCGTGTGCCTAGAACTAGGATTGCAGACGAAGAGTGAGGAGGTGGAACAAATACAGATGGCATTCCAAGGAGGACAGACAGGGATTTCTGAGACATGGGCCATCTCTAGTGGCCACTGAGGAATTAAAGAGATATTAAAGCCTAGATGAGGGGCTCGGTTCATGATATTCCCAGGCGTGTAAAATCAGAGTGTATGTCAATTCTGTAATTCTAAGCTTGAACATTAAACTTCTGTAAACTATGGTAACTGTCCGTGTGTTAATGCTGGGATCAAGTTTTTCAGTTTCTGGAAAGCAAATTTGAGGCTTCTGATATATACCTGGGTATATTTCCCCCAAAGAGCAGTATTTTTCATTCAGTAAAATTAAATTCAATAAACATTTACTAAAGACCTATTATAGACCCTAGGTGGTGCAAACGGTTAAGTGCTTGGCTGCTAACTGAAAGGTTGGAGGTTTGAGTCCACCCAGAGGCACCTCTAAAGAAAGGTCTGGTGATCTCCTACCAAAAAATCCATTGAAAACGCTGTGGAGCACGGCTCTACTGACGTTTATGGGGTCGCCATGAGTCAGAATCGTCTAGTTTAGCAACCGGTACTGGTGGTTTGTTCTCTCCTACAGAATTACTAGTAACATAATCATGTAGGGTGGACTTCCCTTTCGAGAAGTAGAGAATTCTGAGCCCTGCCCAAGTCATGTGCAGGAAGAAAATAGATGCTCATATGTACATGTATGTAGTCTCCCTAGTGAAACTATAATCTTTTGATTACATTCACAAATACATAAAATATTTGCAAATGATCAATATCATTCTATCAGAAGTATAAAGTACAATATTCCCAGCCTTGGAGTTTTTCGTACGAACTCTGATGGAATGGCCAGTGGTAGAATGAAGGCTTAGTCTCCACGGGACACTGACATTCCTTCAATTTGGAAGAGGAATCCTAGGGAGTTTTTCATTGTAAATTCCCCTGCTTGAGAAGTTTGGCTTTCTGACTGATATCAGCAGTAGGTCCCTCTCTATGCTGTGTTTAAGATGGATTTCTGAGTTCAAACATGTCTTCCAGTTCAATCCTGGAACAGCTGTAATGAGTTGTGCTGGATTTCTTCAGAGGCTGAGGACCAGAGCTTTTTGTAAATTAATTTGGAGAACTTCCTGTTTCTGTTTTGCAAATCTCCATGGTTAAATAAGAATTAAATTGATGCCATGAAGATCCTTGAACATTTAACCTCTTCTTGAACTGAGGGGACACTAATATTCTCTCCTGACCTCTGATACAAGGAAAATTCCACAGAGTGATTTTTTCCCCCCACAAATAAACAATATAGGCAAGATGGCAATTGAAAATCACTCGTTTTGATATTTGTCTAGATTTTTCTACTCTCAATTGAGTCAACTGATTGCCAGTTAGGAAAGGAGGAGGGCAACCAGTGTCTCCGGAAATTCTAATCGACTCCTAAGGAGGTTTCCACTATTTCACCCCAACCCACCCACCCTGCCCCTTCCCTACCCTCAAATACTGAAAGAAGTGGGTCACAATTACTGGTGGAACTGTGTATTCCTTGGGTGTGTGGAGGAAGAAAATAGTGGAAAACCTGTTGTTGTGGAGACCTTACCTGGCAGAAATCTCTTTATGGAAACTTCCACAACTAGTACAAATAAATTTTCTTATAGTCTTTGATTTTGATATTTTACAATTTGAAATGAGATCAGGATGGAAAAACTTAAACACAGATATATGGATGTTTTCTTCCCTTTGAAAAAAAAAACTTAAACACTATTGATAGAATTGCATCTTTTGATTTCTGCCCTTTGACTGTGTTATTAAAGGAAGTAGGATTAAAGCTTAGGGATTAACATAGACCCCAGGACAAGTGTTTTACAAGAGGGAGGGAGCTGAAGCCACCGGGCCTCCTTCCCCCGGGCTAGGAGCATCCAGAAAGTCCCTTCTTCTGCATTCAAAGCGCTTGCCAGCCCAGACTCCAGGGAGGAAGAGCCGCTTCGCTCTAGATGGGAAGAGTACAGTTGTTTGGGGTTATCTTTGGAAGTTCTCTGGAGCAGCTCAGGTTAGTCAGGACAAAAGAAGGAGATGAAAAGTGAGCTGCAAAAACTCGGGAAAGAAACACGACCAACACAAAGTGAAGGTCACATTGGAGGCAGAAATGATCTTAGACACTGCTGAAAATATAGTCAGGACAGAAAAGATAGGCATGGAAAAGAGCAAATTTAAGTGTAAAAGAACAATGTGTTTAAAGTAATCAGGAAGAAAGTGATAGATGTGAAAACGAAGCACTTAAAACGTAAGCATATGTCATGTTCCTGAAAAAGACAACAAAATGAAGTCCATACAAAAACACTCAAAGTAAGATGCAAGGCATTCCTGTAAAATGGAAGAATGGGGAGATCGTGCTCAAAAAGAAAGGAAGAAAGATTTAGATCAATTAGCACTGAGCTATCCTAGTCAGTCTACTGAAATGGAAGAATTCTAAGGGACCCTAGGTGAACAAGGCTCTTGTACAGAGAAAACACACTGGTTATGCACCCGACTTCTCCACAGCCACACCAATGACAAGATTGTGAAACAATATCCATAACATTCGCAGATGTTGTGACTCACATGGAGCAGTCAGAAATACCCAAATATAAAAATGAAATTCTAACTCTGCTCATGTGTGCATCCCCTTCCTCATGAAATACTATTACTCTCTCTTCACTGCCTGCAGGAGAAAGCCAGTGATAATTAACATGGCACATAGACACCTCTGTGCTCTGGCCCCTTTCTCTCCTAACTCATGTCTTCTACCCCATGCTTAATCTAGGCCCCAGCCTCCTTAACTGTTCATGATCACCACCATTCACCACATGAGTTTTGTTCTTGTTGACCCCTCTGCCCAGGGTATCTTAATTCCTCATCCTCCTCCCAGGCCCATTCTTTAAGACTCAGCTTGGTTGTCCTCTCTGACCACTCTCACCCCTGTGGGGCTGAATGGGAGCCTTTTCCTCCTCCGTGTTCTCTCTGAGCATCTCCTCCATTGGACTCCAGCATCCTCAGGAGACCATCTGTTTATGCATCTGCCATCCCACCAGACCCAGTTTTTCCAGGGCAAGGAATAGGTTATATCGAAACTCTTACTCCTAGTCTCTGGCACATAGACTCTATATTTAAATATTATTTGTGCAATTAATAGTTTATATAATTTAGAGGAACTCATAGTTAGAAGCCCTCATCAAAGGATATAATTTTTATTGATTGAATCAATTTTGCCAGTTGAAAGATTCTCCCAAAATGCGATTAAATGTTCATTTCATTTCATGTATCTAATTGTTTGAGTATGGGTAAGCTCCTTACGGTAACTGTTTTCTTAAACAGCAACATAATAAAACAAATTAAGTTCTGCAAAGTTCTAGTTTAGATTTGTTTCCTTAGAAGTATGCTAGATTGCTCAAACATTCAGAATGATTCTCTAGAAGTCCTTGCATTGAACTTTGATATACAAAGCGTTTGGCCCAAGTCACTTTCTTCACTGACAAAGGCTTGTCTGGGTCTTCATTGTTTTCCTTCCATCCAACAAAATTTTGGCAATGAGGTTGAGAATCTGTTAAGAGAAATCTGAAGAACGAAATGTGGTATAACCATTGCGCCAATAATTCATTCAACCGACCTCTACTGAGCACTTAACTGTTTGCTGGACACCTGGCAGGTGCTGGGATACAAAGACAATAAAACCCGCCTTTTCCTTCAAGACGGTGGTGTAGCTAGGGAGATGCACAACTTAGTGGCGAATTACAAAACAGTGTTTTGTTCATCAGAGCTAAATTGATTACCAATTGAAAATAGAACGGAGACTCAACATAGCCTGCACTTAAACTGGTATTTGTGATTAGGACAGAAGAATTTGGTGTCAGATCCCTCATTTCGGGAGATATGTATGCCAAAATCTTTTCATCTCTACCTCGATGCAAGAACAGTAGAGATTCTGAGTTGTGCATCTAAAATTCTGCAAGTCTATGTCTATGCCCCACCACCCATCTGCCATTTGTTGTATTGTGGTGGTCTGCATGTTGCTGTGATGTCAACTTGTTAGAATGTTTGTGTGCGTGCATCCACACACACACGTATGTACGTGTGGGTTTTCACTCATGCATGTGTGTGGGTTTTCATGTGTGGTATGCACATACCAGTCTTGAAGTTTGACAAACCTGTCACTTTTTCTGATATAATAGGGTCTATTTTCCATCTTTCCTTTAATGGTCTACTGAAACTTACCATTTTTAAATTTATTTCTTCAAAACGTCATACAATAAGCATTATCTCAAAATACATTTTTTCAAAAGTGCTTTTTCTTCGATATCCCCAGTATAAGGTGCATTTTTATATTTCCTTAAGGAATTTTAAACATGATTTTTCCTCCTGTTGCTCTAATTTGTTTTTAGTATGCATTGACCTCTATTTGCTCTTTTCAAGTTTTCCTGTGCTTTAACCCTTCGCTATGTGTAAAGTGTCTCAAATATGCTGTCTGGTTTTTAACATTGTTTTTACCTCTGCCTGATTAATCATTCAGAAACTAACTTGTGTTTATGATTAACTACCTTTCTCATCTAAAATAGTCTTTTAAAATTTCACTTAAAGTTCGTATTACTTTAACTGAAGGCTATTATACTGAAAATCCTTTGGATTCAAATCAATCAGTGAGACAACACGTATTCCTTGTGCCTGCTGAGTGCAGATGCTGGGGACATAGGTGTACAAGACAAATCCAGTCCCAACCTTGTGCTCCATGCAGTTAAGTGGTTAAGGAAAACAGCAACCACATTATGAAAATAAAATAAATAGCTAGGAGTGTATAAATCACCATGCAAAGGAATTACAGGGCACTCCAAGATGATGCTACAGAGATAGGCAAAGGAGGAAGGAGGGTGAAGATGGTTAGGGAAGACTTCTGTTAAGAAGAAAGGTTTAAGCTGGGTTCTCTGTGAGTTTGTTCTACTGTGGTGACTTGTATGTTGCTAAGATGCTGGAAGCAATGCCACCAGTATTTCAAACACCAGCAAGGTCACCCATGGTGGGCAGGTTTCAGCAGAGCTTCCAGACGAAGACATACTAGGAAGAAATACCTGGTGATCTACCTCTGAAAATCAGAGAAAGAAAACCCTATGGATTACAATAGAACGTTGTGCAGTGTAGTGCCAGAAGGTGAGCCTGCTAGGCTGGAAGGCTTTCAACGTACAACTTGGCCACAACAATGGACTCAATCATACCAACACTCATGAAGATGGCACATGACCGGGCAACATTTCATTCTATTGTATACAAGATTGCCCTGAGTTGGCGCCGCACTGTGGCAACTAACAACAAGGCAAAAGAAAAGGGGTAGGGGGAGAGGCTCTGAGACAAAAGAGTCATGCTTTTGAAAGCCCTCCGAGAAGAGAAATTAGGTTAGGGGTAAGTAACTGAGCAAAGCCCTGTGCTGCTGAGGTGGAGAAAGCCAAGGCAGCAGATGACCCAGGGCGGAGGGACCAAGTTAAGGATTGTAAACTTTACATGAAATGTGAAGTCTCTGAAAGAGTTTATGTTTGGGAGTTAAAGGATCAAATTTATCTTTTAAAATAAAAGATAGTTCTGGTGGTTGCATGGTTGCATGAAGAATGGATTGAAGGATGACACTAGACAAGAAGAAAGACTACCAGTGAAGGCACCTCATTACTGCAGGTAAGAGATGGTGAAGGACTTCGTAGCAGAGGTGGTGGGGTGAAGAGCAGATGCCACAGGTGTTGGAGTAACAGGACCGATGGGATTTGGTGAAGGAGAGAGAGGGGTCAAAGGTGGCTCTTAAGATTTTTGTGTAAGCTACTGGGTATGTGGAAACTGTTTATAAAGAGGGCATATCAAAGCTGGATGAGATGTGAGTGGGAAATTCATGGATTAAACTTTAGAAATATTGTTTTTTGTGTCAATGAGAGTCCAAGTGGAGATGGATATGGTGGGGATCCGTTGGGCCTGTGGTGCTGAGACACAAAAGAGCGTTTCAAACTGAAATGTGTATCAGGATTTGAAGGCCTAAAATGTGTAAGTGAGCTCATGGGAAGAACTGCATTGTCTACAGAAAGCGTCTAAATGAGAAAAGAAGGCCTAGAATACAGACCTGAAAACTTCCAATAAGTCATGCCTTGATGAGAAGGAAGACCCAACGAAGTATTGAACAAGAAACAGCCAGAAGAGTCATTAAAAAAAAAAGAAATCCCAAGAAGGCAGAGCCAACATGACACCCCAGACAGATGCATCATGCTGTCCTTCTGCAGCAAAGACCCGAAAAACTAAGTAAAATAGATACAAATGTCAACCTGGAACCCTAAGCATCAAATGAAGGGATAAAGAACTAGATCAAACACCAAATGGAAGAAGAAACTGAAGGAAAATAGAGAATGAGGCACTCTCAATAATAAAACAAAGCTAAAAGACTTAAAACAGGGACACAGACGTCAATCTGTAAATGACAACAACATCAAAAACATAAAAGGGGAGCTAAACAGTGTAGGCATAGAACTTTCAAACAGAGAGGAAGTCAAGGTGATATTAAGTAATAAAAGACTAGTTCAAACTGAGGAAGATAAGGGTAAATTTCAAAGTAAGCACAAAGAAAGCTAACAAATCTCATCAGAAAAAAAAAAAAGAAGAAAAACATAAAGTCCCAGTAAACACAGAATCTATAATAACGAAATAAAAGAAAAGAAAATCTACAAACAAAAGGAACTCAGCACAAGAAAATAACGCTTCCTAGACACACCCAAACACCTTGAGGAACTGAATTACTGGGGCTGAGGGCTGGAGAACATGGTCTTGAAGGACATCTAGGTCAATCGGCATAGCATATAATCCATAAAGAGAATGTTCTACATCTTACTTTGGTGAGTAGCATCTGGAGTCTTAAAAGCTTGCAAGTGGCCACCTAAAATACCATTATTGGTCCCATCACATTTGGAGCAAAGGAGAATGAAGAAAACCAAAGATGCAAGGAAAATATATCAGTCCAAAGGACTAATGGGCCACATGAACCACAACCTCCACCAGCCTGAGTCCAGAAGAACTAGGAGGTGCCTAGCTACCACCACAGACCGTTCTGACAGGGATCACAATAGAGGGTTCCAGACACAGCTGGAGAAAAATGTAGAACAAAATTCAAATTCACAAAAAATAGAGACTTACTAGTCTGACAGAGACTTGAGGAACTCTCAAGACTAGGGCCCCGAGACACCCTGCTAACTCAGAACTGAAGCTACTCCCGAAGTCCACCTTTCAGGCAAAGATTAGGCAGCCTCATAAAATGAACAATAACATACATGAGGAACATGCCCTGTAGTTCAGTCAAGTATATGAGGCCAAATGGACAACACTTGCCCAAAAGCAAAGACAAGAAGGCAGGAAGGGACAGGTAACCTGGACAAATGAATATGGGGAACCTTGGGTACAAAGGGAAATGGGGAGGAGTGCTGACACACTGCAGGGACTGCAACCAGTGTTACAAAAAAATCTGTGCATAAATTTTTGAATAAGAAACTAATCTGAACTGTAAAATTTCACCTAAAACACAATTAAAAAATAAATAAGTAAAAGAGAAGACTTCACCCAGGGGAAAAAAAAAATCTCAGAGAGAATCATGTAGTGGAGGCCAAGGTGAGAGAGTGATTCTAGAACTAAGAAAACCCAAAGACCTATTGCTGTGGAGTTGATTTCGACTTATGATGGCCCCGTGTGTTACAGAGTAGAACCGTGCTCCCTGGAGTTTTCATGGCTGTGACCTATTGGAAGCAGATCACCAGGCTTTCTTCTACAGTACCATAGGGTGGGTATGAACCACCAACATTTAGGTTAATAGTCAAGCACAATCTGTTTGTGTCACCCCGAAGTGGTGTTGAATTTGCCATAATGTCACCTCTCCTGGGAATCTACAGACCTCAGGCTCTCCTGTGACATCTCTACCGGACTGTGTCCTGCATGGAACCTCCAGCAGAATGGGAATAACTGGAATGCATTTGATGGAAACATTCACTGTGGGTGTTCAGAAACACCATGAGTGTTGTGTCACCTTCAGTCCTGACACGTTTTCCAAGTGAAATGCTTGACAGCTTTCTTCTGAAACAACAAAACAGTTCTCTCTGAACTATTACTTATATTTTAGTAGAAATCCTACCCCCACCCCTTTGGCTTAGTAATACAGGTAAGGAAATGATCTGGATCATTTGTCCCTTTAATGGATGAGTTAGTAATAGCCTTGCAGGACAGATTCTTTTTCTTCACTATGAGACATCAGACAATTTCACTAATTACCATAAAATGTAATGAGACATCGTGGAGTTGAATAGCTACAAATCTGTGTGACGACTGTGAAGAATTCGGTATCAAGATTGGAGGAAGGCTCATTAACAACCTGCAACATGCAGATGACAGAACCTTGCTTGCTGAAAATGAAGAGGACTTGAATCTCTTAGTGATGAAGATCAAAGACTGCAGCCTTCCGTACAGATTACACCTCAACATAAAGAAAACAAAAATCCTCACAACTGGACCAACAAGCAACCGCATGATAAGCTGAGAAAATACTGAAGTTGTCAAGAATTTCATTTCACTTGGCTCCACAATCAACCCCTTTGAAAGTAGCAGTCAAGAAATATCAAATGACATATTGCATGAGGCAAATCTTCTGCAAAGGACCTCTTTAAAGTGTTAAAAAGCAAAGATGTTGCTCTGAGGACAAAGGTGTGCCTGACCCAAGCCATGGTATTTTCAGTTGCCTCATATACACGTGAAAGCTGGAATGAATGAGGAAGCACAAACAAGAACTGCTGCCTTTGAATTATGGTGCTGGCCAAGAATATCGAATATACCATGGACTGCCAGAAGAACAAACAAATCAAATCTGTCTTGGAAGAAGTACAGGCGAAAGCTCCTTAGAAGTGAAGATATGGAGACTTGGTTTCATGTACTTTGGTCATGTTATCAGGAGGGACCAGTCCCTGGAGAAGGACATCATGCTTGGTAAAGTGGAGGGTCAGCAAAAGAGAGAAAAAACCTCAATGAGATGAACTGACACAGTGGCTGTAACAATGGATTCAAGCATAGCAATGAATTTGAGGATGTGTAGCAATGGGTAGTGTTTCATTTTATTGTACGTAGAGTCCACACGAGTGGGAACCAACCTGATGGATCTTAACAACAACATTGTGACTGTGCCTTTTTTAATTTCACAAAATAAAAGTAATTTTTTTGAAACAATACATTTTACGCAAAGGGCGAAACTACTTTTGTTAGAATCATCAATAACATAATTAACCTACATTTCTAGGACCAAATAGAGAAATACCTTACAAAATATACGAAGGGAATTCTGTGAATTCTTGTGTGACCTTACAGGTGACCTTTCTTTTCTCTGGGCCTTAGTCTCCTCATCTGTAAAAGAGAGCGGTTAGAATTTAGGATCAATAGAAGCTTTGGAGAATCTGAGGATAAATATCGACATTTCTGCTAGAAAATGTCACAGCTATTTTGCTTTCAATTTTAGGCAGCTTGCAAGACCTCTGAAACAATCTCTGACTTGCTCGGAATTTGTGGACTCAAAGTTAAGACTCTTAAATTCAAAGGTGTCTGAGACTGCTACCAACTCATCCACCATTTGGTGGCTCTACTTGGAATAGTTTGAGCAAGTGATTGTTTTGATATGTGTGCTGATTTAACACCTAACTCTTGTTTACTTGATGATTAAAGATTTTTTTCTAGGAAGATCATAAAGCAGGAAACTAGTATAATATTAATCAAGTAGTGAGGCCTTACCAACATTCTTTAATTATGCTTTGGGAAAGATATATTTAATCATCATGAGGAATTCTAGCGTTCTAGCAAACAACACTAAAAGGTATCATTGTCACGTGTAAAGTATGAGGAAGTAAGGTAGGATGCACACACAATTTTTTGTTTATTTTCTGTTTTATTATTATTCTTCCGGTTCTCCTCTTACTGCTGTTGTGTACCGTCTCAGTTGATTCTGACTCGTAGACACCTTATAGGACAGAGTAAAACTGCCCCATAGGGCTTCCTAGGCTGTAATCTTTACGGTCTTTTCTCTTGCAGAGCAGCTGGTGTGTTCGAACCATTGACCTTTGGGTTAGCAGCCAACCGCTTAACTGTTGTGACATCAGAACTCCTTAGGTCTCCCCTTCAAAACCAAAAGTCCAAACCCACTGCTGATCCTATAGGACAGGGTAGAACTACCACGTAGGGTTTCCAAGGCTATAAATCTTTAGGGAAGCAGACTGCCACATCTTTTCCTACGGATTTGTTAGTGGGTTCTAACCGCTGACCTTTCGGTTAGCAGCCCAGCACTTTAACCACTGCACCACCAGATCTCCTCTTAGCCACCTGCAATTAACACATTTGGTTTGAATACTTATCACCATGCTGATCAAAGAATTAAATAAGAGGGAATTTCATTGAGAACCAAGTAACAATTTTGTACCAAGTGACTCATATTACAGACAACTACTGGTTCAGTGGTTAAGCGCCTGACTGCTAACCAAAAGGTTGGCAGTTCAACTCACCAGCCATTGCATGGGAAAAAGATGTGGCAGTCTGCTTCTGTAAAGATTACCGCCTTGGCAACCTTATGGAGCAGTTCTGCTCTATCCTACAGGGTCCGTATGAGTTGGAATCGACTCGATGGCGATGGGTTTTTTATGGGTAAGCAGAGTTAAATTTCGACCAAAAAATACTACAAATTATTCTTTGTATTAGTAAGAAAAGATCTTTGTTTTCCAATCATGTCACCTAAAATATCTTCATACGCACGGTACTATTTTAACAGTGAAAAGTCAGTATCCTCTAGTCTACTTCTCAGAGTCCCCAGGTGGTGCAAACAATTAAGCAATCAAATACCAGCCGAAGGGTGGCAGTTTGAACCCACCAGAGGTGCCTAAGGAGACAGGCCTGGTGATCTGCTTCTGAAAGGTCATGGCCTTGAAAATCCTATGGAACAGATGAACTCTGCTCACATGGGGTTGCCACGAGTTAGAATCGACGCAACTGCAAGTAACAACAGCAGTCTACTTTTCAAGGAAACAAACTGTTGGCATAATATTTAATATGGCATGATTATAGGCATGAAAGCAATTGAAGTAATATTAAGCTGCTTTGTAATGGTGAACTATTTCAGCGTGTGCTATCCTCCTCTCTTAATTGCTGAATTTTATAAACAAAGCATTTTATCAGTATAATTCATCGTGATGCTGCATTTAATGTAATACTATGAAGCAAATTGAGTGTGACTGTTGTAAAGACATGCCTCACAGCTTGAAATATTAATCCAAAGCACTGGGCCATGGTGATTGATTAGAAAGTATGAAGGTGATGTTATTGAATGTGTTTTTTTAATGAAATGTATTATGAATAGAGAAATAGTTTAGACCACTTCTTGTAACTGAAAGACAATTTGTAGTGACACATAATTGATTTTATTCTCTAAAAATTTCTACTTGACTGAAGGTTCCAATCATTGAAATTTGCTAATACTTGTCAGTTTATGAGTTTAGTCTTAAGTAATAGAGTACCTAAATTCTCATCATTTATTAGGAGTTGTTTTAGAAAAAAAGTGGAGATGATTTTTGAACTGCTGTTCTCTCTTTGCTTAGAGTTATTATTTGACTTTACAATGACTTCACTTAGGTGCATACTTCAAAGAAGCTATTGACATCTATATGTGCACTTTTGTGAGTCTGTCATTTTCTGTAAGGTAGAAATGTTTTGCTAGAATAAAGGACTCAGTCCCTCTGATGCCTGTGGAAGTGTGTGCTGTGAGGTTACGGTGATAAGCATTCAAGCCTACACCATTTCTGTATGCGGTTCGCTGTGCCCCAGCCTCATATGAGACACAAAGGCATTAATTTCTTGAGGCTGGCTGCCTGTCTTTTCTATGCCACAAGGTTACCATCCATTTTTCTTTGTTATTTAAACTTTTATAGTCAGGCTGCTACCTTGAACTTGGTATCTGCTCCTGGGAATAAGGGGTCTGGGCATGTTTGGAAGAGTACAGTGATAGATCGGCCACAGCTCCATTAGCAAGGAGGTTCCAGAAAGTCTGCTGCCCCAGCAACCTTACGAAAGGGCAGGCGGCACATAAACTTGTTTCAGGAACACTGCTTGTAGGGCTCATTGGTGACATGCTGTCGGGCACATGTGTAGGGTAGTCTGGATATTAAGTAAAATAGGTCTTCAATCAAAGTCCCCTGCAGACGTGGGCACACAGGCAAGTCTGCTTTCTGACCAGTTAATTGGGTGCCCAAGAGGGGGAGACAGATCTGATCAATATAATGGGGACCCAGGGAGGGGGAGACAGATCTGACCAATATAATGGGGGCCCAGAGAAGGGGAGACAGATTTGACCAACATAATGGTGACCCAAGTAGAGGAGACAGATCTGATCAATATGATGGGGGAACCCACAGATTGGTACATGGATTCCTAACTTGGCACCCACAGAACACCCACATAAGGGGTCTATGGATAGAATCTAGGAAGTCTGTAAACCTACCTGGGAAAAATACTACATCTTTATTTTTATAAATTTCTACCTGGAATGTAGCATTTCCTTCAATTGTCAACATAGGAAACAAACCCCAGTGCTGTTAGAGTTCTCTATGACTTTGTTCCTAGTTGAAATCACAGATGTATTTATTTCACTTTACAATTGTTACAGATATTTCAAATGTTGTTTGCCCTCATTGCTACATCAAAATCATGGTGGAACAGACTCCCTGCTAGCTCTTGCTATTAATAAAGAAGCTCATATATTACTATTTAAAATGCATTAATAATGAAGCATGTATATTACTACGTACAAAATCTTTCTTTATATATGTTGTTAGGTGCCGTTGAGTCAGTTCTGATTCATAGTGACCCCATGTACAACAGAACTAAGCACTGCCCGGTCCTGCACCATCCTCACAATCAATGCTATGTTTGACCCATTGTTGCAGCCACTGTGTCAATCCATCTCGTTGGGGATCTTCCTCTCTTTCACTGACCCTCTACTTTACCAAGCATGATGTCCTTCTCCAGGGATTGGCCCTTCCTAATAGCATGTCCAGAGTACGTGAGACCAAGTCTTGCCATCCTCGCTTCCAAGGAGCATTCTGGCTGCACTTCGTCCAAGACAGATTGGTTCCTTCTTCTCACAGTCCATGGCATAGTCAACATTCTTCACCAACACCATAATTCAAAGGCATCGGTTCTTGTTTGTTCTTCCTTATTCGTTGTCCAGCTTTCATATGCATATGAGGTGAACAAAAATACCATGGCTTGGCTCAGGAGCACCTATGTCCTCAGAGTGACATCTTTGCTTTTTAACACTTCAACGAGGTTGTTTTTTTAGCAGCAGATTTGCCCAATGCAATATGTCGTTTGATTTCTTGACTGCAGCTTCCGTGGGTGTTGATTGTGCATTCAAGTAAAATGAAATCTTGACAACTCCAATATTTTTGTCTGTCTTCATATTTAAATAACTGGATTTCAATATAACTCGCCTCCTTTGTAATCTTGTGTATTTTTTCTTATGCATTTGAAAACATGATTCCCTAAGACTCACCAGACTGTCAGAGGGGCCACGGCAAAAGAGATGTGGAGCCTGCTATGGCCAGTATAGTGAGCTCAGCTTTACCACGTGTGCATGCAGGTGGTTTGTGAGTGCTGTCCACACCCCTCCCAGCATTGGCACCCGATAGCATTTGGAGGCAGCCCCCCGGGTCTGGGCATGAGGGCAGTGAGAGGTCCCTCATTTTAGCCTCTGATGCTCTGTGGCAATATTAGCACTATGGCAACCTTGTGAGTTTTAGCTATAATCAAGTTTCTTAGCAACTCATAAGAGAGGACAGAAGAGTCTGTTAACACGTGTCTTAGAAGATGTTCCTTAGCATGTAAGAGACATTACTCGGGAAATTTAAGAAATAATTTCAGAAGAGAGCTTAGCATGGGGCAAGAAGTCCCACAATAGTGAGACAGGGTATGAGCCACTGAAATACTATGTCTAGTACAATAGCACCTGGATGTGTCCAGTTTTTCCCCATACCTGTGCTTTTTTATATAATGGTAATAACAGTAATCATCTGATCTTACCTTCTGAATTAGACCATTAGCATATTCCCATGTCAATACATCGTCTTCGCAACAGTTCTTCCTAATGGCTGCATTAATAATCAACAGAATTGATTTTAACCGTTCTTTAGATTGATTTCAAGCTGTTGCTGCTAAAAATGATGTTCTTGAGGAAACTTTTGTGCATATGAAACTGGATGCAAACTATGAAATGTTTATCCAAAAAACCAAACTTGTTGCCATCGAGTCAATTCCAACTCACAGCGACCCTATAGGAAGAGTAGAACTGTCCCATAGAGTTTCCCAGGAGTGCCTGGTGGATTCAAACTGCCGACTTTTTGGTTAGCAGCTGTAGCACTTAACCAATACACCACCAGGGTTTCCATTTATCAAAGGGCTGTTACAAAAAGTAAAATATTTACCATTTTGGAGCAAAATGATTGGGATCATTCCACTGATGATTGTTTTGTGCTTAACCATTTGAGCTTCTTGGGGACTCCAAAAACAGTCACCCATTTTTTGAGAGTCAATTTAAATTTTCGATAAAAACAAAAATATTCAAAAATTCTAAGTGTTCATGTTCAAGTTGTTAAAATTTCATTTTAGGACCCTAGCATACTAAATACATGGGGTAAGTAGATACTACATTTCATACAGAATACTGATATTTTTACATGCATAAAAGCAGGAAAGACTTCTTGTGATGGAAAATTCTTCTTAGATCTCTTTAACTTCTCAGAGACATGGAGCAGGAAGATGGATTTAAGAATCAAAACAGAAATGGACTAACTGATTTATATTTAACGCTTCCAAAGTACTGATACTTGAAGGAGAAATCCAAGTCACGTCAAACGGGGTGTGTCTTAGTCATCTAGTGCTGCTATAAAAGAAATACCAGAAGTGGATGGCTTTAACAAAGAGAAGTTTATTCTCTCACAGTCCAGTAGGCTACAAGTCCAAATTCAGGGCGTCAGCCCCAGGAGAAGTCTTTGTCTCTCTGCCTGCTCTGGAGGAAGGTCTTCGTAATGCATCAATCTTCCCTTGGTCAAGGAGCATCTCAGTGCAGGAACCTCAGGTCCAAAGGATGCGTTCTGCTCCCAAAACTGCTTTCTTGGTGGTGTGAGGTTCCCGTGTGTCTCTGCTTGCTTGTCTCTTTTATATCTCAAAAGAGATTGGCTTAAACACTGTCTAATCTTGTAGACCTCATCAGTATAACTGCCACTAATCTATCTTATTCCATCACAGTGATAGAGTTTACAACACATCAAGAAATCATATCAGATTACAAAATGGTACACAATCATACAATACTGGGAATCGTGACCCAGCCAAGTGGACAGATACTTTTGGGGTCACAATTCAATCCATGACAGGGGATCACCTATCAGTTAACAAGAGGAGAGCAGGAGAAACAGTTTCTTACATCTGGCTCCCCAGACAGCACCATCCTGCTCAGAGCTTCCTACAACGTGACTGTATTGATTCAGAGCCACAAGTCAGAAGTACACAGAGTGTGCTGGAGCTAGAAACCCGATCAGATGGCTGCACACCAACTAAGTATGATGGAAATGACCTTCCTGTGAAATCGAGAAACTCAATTCTTGACATGCAGAAAAGAATGACGACCAGGGTAATATTAAGACGGTCTCAAAATAAAGCTTCCTGTGACTTGTCTGAGATTTTCATTTTCAAAGCCTAAACAATTGGACAATTGTTTTAATTTTTGATGAAGAACGAGACTAAATCTACCCAAGTCAACGTTCAATCGTGTTTAAGTTCCATTGGCAAGCTCCAACCAATTCAAAGGAAGTCAGTCAACTCATTGCCAAAAAAACATAATTACTTGATAAGTAATTTCACCAAGCATGAGCTGGACTTTTTGAACACAGATGTGTTATGTATTTGAGCGGACTTTAATACAGGCCTTGAATATTTGTTTAGAAAGTGTCCTAAAAGATTTGTATAAAATTGCTGGCTTTCTGGACAAATAGGAAACTGGGTTATTTAAATTCTTGCAGAGAATTCTCCATTGGTTGTGTATGTGTCACTTGATTAACAAAAATTAGTACACATCTATTCACCATATACAACCTCATCATCATTAGCATGGAAAAATGCAAATTTAATCTTTTTTTCATTTAGGCTGCAAGTCACTGGAATGTTAGGCGGGTATTAACCATACACGTCTAATTCTCCTCCATAGCTTGCATTTACCACCTTCGTGCTCACCCCTCATGGTTCTCCCACGTATGTTAGAGCAGAACTGTGCCCCATGGTGTTTCAGTGGCTGATTTTTCAGAAGTAGAGCGACAGGCCTTTCTTCCAAGATGCCTTCGGGTGGACTTGAATCTCTAACCTTTCAGTTAGCAGCCTAGCACATTAACAGTTTGCATCACACAGGGAACAGAAGTGCTGAAAAATCCCTCCCTTAAATTGTCTTTAAACCAAAAAACCAAACGCATTGCCTTCGAGTCTATTCTGACCCTTGGAAATTATCAGAAGAATGTAATACATTTATTAGCAACTGAACTAAAATGCAAGAAGTTCGAATACTTCAGAATCTCAGAAATTATGCAATCTAATTGACAATCAGCTAAATTAAGGACAGCATTCTCTAGAGAAAAAGCAGCTAAATTTCACAACTGATTAGAGGCACTGCTGTTTCTCCCAGGTCTTGTTACCCGAGGGCTTGTGCCCCTTCGCACTTCATCTGCAGCTGCATCCTCGATGGCAAAGACCAGCAATTCTCCACTGAGAGCAGCCTGTGCCCCGAGGCTTGGTTATTCGCTGGGTATCTATTTGTTGGTGCTCGATCCTCAGGGCCAAATAGGAACCGGCTCTCCTTAAATGGTCTGATGAAGCCACAGGCATTCAGCTTTCAGATAAGCCTGCAATGCTCAGAGCCCGTCAGGGAATAAGCACAAGAGAAAAGGAGCCATTCTTCTGTGGTTTCTGAGAAAAACCAGTCTGGTGTAGATTTTCCTACAAGAAATGCAATACACAGATATCTTTCTCTTGTTGATGGTGATGATGATAATGCTATCATCTATTGGCGCCCTGTTATGTGCCAGCTACTGGCCTAAATTATTTACATATATTACATCATTTAATTTTATCAGTAATCCTTTGAAGTAAGAACTGTTATCATCTTGTTTGAGCTGGAATTCAAATTTAATTTGTCTATCTTGTCCTAATAGAGAGGGAGCACTCTAGGTAGGAAGAGACATTACTGAGATAGAAGACCAAACATGATCCAGTTGGGCTGCATTGTGTAGCAAATTTGACAGGAAAGCAATTGTACTTCGTTATCAGAAAATATAATAATATAGCTTATTGCATTAGAAAATTAATCTGTATTATTATTATATATATTATTACTCTATATATAATGTATTATTAATTGTATCATATATTATTACTATAATTATAGTCTATCTGTACATGGCCAAAAAAACATAAGATAAAAAGCAAGTAGTCACTTATAATAAAAACCCTACATAAAATAGAACAGGAAATCCCTGGGTTACGATCAAGACCCCTTCCTGTGTGTTTAAGTCAAATTTGTAGGCAAGTCAGAACCAGTGCAGACGGTTCTTATTTAGCTTTACTTTAGTGCAAGAAAAGGCTTGAAGGCTTTTCAATGATTTAAAAGCTGCATGTTCAGCAAGTGAAGGCGATTGTGACCAAGAACTTGTTGTGAGTAGGGATTGGTTCAATCATTTCAAAGTGAAGGCAAATTTACATAATATTAAAGGGCAAGCAGGAGTTGTCCTTAAGTTAGATGTTCCTAACCCAGGGACTACCTACAGATGGAACCTACCTAAGCATGAAAAAGACGCAGAAAACTTAACAGTGAGCATCAAATTAAGTCAGTGGTTCTCAGCCTTGGCTGCTCATTACAGCCACCAGCGAATCTTCTGAAAGCCCCACACTCGAGTCATCTAGTTTCGAGATATGGTGAAACCCATGTGAAATTGTGCACTACGGATTAGTAAATACAATTAAGACCATGTTACTGTAAGCCCGTGAGTGCTGCATACCTTGCATACTGGTTAATCCACCCTGGTCGAAATAGACTCAACGGCACCTAACAACAACAATTTGTGTTGTGCAATGCTCTCTCTGTTAAGCCCTGGTGCTGTGAGTATGACCATCTGCTCTCCTGGTATGTACAGACAATTATCAGCTGTGCAGACCTTGGTCAGTATTCTCAGGTTCTGAAACTCAAGTCCCTCCTTTCCTACATTGAAGTAATTCTAAAATGTAAAATAGGTGAGTCCTGTGGTTTTTATTTCTATTGATTTACAATTGTATGTGTGTGCGTGTGTGTGTAGTCTCCAGTCTGTAAATGGAGACACTTCTGAACTCGTCTTTATTTTAATAATCCTTTGGCTGATTCTCTAGGATTTGCAAGTAGGGAATCATGACAATTGTAAGTAATAATTGCCACTAACTTCCTGTTGGCTGTACCTCTGATTTATTTTTTCCTCATACCTTTGTTTGTTTTGATTTCCAGAATAATAGTACTAACTATTGGTCGTTAGGAATTCTCAGGTTGTTCTTGATCGTAGTGGGAATGGCTTCCATGCAGCATACTGCAAATTGTGTGTGATTCAGTCTTCCCTGAAAATTAAAAATGGTGTCGTTTGAAAAATATTTTAATATGTTCCTCTGTTTGTATCAGGTTTATGGAGGTACAATTTACATGTAATATAATTCACCCCTTTTATGTTCCTAGGCTGATGAGATTTTACAGGTGTATACAGTTAGTAAGCTGGAGTCCTGGTGGCACAGTGGTTAAGAGCTCAGCTGCTAACCGAAAGGTCAGCAGTTTGAATCCACCAGCCACTCCCTGGAAACCCTATGGGGCAGTCGTACTCTGTCCTATTGGGTCGCTATGAGTTGTAATCAACTCGACAGCAATGTGTTTTTATGTAGTTGGTAACTAGCACCAGAATTAAGACCCAGAACATTTTCATCATCTCCCCAAAGTCTCCTCATATCCAGCCCTTTCCCCCACCTACAACCCCTGATGACCACTGTCTCTTTGCTGCCCCAATGGTTTTGCCTTTTCCAGAATGCCACATAAATGGAGCAGAGCTCTTTGATCTTTTGTCTCTGCTCCCTTTTAGTGCTATAAGATCACTCAGGAGTCTGTGGGTGTCAGTAGTTAGTTATGCTTTATTGCTGAATTGTTTTCTATGGTATTTACATAACAGATTTTATATTCCTTCAACAGTTAATAGACATTTGGGTCGTACTCAGTTTAGGGCTATTATGAAAGAAGTGGCTGTAAACATCTGTGTACTGATAATTGTGTGATATGTATTTTCATTTCTCTCGGACAAATACCCAGCACTGGGATTGTTGTGTCATCTTACATGTTTTTACTTTATCAGAAACTGCAACTTTTTTCCTGTTTGCATTCTCACTAAAGAATGGATGAGCGTTCCAGTAGCTTCCCCTTCTCATGCACACTTAGACTGCCAGTCATTTCAATTGTAGCCATTCCAGTGGGTGTGGAGTGATACTGCCTTGTGGTTTTAGTTTGCGTTTCTTTGTTTGCTAATGTTGTTCAGCCTTTCTTCATGTGCTTATTGGCCATTTGTATATCTTCTTTGGTGAAGTGGCTGTTTAAATTTTTTACCCATTTTTTATTGTGTTGTTTGTTTTCTTATTTCTGAGTTATGAGAGTTCTTTATGCATTCGGATACAAGCCCTTTATCAGAAAGGTGTTTGTAGTACTTTTCCCTCAGTTTGTAGCTTGCCTCTTAATACTGCCTGAATTTTTATTTTTAAGAAATATTTTAAGCATACAGAAAAGTTAGAAATTGTATAGCGAACATATATGTGTCCATCAATCTGTGAATGTGTATTTCATGTCTTTCTAGTTGAAAAGAAAAGATACATGGTATATATAGCTGAAGCTCTATCTCACCTCATACCTGTTTTCCCATGTTTGGTAGAACGAAAATAACCATCATAAAATATACATATACAATTGTGATTTTGTCAGGTTTTCATTTACTTGGATACTTTTTACTTTAGATCATGTTCTGGTCTTTTATTTGATGCGTACATGTTAATTGGCGTTACAGCATTATTTATTTCCTTTTACTAATCAACATAAACAGTCATTTTTACTATGCTTAATGGCTTTGCCTTGTATTGTTATTGTTAGCATCTCCACCCATACGTATGCGTAAAGCTTATCAGGGCATAAAATTCCTGGTTCTCAAATTTTTCCTTGAAAACATTCCATTTTATGAACACTAAAAGAAAACATGAAAATAAATTTAGTGCTGCAAGTGTGCAATCTCAGGTCAGCCTGATAGGGCTGATGTAATTTCATCCTTGGTAGTTCCTCTTATTTTTATATTTCCATAATACTAATTTCAACAATGCAAAGGTAGGCAGGGGAAGATAATCCTGCTCTGCTTGTTCCATATGAATATTCTCCCTAAAGGCATTCCTACCATCCTCCCCAACCCCTCACTCAACCCTCCCCCTCTGAAAATGAAACATCCCCCTCCGAAAACTCACCCTCCACCAACCTAGTGATGTTGTTTTTAGGGCCCGACGAGTTGATTCTAACTCCTAGTGACCCCATATAACAGAGTAGAACTACCCCATAGGGTTTCCTAGGCTGTAATCTTTGTAGGAGTAGATCTCCGGATCTTCTCCCACAGAACTGCCGGTGGGTTCAAACAGCCAACCTTTCAGTTAGCATCTGAATGCTTAACCACCGTGCCACCAGGGCTCCTCATGGCTAGCAAGGAGTGTTAGCTAACGGTGGAGTGTTTTTCATGCTTTAAGGAGAAGTGAGGGCAGTTTCCCCTCTTGTATCTAAGAACAGGTGACAGTTGGAAATGTGTTTGTATTTCATTGAATTGGACTCATTTTCCTGGTTTAGCAAAATAAAGTGCCTACAGAAAGAAAAGGTACAGTGTAATAAAGGAGAGATGAAAGAGAAGCTAAGGAGTTGCTTATGCTGGAGAATCACAATATCTAATATATATGAGTGTGTATTACATGCCAAGAGCTTTACCTGGGCCAATAAAAGTATTAGTGTATATCCTCGTTATCTAAGTACTCGTTGTCAGCTATTATCTAAGTTATTGTTTGTAATACTTGGTTATTATCCTTCTTTTGACAACAAGGGGAACGAAGCATACAGAATTTAAGTGACTTGTCCTAGGGCACACAGCTCGTCAACGACATTGCTGGAGTTGAAGACGCGTCTTTCTGAGTTCAGAGCCCAGGCTTGTGGCCTCTATGCTACACTGCTGCTGGTTCACATCCTAAAGGGCGTAATAGTGCAAAGTGTGCAAAATGCTTGAATCCTTTCTTAGCAATCATAATAGTATCAGAATTATAAACCATAAATAGAATTATAGATTTCGATTTCAGCTCTATGTCCTTTATTATTTTATATTATCTCCAGAGACCATTAGAGGCAGAATGTGTATTTACAAAATTCTATAATAAGCCATTTGTTTCTTCCCCGAGATTATATAGAAACAAATAGTATGAATGGAGTATGTAAGTGAAACCAGCATTTACGGCTTAGTTTTTCCTTCATGTATAAAATATGCACATTTTCACCTGTGATATGACAAGATTTTTTTTTTTTTTTTTTTGAGAATGTTCAACTGAGTTTTCAGAGGACTTCTCTGGATTACTATCATTCTGCCCTCAGTTCAGGGAACCCTGGTGGCACCGTGGTTAAGCACTTGGCTGCTAACCAAAAGGTTGGCAGTTCAAACTCACCAGAGGCTCCATGGGAGAAAGATGTGGCAGTCTGCTTCCATAAAGATTTACAGCCTTGGAAACCCTGTAGGGCAGTTCTACTCTGTCCCCACTGAGTTGGAATCGACTCGACAGCAATGGATTTGGTTGTTTCGGGCCCTCAATTCAAATCCTTTTTCTATTAAGTGTAAAACATTTGAACAAGCCCAGTGTAATTACATAAGAAGCCCATGTTTTTTAAAATGTCATTAGCAGTATTGAAAGGAGAGGTAGGAGAGAGCCCAGAGAAATCCACAGACGTGGGGAAAGGAATCTACAAAGAATGAAAAGACAAACAGGAGAAAACCTAGCCTTTCCTTGACTTTCCCACAGGGGTTTTTGTTAGTGCTTGTGACTGCCAGCTGAAGTGGACTGAACATTCACACTAACATAGTGACACCCTTTTATAGTGGATTACTGACTAGATCCCAGAGAAGATTCAGGCATATAATGGCGTCAGGGACTCGCTATTCCCAGACATGGTTCGTCTTTGTTGGCGAATACTCTCAACTGAACCAGTCTGAGGCAGCTCCCAAGGGGAGGCGTGTAGAGAAAGCTGGCAGAGCCTACCCGAGCGTGCTCTGTATCTTGAAGAGAAACGTGATTGCTTTGGTATGTCACAGTGTGAACCACACATAGTAAGACACATCTGTGAAGAAAAAAAAAATTGTGTGTATTTTTTAAGAGAAGTTTCAAAGGTAAATATTCTATCTAAAAAGAAAATTGCCCAGTGAGTATGGCTTCCAGCTGAAAAATACAGACCATCAGCTTTAAGTGTATTATTTTACATCGGTCTGTAAATACATGGAGGGGGCTTCCTCAGCAGGCAGATTCTGGCCATATTTGACATCAGCATTGCCACTGAGTGTCTGGCAGGCAAGCTGTCCATGTGTCCCCATTTCAGTCCTGCCAAAGCCTCCATGTCAAGTCACTGCCCGCGTTTAGATTGCCAACTGGCAGCCTGTGCGGCGTTTGCAAATGCAAGAGGCTTCAAAGCTGTGAAAAGCAATTTTCCTAAGTAGAGGTGATGTTGACAGAAATAAATGACAGCAGGGAAACCAAAACAGTCTTTCTTTTCCTCAAGCTCTTCTTTCTTCCCTTCACTGATGCAATGGATATATTTGTCTTATTTACGAAGACTCTCCTGGTTATTTAGAACTGAGAAGAAATGTGGCCTTGATGAAAACAAACATTACCCTGATTTTTTAGTTTTTATTATTATATTTGAATTATTAATTTTGAAATAGAACAAATCTGGTAAGGAAACCTAGTGGCCCAGTGGTTAAGGGCTTGGCTCCTAACTGAAAAGTCGGTGGTATAAACCTACCCAGTGACTCCACAGGAGAAAAGACCTAGCGATCTGCTCCTGTAAAGATTTTAGCTTTGGAAACCCTATAGGGTTGTTCTACCCTCTCCTATAGGGTTGCTATGAGTCGGAATCAACTCATGGCACACGTCACAAACAGCGTGAATCTGGTAGGAATTAGGAGTGTTTTATACACAGAGAAGACGTATCACCTTTCAAAGAAGATGGGAGTCTATGGATCTGATAAATTGGTTGTCACATTAGTATTGGTTGAATAAATAATAAATTCAATTCACCAAATATATATATGTGTGTGTTCTACATTCAAGACTCTATGTTAGGGAATAAAGGGGCTAGAAATATGGGTATGGTGGAGTCCCTGCCCTCAAAGAGTTTACCATCCAATGAAGCAATAAGACAAGTTTGTAGATACCAAAAGACAAGCAAAGCTGGTTTCTCCAAAGAAGCAAAACCAGTGAAGCATACACACACACACACACACACACACACACACACACATATATATATATATATATACACACTGAGACAGATAAATGTCAAGGAAATGGTTCACTCTATTGTAGAGACTGGCAAGTCCCAAGTCTGTGGGTCAGGCATCAGGCATCAGACTGGAGGCTACTCCTGACTCACGTAGCTGCAGGGGCTGACGAACCCAAGATCCACAGGTCAGACAGCAGGCTACTGGCTCATGGTTTCAAAGGCTGACAAATCCAAGATCATTAGCTGGCCCAAGTCCCAAGAACTGGAAGTCAGATGCTGATGAGCCAAATGCAGGACCCAGAGCAGAGCAACAGCCAGCAAGCTTTGCCAGAGGGTCTGCATATATTGGATGCAGGCCACACCCCTAAGGAAACTCCCTTTCAACTGATTGGCTACTCATAGCAAATCTCATCATGGAGGTGATTGCATTATATAAGCTGTCATTATAGAGGTGATTACATCATTATACGACTGCCAAACTACATCATAACTGCCAAACCACTGAGAATCATGGCCTAGCCAAGCCTAACACACAACCTTAATGATCACAGTAAGTAAGTACTTGAGCAAAGACACAAAAACTATACATGGGGCTCAGAGAATGGGAAAACCATATACAAGGTGGGAAAGAGGCTGTAGGGGGGTGGTCAGGAAAGTCTTCACAGAAGAAATCTTATTGGAGATATTTCTTGAAGGATGGGTAGGATTTGTTCAGGCAGGATTAGGCTATGGGGAAGCCAATCCTGGAGGCAAAAGTAGCAAGAGTGAAGACATAGGAGGGCAAAATCATGAAATAAATTGGTCCCAACAACCAGTCAACTCAATGTATTATTATAGATTCATCAGGGGGACAAGGTAGGGAAATGGGCTGAAAGGCAAAATGGTATTGCCTTTCCCCTTCCTGTACCACATGAACACGGAAGCTTTGTACACACCTGCCCTGTACTGCATGAACCCTGTGGGTTCAGTGTTTTGAAACTCTTTCGTAAGAAATGTTTAGTACTAGAAAGAGAGTAAAAATTACAGATTTGGGAGTCAGATAGTTTGAGTTTAATTCTACTTCTGTGTTCCTGTGGGTAAGCTATGTATTATCTAAAAGTTGTCATTGTTGGGTGCTGCTGAGTCAGCTCCAACTCATAGTGACCCCATGTGACAGAGTAGAACTGCCCTATAGGGTTTCCTAGGCTGTAATCTTTACCGGATCGCCAAGTGTTTTCTCTCGTGGAGCCGCTGGTGGGTTCCAACGGCTGACCTTTCAGTTAGCAGCCGAGCTGTTTAACCATTGCTCTATCAGGGCTCCTTTTTACCTAAAAGTACCAGGGGAGGATTCTTAAAATGTGGGGAGATATGCTAGGTGTGTGAGGATACTTCTTGTGCTATATTTATATATTTTTCTCAAACTTGGATTAACTCATTTAATTAGTATGTTATTTAAGCCCCAAATTAGAAATTATCTTAAATAAAATATGTCTCAACCCTCTCTCCCTCTCTTTATATATATATATATATACACACACACACATATATATATATGGATAATATGTATATCCAAGTACATGATCCATCACGTGTCTTGAATCAGTGTACGTTGAAATAACCTTTCCTCTGTACACACCCTGTTATATCTAATCCACGCCACCATCATTTCTTCTTCCCAAGCCCCCTGCCGTTAAGTTGATTCTTACTCATAGCGACCCTATAGGACAGAGTAGAACAGCCCCATAGGGTTTCCAAGGCTGTAATCTTTACAAAAGCAGACTGCCACATCTTTGTCCTGCGGAACTGCTGGTGGGTTTGAACCGCCAACAAAAATTAGCAGCTAGGCACTTAACCACTGCACCCCAGAGCTCCTTATTTCTCACTTAAACTCTTACAACTAACTCCTCACTCACCTCTCAGCCTCCTTCTCACTCCTCACAGCCCATTCTCCACACAGTAGCTAAAGTGTTTTTGTTTTGTTTTTAGAATGTAAATCAGATAAAGCTACCCTGTTCCTTACAACCGTCAGCATTTGCCATTTGCTTGAAGAAGTATAATCTGGCCACATAGTCTCAGTTCTGCTTTCCCCTCTGGCCTGATGCTGACCACTCATCTGGGGAGCAGGCCTCCCAACATACCAGGCCCCTCCCTGTCTAGTATCACATGTGGCCACTGGATGGTTCTGACAGGGTCTGAGGCCACTTATGACTCCTTACGCTGTTGGGCTAAGCATCCTTGTCTGAGTCTCCTAGTGCTGCTGAAACACAAATATCATAAGTGAGTAGCTTTAAAGAACAGAAATTTATTTTCTCACAGTTCTGGAAACTAAAAGTCTGAGTCATTGTCCTTCCTTGTTGGTGTCTATCTTAGTTATCTAATGCCACTATAACAGAAATACCACAAGCAGATGGCTTTAACAAACAGAAACTTATTCTCTCA
This sequence comes from Dugong dugon, assembly GCA_030035585.1. NCBI lineage: Eukaryota > Metazoa > Chordata > Mammalia > Sirenia > Dugongidae > Dugong > Dugong dugon. Next base: position 113,970,317 of record CM057466.1, read on the forward strand.
CAGTTTAGGAGGCCAGAAATCCAAATTCAGGGCACCAACTCTAAGGGAAGGCTTTCCCTCTCTGTTGGGTCTGGGGGAAGATCCTTAGCTCCTTGCAACATTTATGGACCTGGAGTTCCTTGGAGATCTACATGTGTCTTGGCATCGACCTTCACCTGGGTCTAGGAGGTTCTTAGCGCAGGAACCCTGGGTCCAAAGAACATGCTTTACTACCGGTTCTTCTTTCTTGGTGGTAGTGAGTTCCCTCCCTCTCTGCTTGTTTCTCTCTGCTTTTATCTCTTGTAGGGCAGTGAAGGGTAATGATTCAAGGTACATCACACCCTAATCCTCATTAACATGACTTAATCCTGTCTCATTAACATAATGGACAACTTACTCCCAAATGAGACCATAACCATAGGCATAGAAGCTAGGATTTACAACACATCACAAAATGGAGAATAATCAGATCACAAAATGGGGACAACCACACAATGCTGGGAATCATGGCCTAGCCAAGGTGACACATATTTTGGGAGATACAATTCAATCCATGACAGTAGTCCTGGATGTTGCTTGGTTCTGTGGCTTCTGTCCTCCCCTGTGTATGTCTCTGTCTAATCTGCTTCTCTTATAATTCAGAAGTGATTAGATTTAGAACACACTTTACTCAGGTGTGATGTAATTAATGTAAGAAAGAAAACTCTATTTCCAAACAGGATTACATCCACGGTATAGGAGTTAGAATTCCAACATATATTTTCAGAGGACAGAATTTAATCCATAACATTCCTCCTGAGTAGCTTTTATCTGCAATAAAGCTAATATTTTGAACCTCTCTGCCTTCATTTTGTCTTATTTCTCCATTTGCTAAGAACCATCTACCGGAACTAATCCTGTGTGCAGGATTATTCATAGTCCAATTCCTAACAGTGGCATTTTGAATACAAACTTTAGTTTATGCCTACATTTTAAATTATTACATTTTTTAAAGGAAATAGATTTGTTTACTATTCTAGATAATTACAGACAGTTATCATCTATCCTCAGAAAGTTTCATAAGAGACATATTCAAAGTATTATAGCATTTTGTTAGGGAATCAGATTTCCAGTAAGAAAATTTCATTTCTGAGGCAAATAAAATCAACAGTTATGGAACACCTTCTGTGTATCATCTTAGCCAGTGTGAAAATGCAAAGAAAATATAAAAATGTCTCTGCCAAGAAAAAGTTTTTCATCTATTCTAAATACATGATGAGTAAAACACTGAAATATCTGGACATCCTTCTTTAAACACCGCCAATTAAATTGCTTTGGCATGGGTTTGTTTAGCCATTCACATGGAATGATTCTGGAAAGCTTAATGAAGAAAGGAGGGTTTGAACTAAGTTTTGGGAGAGTTTAAGGAGACAGAACAAAGGCAGAAAGGCAGAAGAAATGGCATGTGTCCATGTGAGGAGGTGAGAAAGATGAAGACACATGTATAGGGCAGAAAATAAACACTTTTGGTTGAGGTAGGCCTAGAATGATAGCATAAGGCCAACGGGGCCAGTCAGGAGCAGAACAAGGTCTCCCTCTTGCCCGTCTAAGGAACTATAAGAGGTGTGGGGGTCTGGGAATGGCATGACCCAAAACACAAAACACGACTAGTTTCTGGACTGGATCTGCTATTGGCTAGTCATGTGACTAGCCAATGAGAGATAACATTTTTATCTCCATTTCATCACCTGACAGTTTGTGTATAATGATACCTGTCTCATCTCCCCTGCCCTCAGAGTATTTGTGACTTTGAAATGAGATAACTTCTGTGCAATGTGTTTTAAAAATCAAGAAATAACAGCAAACCTAATATTTATCATATAGACACTGAGGCATCAATAACATTTAAACAAGGGAATTTCATGTTAAGTTTGGTGCTGGGTAAATACGAGTGGAGTTCTTTTGGAAGAAAGAAAGGAGTCTGGAGGCAATTATAATTTTCAGTAAGGCATAAGAGGATGCAAACAGATCTTTTTCAGCCTGACAATGTCTGCTCAAAAGTGCTAAATATGTTATTGCAAGAATCAAAGACCCAGAAATGAAGTTATATCAGTGAAATATTAGCAATGGGAAAGTGTGAAAACTCTTTGGAAGGCTTATGATTACATGTTTATGTATTTTGGCATATGCACAAAATGAAATATAACGGTACCATGAGATGGAATGCCTAATTCTATTCCACCTGATAACACACTTCGTATTGGGATCAGAGTTTGAAATAATTTTACTCTAAATCTAAAGATTTTAAAAGTACTTTTCTAGAAATTTCTTTTTATGGGCTTCAAAAATGAGTGAGCTTCTGTGTTTGTTCCTTCCAGGGACTTAGTAGCACAGAATTCAATTAATCATATTCCTTAGTGCATGGTAGTATCAGTACTGGGCCACTCAAAGACACCAACTTGTTTTATTTTATTATTGTTATTCTTCATTCAGGCTTCAAACTCCCTCCTCACACCCTGTCCCCCTCATTGAAACCCACAAAAATGTGCTTAAAATATCTTTTTGGACATATGTTAGAGTTTGTGTGTTTAACATATTACCTCTTTTTGTAAATATTCATGGTTGCTTGACATTAAGCTGCATTCCTGTTTATAAAGTACATTACATACATTAAGTAAGTATTACTAAATCTCTGAAATATTTAATAACTTTTTGCTTTAACTCATGACAAGTCCATATGTGTCAGAGTAGAACAGTGCTCCACAGGGTTTTCAATGTCTGATTTTTTGGAAGTAGATTGCCAGGCTTTTTTTGTGAGTCACCTCTGGTCACACTTAAACTTCCAACCTTTCATTTAGCCGCTGAACATGTTAACCATTTGCATACCCAAGGATTCCATACACATGGGGTTGCCATGAGTCAGAACTGACTCGACAGTAACTAAACTGAAAAATTTACTTTAAACTTGTTAAGTCAAATCCTGAAAATTTAGAATTGATGCATCTTCCTATAATTATTTTTCTGTTTATTAATTCTTGTACACCCACTCCTCATTTATTGACATGGTTAGATTCCAAAGACCAGGTTGTTAAGTGAAAATCAGCATTATGTGAAAATGGAGGAATTTTTTTCTGTTTTCAGACCATTCATTTGTCTGATTTCTTTTTTATTTAGAAAATATGAACATAGAAATAATAACAGCTAAGCTTTACTGATGTGTTCATCACTGTGACGAGTCCAGTTATGGATTATTCCTCTGTGGAGAAGGAGGCTTGGGAGACAAAGCTGGATAAAGCTGGGGTGTGTGACTGGAGGGCCCATGGCTTAACCACTTCACCTTCCACCTGTGCAGGGTCAGAGCTTCTATTGTGGAGCCACCTCCAGGACTCCACTCCCACCCCTATAAACCTTGTGTTCAGGATCCCAGAGCTGCTCTGCCCTCTGGGCCCGGCAAATCACCAAGGTCTCGGGCTTTTTGCGAGAGCCCTGGGAGTCTGGCCGTGCACCCAGCCCCACCAAGGCAGAGGCTCCAGGCCCAGTTCAACTCACTTTGGGATGTCATTAAACTTGAATGCATTTCTTCCAAACACCCTCTTCAATGCTTCTTTCTTCCCTTCCCACCCTATGGTGATTTTGAGCTGCAGAGCCTCAGGCCACATAGGAGCTGGGAACTCAGAAAAAGAGCCCGCTAGCTCAATGCTGCCTGCACCTCTGCCCAAGGCCGTGGCCACAGAGGAGGCTGGCCCAGCGCAGAAGCTGGATGTGGTGCTTCTGCTGGCAGGAGGGAGCAGAGGATGCGGGCCGGTGGGGCCCAGCTTCTCAGAGACCACCTGGGGACACACCACAGCCATTGCTGCCATGCCTACCGCCTCATTAGTGTGCAAAATAGTCAGATAGTAGATTTTTTTTTTCTTTTTTTTTTTAAGGTTAAGCGGTGTATTTAGGAAGTAAAAAGGGTGCAACTCAGGATCAGGATCAACAGGTTATAACTCAGGATCAGGATCATGAAGCATGTAGGCAAAGTCTCCCTTCTTCAGTGCTGGACGACTCTCTCAGCCTACCTGAGGACAGGCTCCTCCTGGCCCTCTCGGGACGGGCTCTTCTCGGCTCCCTCAAGACAGGCTCCTCTTGGCCCTGCCATCTGTCACTGCCGGCTCTGTCCTTCTGGGCCTGTTGCTGGGCTCCTTCCGTGCCTCTCACTGTCTTCACTGTTACAGCCCTTGACCAGTGTTACAACTCTTTGAGGTGGTTCCCTGCATCTTCTCTCTCTCTCTCTGCTTCTTATTTTTACCTTCTGCTTCTTCCTGCTGCTTCTCTTCTTGATTCTTTCTATCTCTTAAACTTTGTGGGACTTACTGCTCAAATACACAAATTCCTTGTCAATTTCAAGGCATGGCACTCGCACCAGGGCCACAAACTGGCCAATCCCCTCTCGATAGCCCACAGATAATTTATTTGCATAGTAGATGTGGCTGGCTTGCAACTCACTTCATTTGCATAGTCTGTTGACAAATGCCTACAAGGTGCATACCAATCACAGGGGAGGCTGAAGCCTAGGACCAGACAAAAAGTATCAAACCAAGTTGTTTGCAGCTTACCCTGGAACTGTCAATCAACCTGGCAAAAGTAACAGACCCTCTGGGTTAGAAAACTAGGGCAAAGGTAACTCCTCAGCGCTTTGGGGAAAAATCTCTCAAGCTGTTTTTCCAAAGAACCAAGACAAAAGGCTGCATAAAGGAACTCATTTCACCACAGCTACTAACCAAAATGTTGGAGGTTTGAGTCTACCCAGAGGCACCTTGGAAGAAAGGCCTGGCTTTCTACTACCAAAACTCACGACAAGTAAAAATCCTATGGAGCACAGTTCTACTCTGACACACATGGAGTCACCATGAGTTGGAGTCAACTGCAGCTAGTTAATGAGTGGTTTTGAGGGGCTACCTTCCAAGACTGATAGATGATCACTCTTCAAGGAGACAATGGGAGTCATTATTTTATATTTTTTAATTATACCTTGTTTTATTCTTCCACATTCCGCTAGTTCTAGTTCCACTACTTTCCTCCTTTCCTCTCATTTAAAACTATTCTTAAAACAATCACCTATACCCAAGACTTTCATGTACAAAAAAAAAATTTTTTTTTAAATCAATTCCAAATGTAAAAGATACTGTGCTCAGCTCCTGAGAGGCTCCTAGAACCATATCATGGTCTTAAGAGCCCAAAGCCCTAACATTTAGTAGCTAAGAGGAATATACTGTGGACTGGCATACAAGGTCATCCTTCCCTCTCTTGGTGTCCTCTCCTTCCCTGATGGCATCTACTCTCACCTGCTGCCTTAGTCAAGGTTCTCTAGAGAAACAGAACCAGTGAGCTAGATGATATGGAGATCCACTTCAAGGAATTGTTTCATGAGATTGCAGGACTGACAAATCCAAACTCTTTAGGTCAGGTGACTGGTTGGTGACTCCTATTGGCTCATGTGATTGTGGGGAGCTTCCAAATCCAAAATCTATAGGCCAGGTGGCAGGCTGGAGATTCCTGCAGGCTGTGTCCCAAGATATGAAATAATTGATCAGCTTATTGTGGTTTATTGGGCTTTTCGGCATCTCTACCATGTCATTGGAAGCCTGTTTTACCATTTCTGGGAATTCACTATCATGTACATCCAGAGAATTTTGAATGACTTCAAGGTATTCATAAAAATCAACTTTCACACCTACCCCATGTGTTAAAAAGCAGAGCTGAGCTCCGTAGGGCTTTACTTGGCTATAATCTTTAACTTTCACACTGACCCTATGTGTTACAGAGTAGAGCTGCTCCATAAGGTTTTCTTGGCTATGATCATTTTTTTTTCTTTTAATTTTATTGTGTTTTAGGTGAAAGTTTATAGTGTAAATTAGTTTCTCATTCAAAAATTTACGCACGAACTGTTTTGTGACGTTGGTTGCAAACCATTCAATGTGTCAGCACTTTCCCCTTTTCCCTTTACATCCTGAGTTCCCTGTGTGTCCATATGTCCAGGTTTTCTGTTCTTCCTGCCTTCTTGTCTTTATTTTTGGGCAGATGTTGCCCATTTGGTCTTGCATACTTGATTGAACTAAGAAGCATCTTCCTCACGTGGGTTGTTATTTATTTTATAGGCCTGTCTAATCTTTGCCTTAACAGTGGACTTCAGGAGTGGCTTCAGTTCTGAGTTAGCAGGGTGTCTGGCGGGGAGGAGATAGCAGATTTTTTACTATTATTATAAATGTGAAATGTCAGATAATGAGATAGTCAATAAATGAGGAGTAGGTGTATTTCAAACAAATGTTTACCTTGTACCTACAATCTTGCCGAACCCACTTACTTCTCAAATACCTTGGGATTTTCTATGTAGCAATCATGCCATCTGCAAATAGGGATTGTTTTATTTCTCCCTTTTACAACTGTATGTCTTTCATTTCTTTTTCTTGCTTTATTGCAGTTACTGGAAATTCCGGAAATATATTGATTAATAGTGGTGAGAGTGGACATTTTTACCTTGTTCTGACCTTAGGAGGAAAGCATTCAATCTTTCACCGTTAGGTATGATGTTCGCTGTAGGTTTTTTGCAGATGTTCCTTACCAATTTGAGGGAGTTCCCTGTATTCCTAGATCACTAAGTGACTTTATCCTGAGTGTGGGTTAGCTTTTGTCAAATGCTTTTTCTGCGCTGACTGCTATGATCACTTCGAGTATTGTATTATGAGACTCTGGGTCTTATTGAAACCTTCTGCTGTGCTTGGCTCCAGGCAGGGAAGAGGTTGCTGCCTCGTTAGTGCTGGACGGTCCACGTTCCCCACTTAGTCTCTGTTGTTTAGGGGAGGGGAGCAGTCTTTTTGTGGTATGGCTATTGTCTAAATGTTTTCTGTTTCAGCAGGCTGCCCCTTTTCTGGTCCCCTGGATAGAGAGAGAAGGCTTCTGCTGAGATTTTCTTTGTCTGCACCTGTTGGTGTTTTTATGTTGCCAACTTCTGCTCTAAATCCGGGAAAACCAAGGGAACTCACCTGTGCCATTCCTTGAGTTCCGGGGTCGCCAGCCTGTCTGCCTTCTTCTGAGTCTTCTTATGTTTGTTTTGTATATAATGTTTAAGGGTGATCTTAGAGAAAGAAATAGGGAAAAGTAGTCCACTCCATTTCCAAGAACAGAAATCTCCCCTTGTTTCCTTTTTAATGTCTTCTTTTTTTACTTTTTTTCTCTTTTTTTTTAATATGGCATTTCTATCCCTTAAGAATTGGGGTTCCTAAGAGAACTGTGGCTGAAGGAAGGACCAGGAATGTTCAAACAGGGGCTCAGCCTGCCTACTGCTCAGCTGGAGTTTCTTATGGAAGCGGACACACCAAATGTAAAAATTGAAGCACACCACTTCATTGTCATTGGGCTAATGCCCTATAACCAAGGCAACTATATAATTTATTATCCAAACTGAGAGAAAAAGAAAGTGCTAAACTAGTTAAAATTATGTAAGTTAAAGTATGTGTTTAAAAAAGAAAAATAATATATACCCATCTACATTACAGCAAAATAAAAATTGCTTATTTGTAGTATTATCTGAATATTAAAAAAAAGTTATTCTCATTACATATTCATTTAATTTGAAAAATTTCTTCACTGTATTTGCATTAATACTGTGTAACTTATATTTTTCTAAAAAAATTAGTCTTTTTAAATTTGGTCTTTTTTTCTTTATAAAATACTTGAATTCCTTTTCAAGGTTACATATTTTGTTTAAAATATTGGACATTTTCAACACCTCCAGTAGACTATACTATGCTTTTTGAAATTACTTATGCTGTAGGTGCTGAAATAACAAGCTTACTTAAAGCAAATCTGCTAAAAGAGTAAGTTTTCATGTTGAGCTATACAAATATTTTAGTTCAGATATTTGGTGGCCAAATATTTTGCCTCTATTCAAAGTACTTTTTTTTTGCCAATGATTTTTTTATGAGATAAAATGTATTAAATAGTATGTTGCTGTTTATAATTTTTCAACGTTTCGTTAAATTTAGATACTGCAGAATCAGATCTTATCAGTTGTGTTCCATTCAGTTCAGAATAGATATAACCAAAATCAAACCCAAACTTGTTGCCATCAAGTTGATTGCAACTCACAGGGACCCTATAGGACAGAGGAGAACTGCCCCATATGGTTTCCAAGGAGTGATTGGTGGATTCGAACTGCTGACCTTTTTGGCTAACAGCCGAACTTTTAACCACTTCGACACCAGGGCTCCAGAATAGGTACAGATCCAATTAAATTTAAGATCGATCAAAAATGGGAGCTCTAGCAAAAGGATCTTTTCCAGTTGGGATGTTCCAAAGCACAATTATAGAACTTCGAGATAAATCTTGTCCAGAGTTTGAGCTTTCATCAATTAGCTTGTCCAGTTTCTCCATATTTATGATAGGGATGTATTTCACTGTGTTCTAGTTCCCATGGAGAAGTTGTCTGGCAAACCCTCTGCTGAATACTCAGCTAAAGGTTTCCAACTGATTTAGACAAAATACCAGCAAATTTAGAGGACTCGTTTACAAAATTGTTAAAAATGATTGTGGAGCCCTTAGGTGGATTTACAACGTAGTTTTTCAAAAGCGCAAATGTTTCCAACTTCCTCTGATGATGGGCAGCAAAGAGATAAAGCATGACTGAGAGCCGAAGTGCTTCTTCACAACTTCAGTACCAGCTTGGCTTCAAAATGTCATGGCTTGGTTACTCTGTGCTTGTGTGTGTGTGTATGTGTGTGAGAGAGAAAGTGTGTGTGTGTGTGAGTGCATGCACGAGAGTGCAAGTGTGAGCATGTGCACAAGTGTGCGTGAGTGTGAACGAGTGTGTGAGTCTGAGTGTCAGTGTGTGCATGTGTCAGTGAGTGTATGTATGTGTGTGAGAGAGTGTGTGTGTGAATCTTGACAACTACAGCTCTCTCTGCACGAGTTACTTTTTCCTGTTAACTGACTTTTGAGTAAAGAGAATGGCACATTGTTAGACACAGCTCCCCACAAGCAGGGTGAGTGAATCAATTCTTTAGTCACTGTCCCTTGGTGGGTGTTAGAACCTCACTTTCAGGTTGTGAGGCTGAGACCTGTGCATGTCCACAGCCCAGAGTCAAGACTTTTTTGTTTTGTTTTGTTTTTTGGTTCCACCTCTTTCCCTGACCATCCTCAAATGCAGTGCATGACTCTGGCTCCCTTCTGCTGCTAGCTGGAAGGCACTGCTCCAGGCTTCTGATGGGATGTCTTCACAAAAAGGATCACTACAGGTCACCTGACGTAAGCATCTCTTCTGGAAGGTGTGGGCATCTCTCCTCTGTTGGTAAAGTCATGTCTCTACAGAGGACATGGGTGGTCATCTCGTTTGTTTTTCAGCCTTGGTATCCTGCCCCAGGGTGTTGTCTTAGATGTGATGAGCAGGATTGTCTCAGTGGGGCTGGACAATCATTCATCAATATTGCTGAGTCCCAGTGGTGTTATCACTTTACATTCCTTTCTACATTTTTATGTGAATTTCATCGGGAGGGTAGGAAAAACTGAACTGGTAAAAATTAACTATGCAATGCAACTCAAATGTTCCTAGATTTATTTAAAATGTTGTTGATTTAAATTACTACGTTAAAAAAAGTCATAAAGTATTCTAATTTTACCAGTATCCCTTCTCTTACTGTTCTGAGTTTCTATCTATCTATATTTGTGACTATATCTCATCTTCTAGATCTATATCTAATCATCTATATCTGTTTCATCATCTAGATCTATATCAGCATCTATATCTATATACAGAAAAATGTGTATCTATATAAGCATATAGATATATGTATATATCAATATCTGTCTCTCTATATAGAGAGACATATTTTTGGAAAACTAAATTAGTATACTCTATTTTCCAGTTATATGCATGGATACTCTATGATTACTGTATCGTCAATGTACCTGACACTTGGTGGAGGTATCTACAGGCACTGTGGCCTATGCTGGGTGGGTGTTTTCTTGTATCATATGTCAACACTGCCCCCTGCTGCTCTTATCTGGAATGCTTTCCTCTTGTTATAGCACAGGGCAAAAGAAAACTTCAGGAAGAAACATGAGTGGTTACATTACTTGAAGAACTAGATTTCTTTGTGATTTATAACTACATATTTTAGCGAAAGTTGTAGGCTTGGTGGGTATTTAAGGCTTTTAACTTATTATTAGGAAATACTGAAAATGACTTTGGCTTGTACTTGACTTTTTTTTTTTCCTTTTTTAATAAAAAAAATACAGAAATTGGCTGCAAGAAGCAATTTGATACTGCAGTTAAGAACACGGATTTTGGCACCAGACACACCTGGTTTGGTTTGCTGTTCCATCATAAAAACCTTAGACCAGTTACGTAGTCCTGCTGAGCCTCATTTGTAAAATGGAAATGATGATAGAGTTTTTGTGAGGATTTAATTAAATCAGAAAATTAAACACCGTAGATGTAGTTATAATCAATAAATATTTAAAAACCCATTCCCATTGCCGTCGAGTCAATTGCAACTCATAGCAACCCTATAGGACAGAATAGATCTGCCCCATAGGGTTTCCAAGGAGCCGCTAGTGGATTCAAACTGCCAGCCTTTTGGTTAGTAGCCAAGCTCTTAACCACTGCACCACCAGGGCTCCCAATAAATATTAGCTACGATTAATTAAATGTACTCAATTATTAGTTTTTAAGACATCATAATTTGGTCAGGCAGGTGGCCTGGGCAGAAGGTGGGGGATCCCTGAGTGCACACTACCTGCTACTCAATCTGAAGCACCACCAGCCCTTCAACTTGTTCCTGTGCAACTCCATGGGGCAGACATGGTACAACCTGTGATTACAGCTTAGCCTGGGTCAGGGGTCCCCTAGGACAGGGTGCAGGGCATGGGTAAAAAGACAGAGGCTCTTCTTCACAGAAAGTCCTTGATGTTTGGGACAGCCACAGGGTAGGGCCAAGGACTGGCAAAAAAAAAAAAATTATAATAATAAAATTAATGCAGCCCAGTTTCCTAGGGTCTGTTCATAGCAGCTATAAATGTCCTGGCTAGTTGTTGGAGTTTCTTCACAACTAGAAGCCACCCCCTGAAATACCTCATGCATGAAAGAGATAAAGTACATAAACTAGTAGTGTATAGAAGGTATGTAGTAACAGCTCAAAGTGTAGTACAGTAAAACCTGTGAAAGCCGGAACCTGTGTGTCTAGTTATCTAAACCACCCACCCCCACCAAAAGAAAAAACACGCTGCGGTTGAATCGGTTCTGACTCATAGCGACCCTGTAGGACAGAGTAGAACTGCCCCATAGAGTTTCCAACGAGCAGCTGATGGATTCAAACTGCCGACCCTTTGGTTCACAGCCAAACTCTTAACCACTATGCCGCAAGGGCTCCTAGGTATCTAGTGCTGCTATAACATAAATACCAAAAGTGGATGGCTTTAACAAATGGAAATTTATTCTCTCACAGTCTAGGAAGCTAGAAGTCCAAATTTAGGTGTCAGCTTTAGGGGAAGCCTTTCTCTCTGTGTCGGCTCTGGGGAAAGGTCCTTGTCATTAATCTTCCCCTGGTTGAGAAGCTTCTCAGCACAGGGACTCCGGGTCCAAAGGACGTGCTATTCTCCTGGCTCTTGTTTCTTGGTGGTATGAGGTCCCCATGTCTCTCTGCTCATTTCTCTGTTTTACAATCTCAAAAGAGATTGATTTAAGACACAGCTTAATCTTGTAGCTTAAGTCCTGCCTCATTAACATAACTGCTGCTAATCACACCTCATTAACATCATAGAGGTAGGATTTACAACACATAGGGAAATCATGTCAAACGACAAAATGGTGGACAATCACACAATATCGGCAATCATGGCTAGCCAAATTGATAGACATTTTGGGGGGACACAATTCAATCTGTAACACTGTGTAAGGCGTAAACTTGCCAAAGAAGGAAAACTCAAATACATTCCACTAAAACAAGCAATAGAAAAATGGTAAGACTGCAACCTGTCAAAAACGGAAAACTTGTGAGACCCGGAAAAACAAGGCAGTCCTGTTTTTAAAAATTAAATAATAAAATTATTTAAAATTAATAAACCTACCTGCTCTACCTCACCCTGCCTATGTATAACCTCTGAAGGGATATTAGATGGGTGAATGGTATTGGAATAAATACTATAATCCATTTTCTAGAAATTGCTCATGATTTTTTCCCTCTGCAAACACAGTACCTGGAATGTACATGGAAAACACCAAGCTGAAACTGATTTACCCAAAAATAGCATTGCTGTTGTTATTGGGTACCATTGAGTTGATTCCAATGCATAGCAATCCCGTGTAACAGGGTAGAACTGTCCCATAGGGTTTTCTAAGCTTTAATCTTTATGGGAGTAGATTGCCAGGTCTTTTCTCCAACAAAATTGCTGGGTGGGTTCCAACCGCCAACCTTTCTTCGGTTAGCAGCTGGGCACTTAACCATTGCGTCACCAGGATATTAAGTGATAGCTTCAAGTCGTTGCCATAACCCTTAGGAGGCTGGTACATAGAATAGGGCTCAGAGAATCGGCGCTAGCAGGGTTAAGCTTTAGAGTAAGGCTGAATTCTGGGTCAGTCAGGTGATCTTTGACAGGATAATTGACCCCTTTGAGATTCTTCTTGAGTAAATTGGAGATAGTAATATTTCCAGCTATTTAGAACATCAAGGCAGCATTATGCAGCCATTAAACTGATGGTTATGAGGATCATTTCAAGAGATGGAAAATGCTATTAATACATTAAGGGGTATGATACCAACAATGTAAAATAAAGAAGAAAAGTAAAGCAAAAGTTAATTCAATCATGGGATTATTGATAATTATCTACTCTCATAGGAGCTCTGGTGGTAAAGTGGTTAAGAGCTCAGCTGCTAGCCAAAAGGTCAGTAGTTCAAATCTACCAGCCACTACTTAGAAACCCTATCGGGCAGTTCTCCTCTGTTCTATAGGGTCCCTATGAGTTGGAATCCACTCAACGGCAACAGGTTTGGGTTTTTTTAATGCAATTTTAAAGTGTATTTTCCATACTTTTTTTTAATTGCACTTTAAGTGAAAGTTTACAGTTCAAGTTAGTTTCTCACACAGAAATTTATATGCACATTGTTATGTGACCCTAGTTGCTCTCCCTATAACATGACAGCACACTCCTCATTTCTGCGCCGGATTTCCCGTGTCCATTCAGCCAGCTCCTGTCCCTTTCTGCCTTCTCATCTCGCCTCCGGACAGGAGCTGCCCATTTAATCTCATGTATCTACTTGAGCTAAGAAGCACTCTCTTCACAAGTATCATTTCCTGTCTTATAGTCCTGTCTAATCTATGTCTGAAGACTTGGCTTCTGGAATGGTTTCAGTTCCGGGATAACAGAGAGCATATTTTCTAACATAAAGTGAAGTAATTAATTATAAAAATAAAGTTAGTAATCAGTTTAAATGGTCATCTTTGTTTTGGAAAACAGTAATCCCTGCACAACAGGCTTATTTTTGAAATGATGTAGAATTTTTATCAAATATCCTTTTTTCAATTGCTACTGATATGGGTATTCTTTTTGATTCGGAGATAAGATCTATTAAGTCATTAAACCAATCTTACATTCCTGAAATTAAGATGTTGAAGGTTATTATTTTAATATACTATAAAGCTCATTTTGTTAGTATTTTATTTATAATTATTGTAGCTCTATTAATAATTACTATTTATCTTATCAGAGCGTACATACTAAGACTTCAGTAATTTTACTAATTGGGTAGGTTTTCATCTTGTTATATGCTCTGGAGTAATTAATTTCTTTAAAATCTAGTAACATTTGTTCTTTGATATAACTCAGATAAAATAATTAGACCTAAAACTTTAGTGGTAATAAACTTCGAAAACTTCCTCAATTTTCCCTAGGATGTACACCCAGGTTTCTATTCAGATTTCCAAGCCCAGCTCTAAAGTGCCTTCTGGGAGAATTGAATTAATTTTACGTATGCCAGCTGCTTGGAACTTCATTGTGGGCGAGGAGTGGGAAGCGTGAAGCTTAATTACTTACTTGTCCATGTCTCCACATGACTGCAATTCCTTAGAGGATAGCAGAATATATAATCCCAACTGACAGAGTAACCAACTCATATTTACTGTAATTACTAATGTCTTTGGATTTCTTGTTGGCATTTTTATCTTAGGTTTTCCATTTGCCTTTGTTTAGTGTGTGTGTGTGTGTGTATTTGTGTGTTATGTGTGTTTTTGTTTATGTGCGTTTTGCAGAAACTACTAATGTATATCGATGTCTATTTTCTCCTCATTATTTCAGTGAATGACTTCCCACTCCAGCTGTAACAGGGCACATGCCTCCTTCTACCAAAGATGACCACCGCCCCCCCCATCCCGCCCCTGCATCCTTGTTGCCAGGTGTGGCTAATCATTGACAGCGGGTGTGAGCAGAAGCGATGTGTGCAACTTTTATATCGTGCCTCTAAAAGAATTGGGCATGGGTTTCCCTCATTCTCTTTCCTATTGTCATGGGCCAAAGAGCAAACGTGATGCTGGCTCTATAACTTTGTGGCTTTGATCATGTTGCTGCCCTGAAGGACAGAGGCAGACCACACAGCGGAGTTTGGTTCCCTGCAAAGTTTATCGGCTGAATGGCATTGAACAAATTCCATTGTCTCTCTAGTTTTCCTCACTGTAAAATGGTAACAACAACATTGCTGCTGTGGTTAGTTGCTGTCCAGTGGACTCTGACTCACGTTGAACCATGTATCTTAGAATGAAACGTTGCCCAGTCCTGCACCATCTGCATGATTGTTGGTATGCTTGAGTCCATTGTTCAAACTAGGCAATATGAAAAGTGCTTGGGAGTATCTGACCATACTAGGCAATGAGTAAATTTTTTTCAGATTACTGCTAAATACTAGATAATAGACAAATGCTATTTCAAATGTGGTGTAAAGATCAGAACAGCCAAAATCAGACACCCTGAAGAAGCACCCCCATGTGCTAAAAGAACGAAATTCAGTGGTGCCCCCAAACAAATTATGTCATTCCTGAAGACCAGGTGCAATGCATTTTCTAATTACAAAGAGAGTAACATGTGCAATAAATAAATATTGAAGGAGAAAAATGGTTAGTGTAACAATTCTTCTGAAAGTAAATGAAAAGTCATCTCAGTGCATGTTTATTTGGGTGCTTTCGTGACAAATGAATATGGCCAAATGGGATCGTGTTCCAAAGTGAATCACAATGGCCTCTTGTTGCTTAAGTAAGAATAATATGCCCCGTGATTATCAATCTGTTTTATCAGAGATAATAATTGGGCATTTGCGGACACATTCTTTAAACTTTATCTCCCTGTCTGTACTTCCCTTCCATACAAAGGTTTCAGAAGAAATACGCGAACAGTATAGCCAAGATGCCATTTATACCCAAACAAAAAGAGAACAGAGTGATCCTATTTCAGCATTCTGTTAAGCTCTAAGACAATGCTATTACCTGGGGGACAAAGTGATAAATACAATCAGATTTTCAATTACCGCAGTTAAATAGCCACATGATATATAATCTCCTCTAATCACTAGAATTGACTTAAATTATATTTTGCAACCACACAGATTAGTTCATCTTTAAAAGAAGCACGGGACATATATATAATAGGCTTTGTAAATATTTTCGTTTCCTTAGGTGGATTTTTTTTTTAGTGTTAAAGGACTTTATTTTTTTAAAGGCAATAGTTATTGTTGTTGTTAGGTGCCGTTGAGTTAGTTCCGACTCATAGTGACCCTATGTAAAACAGAGCAAAACGCTGCCCAGTCCTGCACCATCCTCACAATTGTTGCTGTATTTTAGCCCACTGTTGTAGCCACTGTGTCAGTCTGTCTCATTTAGGGTCTTCCTCTTTTTCTCTGACCCTCTAACAAACATGATGTTCTTCTGCAGGGATGGGTCCCTTCTGATAACATGTCCAAACTTGAGTTGAGGTCTTGTCATTCTCACTTCTAAGGAGCACTCTGGTTGTACTTATTCCAAGACAGATTTGCTCATTCTTCTGGAAGTCCATGGTATATTCAATATTTTTTGCCAACATCGTAATTCAAAGGTATCCATTCTTCTTCGGTCTTCCTTATTCGTTATCCAGGTTTCACATGTATGTGAGGTGATTGAAAATACCATGGCTTGGGTCAGGTGCACCTTAGTCCTCAAGGTGACATCTTTGCTTTTTGACACTTTAAAGAGGTCTTTTGCAGCTGATTTGCCCAATGCAATGTGTTATTTCTTGACTGCTGCTTCTGTGGGAGTTGATTGTGCATCCAAGTAAAATGAAATCATTTACAACTTCAGTGTTTTCTCCATTTATCATGTTTTTGGAAAACATGGGAGGATTGTGAGGATTTTTGTTTTCTTTATGTTGAGCTGTAGTCCATACTGAAGGCTGTAGTCTTTGATCTTCATCAGTAAGTTCTGCAAGTCCTCTTCACTTTCAGCAAACGAGGTTGTATCATCTGCATATCGCAGGTTGTTAATGAGTCTTCCTCCAATTTGGATGCCACGTTCTTCATATAGTCCAGCTTCTCAGATTATTTGCTCAGCATACAGATTGAATAAATATGGTGAAAGGACACAATCCTGACGCACACCTTTCCTGATTTTAAACCACTCAATATCTCCTTGTTCTGTTTGAACAACTGCCTCTTGGTCTACATACAGGTTCCACATAAGAACAATTAAGTGTTCTGGAATTTTCATTGTTCACGATGTTATCCATAATTTGTTATGGTCCACACCGTCGAATGTCTTTACATAGTCAATAAAACACATCTAAACATCTTTCTGGTATTGTGGTATTTAATAGTAAAAAGAAAACCAAACCCACTGCCATCAAGTTGATTCCAACTCATAGCGACCCTACAGGAGAAAGTAGAACTGCCCCACAGGGTTTCCAAGGCTATGAATCTTTATGGAAACAGACTGCCACGTCTTTCTCCTGTGGAGCAGCTGGTGAGTTCAAACAGATTACTTTTTGTTTAGCAGCTGAGAGCTTAACTACTGTACCACCAGGGCTCCTTATATTTACTAGTAGATGATGTAAATTAGGCTACAAAACCCCTCAGCTTTTAATGACTTTATATAATGCGTTAACATTTGCTACATCAATCATCATAAATTTAATCTTAAAAATCATGATATTTTGTTAATAAATTATTAAACAAAAAGTGATATTTACTTTTACTCCTATAAATTTACCATATTAAACAAAAATAAAAAAATAGAGACTGGTCAACTTAAATTGTTAAAGTTAGTAACTCTTTTATTTATTAAAATTGAATAAAGAGAAAGAAAACAACATGTGTATGTCGAGAACAATTGTTGGATGAGGTGGGTTATTGGGCAGAATTGTTTTTCTATTACAAGTAATACATATTACAGAATAGCTACCAATTCCAGATGTTAGGGATAAAGTGTGGAGCTTGCACTTTGTGCATTTAAACAATTAAATGAACAAACAAAAGATCATGGCAGTGAGAAGTGCTCTGATAGAGCTATGATGGAGAGATGCTGCTTTAGATTGAGTGGTTGGGGAAGTTGGTTCTAAGGGACAGATATTAGAGCTGAGTCCCAGATGATATGAAATAGGCAGCTGGGGGGAGACTGGCAGAAAAAAGCTGAGAAATCTTGGGATATAGGACCAAGCTTGGGCTTTTCAAAGGAGAAAAAGGCTGCCAGTGTGGCTGGAGTGTAGTGACGGGGGAGGAGGGATATCAGATGGAATGCACAGAAGATGGACAGAACACGGCGGAAGTGGCCTGCCTAACGCCGAGGCTAGCTTAGAAAAGGTCATGTACTTCTGGGGTTTCTCCTGGACACATGAGAGACTTGAAATGCCGTCAGTGGATTCCAGCTTCCCTGAGCCCATCATGTGGGAAAACCACGTGAAGGAGCACACGCAGATAGAGAGAAAGAAAGAGAGAGGCACCCAAGGACCTCCGGCGCCCAGTGTTGGGTCTTCTCAGGTGGGAATCAGTCCACGTGAGTGAGAAGTATGAGGAAGCAAGGCTCGGAGATGGCTTCTTAGGCAGCTACATCTGACTATGGCCACATGAGACTTGAGTCCTACAGCCTGAGAGATAATAGCCATACCAGGCAATATTGTTTAGCTTTCCTAAGCCTGGGGTGGTTGATTGTACAGCACTAGATAACCAGAACCATGCCTCTGCAATTTTTACCAGCATGTTACTATTTAGAAGCGATCAGGGGCAGATATTCTCACAGATCAATCAAACGTTCTAGTGTTATGAGAATACCTTAAGGGAAAAACTGAGCATCTATAGCCATTTCTTTTGGCTGAGATGACTGTGCATGCAGTGTGCCTGGGACAGTCCTGTTTACATCGTTTCTCTGTTTGTGATGTTCAAGACAGCCCCTTTTCACTCTCAAATGTGTCCCAGCGTGGATGATAAATTGTGTACCTACCTCATGTGAGTTTCAGCTAGCTTCTAGGTTCCAAGAGCCACTGCTTTGCACCATGTGGAGCTCTCCGGTGAAGCTTCGAGGGCAGATGCAGATAAGCTGAGATGTGTCTCCCCAGTCAGGGCAGTGATTCATGCAGAAGTTCAGTCTGGATCAGAATTTCAATTTCAGTGAAAATGGTCTCCATTAGGAGTAGATGCCGTTCAGGACCTACAACTGACAGAAGGGGGCGTAACCTCAAGTTAGATGGCAAAGCTGGCCCTGGTGCCAGATACTGAGGCCAGCAGAGGGTCCCCTGTGCAATTGCCATTATTAGTGTGTGACTGCTGGTGCCCTGTTACAAAGTCCCTTTGGATTTGTGTGGTATACCCCTAATGGTCTTTTTCTTGTCACTCCTGTTATTTTTAGCATGAGAGGTACTTTTGCAGAAAGCACCTGTACTCTTTCCTCACTTGGAGAAGATGGTTGTCATGTATTCCTTCCTCGGGGGGTAGAACGATTTTTTTCCAACTGTGATTTTCCTTTTTATTTTTAAAGGCACTGGCCACCCATGGACCTAGGAAAAGTTTTGTGTACTCCCAGTATCTCATGAATATAAAAGAGCAAAATTAATCTAGTGAACTTTCAGCCCCTGGATTTTACAGTTTCTTGGGAAGATGAGTGTCCAATAGCAAACACCAATAATCATTTTCCCATGTAAACATGCTCCGCCACTCTACGTGGTAATTAGAGAGCTAGACTGCACTCCCCTCCCTCCCCCCCGACACTTCTCCTGAGTCCTACCAACCTCGTGGCTTTGTCTCCTTAGTACTTTTTATGCTTAATTCAGCAACAGGCTTCCCTGGACTAGCCCTGGGCCCTTTTTCTGTGAAAGCCAGCAGCAGAGCGGCGTCCAGGGAAGCTGTTGTTTTCCTAACGCTAATGAAACCTTCCAAGAATGTAGTCATTCTGCAGTTGTCCTTATTCCACCTCTGCTGCAAACTCCCCTGCTCCCTGGAACTCTGGGGAAAAAATGCAACAGTTCAGCCTTACCTATTGCATTGTATGGTGTTTAGTCTGCAAAATATCCATAAAAGGGTTGATTCACAGAAAATCACATTGGTGACAAATGCTGAGAAAGAAGTGGGTGGTTGCTAAGTGTTTCAACTGGAAAAGTGAAGTAGATCACAAATACCCCATATTGAACATGTTGATCAATAGAAATAGTCCATATGCCTTGAATTGGTATACAGATGCACCCCAAATATCTTTCCAAATTAGGAGCTATTTGTTCATCTTTAAATGATTGGCAGAAATGATATGAGAAAAAAGGGATATGCAGCTTGCTCTAAATCACCTGAGTTGAGAAAATAAAAAGGATTTATAACAATAATAACCTCTGTAAGCCTTGATTTGCTCCCTGTAAAATGGGGATAACTATGCTTACCTCCTAGGGTAATGTTCAGAGCAGGGAGTCAGTGAAAAAGAGGAAGACCCTCAACAAGATGGATTGACACAGTGGCTGCAATGATGGGCTCAAGCATAGCAATGATTGTGAGGATGGCACAGGACTAGGCAATGTTCTGCTGTACATAGGGTTGCTTTGAGTCGGAGCCGACTCAACGACACCTAACAGCAACATGTTTACCTCCAAGGGTAATGTTCGGATTACCGAACACAACTAATTATCTAGTACAACACCTAGCACAAGGTAGGAGTTCAAAC
Organism: Dugong dugon; assembly: GCA_030035585.1. NCBI lineage: Eukaryota > Metazoa > Chordata > Mammalia > Sirenia > Dugongidae > Dugong > Dugong dugon. The sequence goes on from CM057466.1 coordinate 113,990,459, forward strand.
AGGGTAGGCACTGGTACTAAAACCAAAACCAAACTCATTGCCGTTGAGTTGATTCTGACTCATAATGACCCTCTAGGATAGAGTAGAACTGCCCCACAGGGTTTCCAAGGCACAGCTGGTGGATTCGAACTGCTGACCTTTTGGTTAGCAGCCGAGCTCTTAACCACTGTGCCACCAGGGCTCAGGTACCGGTATTAGACAGTAGTAATCTAAAATGTTTTCTATTTTACTTCTCGAATATAATTTAACTATCAAAAATTATTGCCACTCAGCTCTCTTAAATCTTGAAGTACCTTCTTCAAGGATCTGAAGGAAAGACGCTGAAAGTTTCCTGACTGTTAATATATTCTGCTTCTATCACTGGAGAAAGAACTGTGGGTCAGGGATTTCCAGTGGCCTAGACCCTTCCCAGAAACGCACACATAAAAAAAAAAAAAAGGAGTTTCAATTAACTTTCTTTCCAAAACAATTTAGTCTAACATTCTTAATGGATTGTGTTCTTCTTTTCAAGAAGTATTGGTTTTCAATTACTTTCTTTCACAAGTTGGGTGGCCTTTACTGTGGCTTAATATGTTTATTTATCTTATGTTATTCAGGTATGTTTAATCTCTAACTGCAGCAAGATTGGAGAGCATTTCCTCTTCTCCCTACCCACATGATTTATGGTTAAATTTTCCAGAAAGCACCACCTTCACAGAAGAGGCGTGGAGGAATGGGCACTAGTGAAACACCTCCTGATCAAATCTCCAAACCCCCTGCCTCTGGTCTTTGCATATCAATAGGGCATTTTTCTCTTCGGAAAGAGTCCACAACCTCACCCACTCTTCACATCTGTCTTCGGTTACTTAACATCTACTTACCTCGTCTCAGAAAAATTAATCACCCTTGCCTTAAAGTCTCCTGTAAACTCCCAGCATAGAACTGTTCTTCGTGCCATTTATCAAAGCTTATCATTAGTGTTTGCCAGAGTGTTGATTGAGTGTCTTCACATTGAGCTTGAAGTCCATGAGGGTGGAATCACATCCACTTTTCCATGGATTACAAGCCAAAAACATGGTAAATGGCGCTGGGGTTGGATAGACACACACCTTGGATAAAAGTTGTCAGAGTCTCTGTAAATGCCAATGTCACTTTCTTATTGTTCCAGGAAAAACCATGGAGTCATTTTGGTTCTTCCATTTCCTTGACCCCACTTCATATAATCCAAGAGCAACTCCTATGAACCTTTGCCAGCAAGACATATCAAAGCCATTGCCTTGTCTCCATCACCTCTCCCTGTCACCTTAGTCAATTCCCACCTCCATAGGTCCAAGTGAACAATGGGCACCACCTCCACTCATATGCCATCAACCTTGTCCCTACTCTGCCACCAGATACCATTTATAGCAAAAACCTGCCCTTTCTCCACTTGCTGTTGTCAGTTCCAACTCACAGCGACACTATGTACAAGAGAACAAAACACTGCCCAGTCCTGTGCCATCCTCATATTCGCTGCTATGTTTGAGCCCATTGTTGCAGCCACTGTATCACTCCATCTCATTGAGGGTCTTCCTCTTTTTTGCTGACCCTCTACCTTATTAAGCATGATGTCCTTCTCCAGGGACTGGTCCCTCCTGATAACATGTCCAAAGTATGTGAGAGGAAGTCTCGCCATTCTTGCTCCCAAGAAACACTCTGGCTATACTTCTTCCAAGACAGACTTGTTTGTTTTTCTGGCAGTCCGTGGTGTATTCATTATTCTTCACCAACACCGTAATTCAAAGGCATCAATTCTTGTTCAGTTTTCCTTATTCATTGTCCAGCTATCACATGCATATGAGGTGGTTGAAACTGTCATGGCTAGGGTCAGATGCACCTTACTCCTCAAAGTGATATCTTTGCTTTTCAATACTTTAAAGAGGTTTCTTTGCAGCAGATTTGCGCAATGCAATACGTCGTTTGATTTCTTGACTGATGCTTCCATAGACATTCATTGTGGATCCTTAAAATGAAATCCTTGACAACTTCAAACTTTTCTCTGTTTATCATGATGTTGCTTATCGGCCTGTTGTGAGGATGTTTATTTTCTTTATGCTGAGGTGTAACCCATACTGAAGGCTGTAGACTTTGATCTTCATCAGTAAGTGCTTCAAGTCCTCTATGTTTTCAGCAAGCAAGGTTGTGTCATCTGCATATTGCAGGTTGTTAATGAGTCTTCTTCCAATCCTGGTGTCAGATTATTCTTCATTTAGTCCAGCTTCTTGGTTTATTTGCTCAGCATACAAATTGAGTAAGTATGGTGAAAGGATAAAACCCCGATGCACATCTTTCCTGATTTTAAACCATGCACCATCCCCTTGTTCTGTAGGAACGACTGCTTCTTGGTCTGCATACAGGTTCTGTATGAGCACAATATAGTGTTCTGGAATTTCCATTCTTTGCAATGTTACCCATAATTTGTTATGATCCACACAGTCAAATGCCTTTGCATAGTCAATAAAACACAGATAAACATCTTTCTGGTATTCTTTGCTTTCACCCAAGATCCATCTGACATCAGCAATGATAGCCTTCATTCCATGTCTTCTTTTGAATGAGGCTTGAATTTCTAGCAGTTCCTTGTCAATGTACTATTGCAACCGTTTTTGAATTATCTTCAGAAAAATTTTACCTGAGTGTGATATTAACGATATTCAATAATTTCTGAATTCTGTTGGATCACCTTTTTTTGGTATGGGCACAAATATGGATTTGTTCCAGTCATTGACCATGTAGCTAGTTGTGTTCCAAATTTCTTGGCATACATGAATGAGTGCTTCCAATGGAGGGCTTCATTTTGTTGAAACTTCTCAATTGGTATTCTGTCAGTTCCTGGAGCCTTGTTTTTCTTCAATGCCTTCAGTGAAGCTTGGACTTTTTCCTTCAATATCATTGGTTCTTGGTCATATGCTACCTCCTGAAATGGTTAAATATCGATCAATTCTTTTTGGTACAGTGACTGTGTATTTCTTCCATCTTCTTTTGATGTTTCCTGAGTCATTCAAATTTGGCCCATTGAGTCCTTCAAAATTGAAATTCAAGGCTTGAATTGTTTTTTTTTTGTTGTTGTTGTTCAGTTCTTTCAGCCTGAGAAATGCTAAGCATGTTCTTCCCTTTTGATTTTCTAACTCCAGGTCTTTGCACATTTCATTATAATACTTTGCCTTCTCGAGCTGCCCTTTGAAATCTTCCGTTCAGCTCATTTACTTCATTATTTCTTCCATTTGCTTTAGTTCTCATGTTCAAGAGCAAGTTTCAGAGTCTCTTCTGACATCCATTTTGGTCTTTTGTTTCTTTCCTGTCTTTTTAATGACCTTTTGCTTTCTTCATGTATCATGTCCCACAACTCGTCTGGACTTCAGTCATTAGTGTTCAGTGTGTCAAATCTATTCCTGAGCTGGTCTCCAAATTCAGGTGGGATATACTCAAGGTTGTATTTTGGTTCTCGTGGACTTGTTTTCATTTTCTTCAGCTTCAACTTGAACTTGCATAGGAGCAATTGATAATGTGTTCCACAGTCGGCCCTTGACTTTATTCTGACCGATGATACTGAGCTCTTCCATTGTCTCTTTCCACAGATGTATTTGATTTGATTCCTGTGTTTTCCATCTTGTGAGGTCCACATATATAGTCACCATTTATGTTGTTTAAAAAAGGTATTTGCAATGAAGAAGTTGTTCTTGCAAAATTCTATCATGCTATTTCTGCTGTCGTTTCTATCACCAAGGCCATATTTTCCAACTACTGATCCTTCTATGGTTTCAGCTTTTGCATTCCAAATACCAGTAATTATCAATGCATCTTGACTGCACGTTTGATCAATTTCAGACTCCAGAAATAGGTAAAAACCTTCAATTTCCTCATCTTTGGCATTAGTGGTTGGTGTGTAAATTTGAATAAAAGCCATATTAACTAGTCTTCCTTGTAGGCGTGTGGATATTACCCTATCACTGACAGCATTGTACTTCAGGATAGATCTTAAAATGTTCTTTTCAGTGATGCATGCAATGCCATTCCTCTTCAATTTGTTATTTTTGGCATAGTAGACCATATGATTGTCTGATTCAAAATGGCCACTACCAGTCCATTTCAGCTTACTAATGCCTAGGCTATCGATCTTTATGTGCTCCATTTCATTTTTGATGACTTCCAATTTTCTTAGATTCATAGTTTGTACATTATACGTTCCTGTTATTAATGGATCTTTGCAGCAGTTTCTTTTCATTTTCAGTCATGCCACATCAGCAAATAAAGGTCCTGAAAGCTTGACTGCTACCATGTCATTAAGGTTCACTTTACTTTGAGGAGACAGCTCTTCCTCCTTCATATTTTGAGTGCCTTCCATCTTGAGGGGCTCATCTTCTGGCACTATACCAGACAATGTTCCGCTGCTACTCGTATGATTTTCACTGGCCCTTTTTTTTAGAAGTAGACCACCAGGTCCTTCTTCCTAGCCTGTCTTAGCGTGGAAGCTTGGCTGAAACCTCTCCACCATGGTGCCCCTGCTGGTATTTGAAATACTGGTGGCGTAAGTTTCAGCTTCACAGCAACAGGCAAACCACCACTGTGAGACAAATTGAGAGACATCTCATTTCCAAAGACCCACAGACTTCCCACCACCCCTAGAATAAAATCCCAACTGTTTAATGGCTTTAGGACTTGATGATGGAGCTTCTCCCCACCTCTCTGTCTTTATCCCGGAGCACCCTCCCCCTTGCTCACTGTGCTTAGCCAAACACACCAAGCTCACTCCTGCCTCTGGTACTGACACTGTCCCCTCTGCTCTTGAGCTCTATGTGAGATCTCTGCCTCTCTTCTTCTTCTACATCCATGTTTAGTTTCATCTTTTCCTCTCAGAAGAGAATGGGTTGACTACACACTGTAAAATAATGCACCTATAACTCTCTCCTGATCCTTCTTTTTTTCCCCGTATCTAACTCAATCTGAATAACTTCAGATTAACTTCAGGTGTTTATTTATTATTTATTGATTGTCACACCTCATCCCCAAAGTCCCCACAGGTACTTACCTGTCTAGTTCAGAGATTTCATTCTAGTGCCTGGTGGTGTGCTAAACACTTAACACAATTTAACAAATATAGCATGAAGAAGTAGTCTCCCAACCTACTCAGCCAAGGAAATCACTTTCTTTAGACAAGTTCAGGTTTTTTCGAGAATATATTCTAATTGGGCTGAGAACTATTATATCAATTAAATAAAATGAACAAGTATGTAATATGCCTGTTGACTTTGAATTCATTTGGTATTGACTGCAGTAGAAGTCATTTTAAACAGATTAGTAACTAGTGGTCAATGATGAAAAGAGACATTTTCTGCTTTGAGAAGAAAATCAATCATAAATGTGTGTTTTAATTGTATTTGTATCTGTATTTTCTCTACCTTGCTGCCTGTCTTAAATATGCCATTTGACATAGAAAGGTTTGTGAGCATTAGCAAAACATGACTTAGAGAAGATACAGTTTTCTAATAACAGCAACTGTATTTATTGAACTTTTTTTTGTGTGTGTGTGCGTGTGTGGATAGACAGATGTACAGGTAGACAGGTAGATAGACAGATAAATATAGTTCTTTTTTTTGCTATTGAGTAGGTTCTGACTCATGACAACCTTATGTACAACAGAATGAAACATTACCTTGTCTTGTGCCCGTCTTACAATCGTTGGTATGTTTGAGCCCATTGTGTTTGGGTGCGTTTGTATGTAGATATATGTATATATATATATGGCATATATTTCACAGCTATAAAAAAATGAATCTTATTGAGATTTACTTGTAAATGTGTGATGGGAAAGGAAATAAATAGTAGGACAATTTATAGAAAAAAGGAAGATAGAAAGAAAGGAAGAAAGAAGGATTACATGGCTGCCGGTTCCATAGGAACTGACAGAGGAGCTTTTATTTTTTTAACTCTTGGGAAGAATGCCGATTGTAAGTGAGCCAATTGACCGTCTCTCAAGTTTACTTGAAGGTCATTTCTATAAACCCCAAATGAATGGGCCGTCACAGAGTCAGTCTCTTCAAGCTAGACTTGTCAATGGTGATCAATACCCATTGTGAGGATGCCTGACATGCATAGAATGGTGAGGCCATCACTCAATATCCTTTCAGGCTAAGACACAATCCAAACCTGAGATCAGAATTTCATGGCTGGCAGTCCACATGTTAACATGATTAATAATTAAAGATGTATTGAACTTCGTGTGCAAAGGATCAACAAAAAATAGAAGAGAATGCGCTTCCCTTAATATATTAGATTTGAAGATGACAAGCTTTCTAATGCGCTTTCTATGTCAGTCATTTGCATTTTCATTAAAAAACAGAAAAGAATAAAATTCAGCATGGTAACTGTGGAACATAATATTGTTACACATTCATCTATCTTATGAAGAAAAGTCTATGCTATTACCTGGCATTTTAGTTAGATTTTTAATTTATAGGAATTTATTCTAAAAAAAATCAGTATCTTTCACATTTCACCCTGTGTGCACTTATTAATAATATTCTGCGTATGTGGTGATAGGTACTGGAGATATTGTGATAGGTATTGGAAATATTGCAGTGAAAAGAGATGGGGGTTCCTGTACTCATGAAAATAAATTTTGGGAGCTCTATTTTTAATTTTTTTTTCTTGTACGTGTCTCGTCTTTTTTATTCCAGAGAACTCTGTGTGTACGTGTTCCTTTTTTTCTATTCAAAATAGCACATCTAGTCATTAGTCTCTAATGTTCCATGGAAAATACAATGATTTACACTGAGAATATGCTGACAAAAGCCAGTCTTCAAAGGTTACGTACTGCATGGTTCCATTTTTATAACATTCTTAAAATGGGGGACCGGGGCAAACATGGCTGTGGCAGAATGCTTGTTCGTTTTCCCATTCTTGCCTATTCTGTGATATTCTTTGGACTTGGGCAGACATGCCTCTAACAGCATGGTTGTCCACTTCCCACTTTTGTCCTTTTGAATATATGCTGTCTTAGTCATCTAGTACTGGTATAACAGAAATACCACAAGTGGATGGTTTTAATGAAGAGAAGTTTATTTCCTCACAGTCAAAGTAGGCTAAAAGTCCAATTTCAGGGTGTCAGCTCCAGGGGAGGGCTATTCCTCTCTGTCAGCTTTCTCTTCAGTGTTCCCGCGGACTAGGAACTTCTCTGTGCAGGGACCCCGGTCCAAAGGACGCGCTCTGCTCCCGGCACTGCTTTCTTGACGGTAGGAGGTCCCCCTGTCTCACTGCTCACTTCTGTCTTTTATATCTCAAGAGATTGCCTCAGGACGCAATCCACTCTTGTAGATCAGGTCCTGCCTTACTAACACAACTGCCACCCATCCTCCCTCATTAACATCATAGAGGCAGGTTTACAACATACAGGAAAACCACACAGTACCAGGAATCATGGCCTAGACAAATTGCTACACACATTTTTTGGGGGACATAGTTCAAACCATGACGTATGCCAAATAAAACTTTCTTTTTACTTTACTAAACTGTGTGATGTTTTTCCCCTACAACAGTTAATGGTGCTGTGAGCAGGATCTGAAGCTACGAATCCAGTCAACTTCGAAGAGACCTGGACTGCAGAGCAGAAGCCAGCAAAGAAAGGTCCTATCTTCTGGACCCACCTCTTCCCACTCCATGTCCCTTTGACATTGATGGGGTGAGTGCTCTCAGAAAATGAACCATTGCTTATTTTTTGTTGTTCTCTTTCTCCTGTTTTCTTAAGTTTTGTTTGGCATGTTTGTTTGTTAAACAGGTTGATTGATTAAGGAGAATCTTCCTTAGATTTTTGCTTGATCGTTGGGTTGAGAGAGATTTAGTAACTCTTTAAGTGAACTGCAGTTTAGGCCTGGATTCGGGCGTTTGAAGAGGTAATTCTATTTTCAAAGAGCGGTGAGTCACTGTAAGCTGCAAAATTTGGACCTTCTTGTGGCTCAGAGAAAACCTGGAAAATAGTGCTCTGTTTTGCCAAATTCGCAGGGAGAGGTGGCAGCTCTTGCCTGTTTTGCCCAATTCTCAGGGGGAGGTGGCAGCTCCTGACCTGTGTTTTGATACTTAAGGGAGAAGTGGTAGTTCTGTACCTGTTTTTTCCATTGAATTGAGTCAATCTTACCAAAAATTGCTGTATACGCTTTAAGAAACTAGGATCCACATATCTTTGTTTTGTGTGGTATTATCTGGTGAGTTTATGTGATCTTTCTGTCTCCTTTTGTTCTAAGAGGTTGCTTCTGGACTAAAGCACTGTGTCTAAGTTTGTCTTACATTATTAGCTTGGTAGTTATGGCTAAGAATTGCTGTTTTTTGTAAGGCTAGTCATGGAACCTCAGTTCTTTCTTCGTCCAGAAAAAACTGTGTCTTTTGTCTGTCTTATGATTTAGATTTTTAATAGCTACTTGGAGAAACTTTGATATAAATTGGTCTATTTGAAAAGTACGCTAAGATCTTTATGTTTTATACTATGTCAGTCTTAACAGTGAAACCCTTTTAAGTAACTTAAGCTAGATATCATGTGAAACGTGTTTTATTTAAGGAAAAAGGATAGTTTTGTCTTAAAGTAAACGTAGCAGTTCCAGGACAGTAAAAAAGAAGGAAATTAGCTATCTTTCCTCTTTCAAAATGCCTCCATCAATTTAAACATATGTAAATGTCTTCCATGAGTCAAGAGAGTGAGGGCGGGGCATGATCAGGCCTCCCTGCCTCCAAGGTCTCCAAGTCTCCAAGGTCGTGTAGCTCCAGGGACGCTTTTGAAAGACCCCTTTCCAGCTAGGTGGAGACTCTTTTAAGACAAAAGATACGAAAAATAGCTGCTTTGCTATAGTTATCAGAAATTGGGTAGATCCTAATCACAGAACTGTAAACAAGTTCTCTCTATTATAGGGGAACTTTAAGAAGTAAAAAAAAAATATAGAAATCACAATGAGACACACCTGAAGTGGCCTGGAAAAATGTTTCCAGCAGTACCAAACACTTAGGGTTATATCTATATCACTGAATTGGTCAAGTGAGCAGAGACTCTGTGATTTCCAAAGCCAGTTGATAAAATCTTGAAGGGCTAAAATTAGATTGGGGAAAATCTGAGAAGTAGTAAAAGTTGAAGGAAATCTTAGAATGTTTAAATACTTTTCTTTCAACAACAGTTATGTTTTGTGGCATACAGGCTTAAAATAATTCCAGAGGTGTTTTAGGTAGCTTATGGATGTCATTAAGTTAATAGAACTTGTCATAATTTAAGTTTATATACTTTGCCTTTTTATGCTACAAGAGGATATATAGATGTATGTATTTAAGTCTGTGAATAAGTGTTCATTTTTGCCATTTAAAGGGATACACTGTAAGAGATATACAACAAAGGCAACCTTTAAGAGGTTTATTGAAAAAGAAATTTATTTGATATGGTCAAGTTTCATCTGCCTGACTAAAGTTTAATGGCTTAATTTATGAGATTTTTAGGAATTTTAATGTTAAGTAGCATATAAAACAAAGAACTGGGTTTCTTGCAGTTAAAATAACAAAATTTTCTTTAATTTCTGAGTTAAAGGGTTAATTTATTCTTTGTGCAATCTGCCTGGAAGACAAAGGCTTGGCCTCTCATTAGAATAAGATTCCTGAGTCTGAATACTAAGCCTCATGGTTTTTAGAAAAGAAAGCTAAGGGTTTTCCTTTAAGATCTTTGGTTAAATAACTTAAGTATTGTTTCACAGTGACCTATATTATTATCTCTTTATTGCTAACTTGGTTGCAACTTTATCTTTTTAAACCTAGCATTATCAAAGCCAATGGTTTGATTGAGGAATTCACATCATTTACCTGTGAAGTTTTTTTTTATTACTATTCAGGTATTTACAGATTTGATAAACTTGGTATATTTTTGGTATATCCTGACTATATGGTATTTTGTCTCAAAATTATTATTTTATGCATTGTATCTGAAGCTCTTTGAATATGGTTAATGGCTATATTTAGAAATATTTTTATCTAAAGTTTTTTTAACTGATTTTATTTGGCCTTTACGTTATGCTTATAATTAATTTCTATCAGGTCTCTTACTATTAAAAATATTATGTTTATGAATAAATCATGGCCGTATTAAGTTTTGCCAACTGCAGATAAGTTTTTACTTCACTGATTTGCTGAAAAAGTTTGACCAAAATATAGCAACAAAAAGATGGACTATATTGGACTTGCTAAAAAGACTGTGACTAAACTGAATAAAATTTCCAGAACTCCCGTGCAGAAGGTGATGATTTCATAGACTGTGGCTGATCCAGAATCACATGGAACAGAAATTAACTACATAAGACTGAGTAAACTAAAGGAAACTATGGTTTTTTTAAAAATTGCTGATATTTTAAGGTCCTAATTTCTGGATATAAGAAATCATTCTCCTTTCTCCTAAATTATCTAACTAGTGGGTTTAGATATGGTAACTCTTGAATCAGAAGTTCCTGTTGGTAAACTTAGCAAAGTAGTAAGTATCATAACCAGAGAAGTATTTGAAATTTGAGCTCTGATTTTACAAAATAGAACAGCATTAGATTTCCTGTTAGTCTCTTAAGAAACAGTTTGTGCCTCAATAGATCAATGTTGCTGTATTTATATTAATACTCTGTCTGAGGTTTTGCAGAATGTAGTTGCTGTTGAGGCACATGAAAAGCGGTTACTGATGCTGCTTATGTGGAGACAAACACCTCATGAGATTTGTTTCCTTGGTTCAAAGACCTTAGGGTCATGGTTTCATTGGTTATTTCAGGCAAGTGGCCTAATATAATTGTTAGTGTTTCTGTTTTATTTCCTAGTTTGCTGTATGGTGCCTGGGATCTTAAAAACCAGGTGATGACCAATTACCTTTTATTGAACATTTTTGATAAAAGATTCTACAGCGAGATCATGATCCAAAGGAAAGAATGATGAGAGAGTCGTATGCAGTTCTCCTGGAAGCCAGATTTCTGGTTTTCATGGAGGTTGAGGTAACCCACACAGGCTATTATCTTTGGGTATCCTTTTGAACCTCGAGCTTTCTGAAAAAACACTGGTTCCTGAAGCCACTTTGAGTCAAACAATGGTCCAGATAAACTAGTAAGACCATTTTGCTCTGGGCATTGTGCTTTTTTTTTGAAGAATTCAGTCTGTTTTAGGAAATTAACTTCAAAGATCAGACGGAGAGTTATGTTTAGGGTAAATTAGTAATGAGTTTAATCAGTCTTTAAGATAATGTCGTATGAAATACCTGTCTAATGTTGGTAATCAACCTTTCACCCTCTTATGATGCAGAAAATTATGTATCTTAAAGAAACCAGATTCTCAGAAGAGATCGACCTCATGGCTCAGACTCCGTTTTGTCTTTGGTTCCATTTCTGCTTCTGAGAAAGTGACTCATGACAATAGGTGAACCACGGAGGGGCAGCTTGCCCTTGGGAAGAACACTTAGTATGTTTTAAACAGACTAACTGAAGACCTCCTACAGGAAAGGTGCATCCTGTATTATCTTGCTAATCATTAGTTCTCTAATGAAAACTTGTCACGTGTAAATTTTTCTGTATTTTCTGTTTCTTCTAGACAAACTTTGAGTGGTCTTTAAAGATATATGTTTCTGTGTGATAGATCCAACTATACTAATTTAGATGATCCTTTCCAACTGATAGTGAATTTACATGGGCAATCTTGTTTAAATTACTGACAAATGCATGGACAAGGCGGTTCGGAAACTTTAGGATTATCTTTAAGTATTCATAGTAACAATGCTAGTAAATACTGGAAAGATAATGTTAAATTGTTACACATTGTAAAATGAAAGTCAGAAGAAAACCCCTTGGTCCAACATTCAGGATATTGTTGGTAGCTTTAATTCCTACTCATGGTATAGTTGAATTGGAGAAATCTTTAAGAAAAATTTGTCAGTCACTATGGGACAAATAACAGATGAAACAGAAGCACAACAGTGATCTCTGATCTCATAAGCCAAGGTGACATGAGTTAACAAAATAACCTTAGATTTTTTTATTAGTCCAAGAAAGTGCAGTCTGTGCTGTAGACAAGATATACATAAAATTAGACAGAAAGCTACTTGATTACACATTGTCACACCCTTACAAACACCAGATCTATTTGGTTGGTTACCATCAGGAATAAGTACATGGGCTAGATCACTACTGCAAGGAATAGTAATATTCTTAGTCTACATCCTGATAGTATTAGGCATTATAAAATTTATCCTCTGTTGTCTTGCACATGTAAAAGGCAAAAGACGGCCTCAGGCTAAAATGTTGATGTACATTGACTCTGCTCACTCCGGCAATATGATTGATGGGAACATCGCTCTTACTTAATAACCTGGTGAAGAACCAGATGGTATCTGGTGGAAAACCAGCACCGTGAGTTTAAAGAGCCTGCAATGGCCACCATCTAGGAGCTCAACTAAGTCCACGTATTGATCATTGATGTGTTATCTCCAATCTCCGATCAAAAGGAGGGACTGATTTAGGAAATAATATTGGAGTTATTACTCCCTCTCCTTGAGCAACAGGATGTGACCTAGCAGGAGCTGAGCCCTCACAGATTCACAAAGACACATCAACTGGACCCTGAGATAAGACAAGGGATGGGACAGTCTCAGAAATTATCTTAAGGAAGTTTTCACAAAAGGGCAATAAAACCTAACCCAAACAACTTCTCACCTTTTGTCTTTTTCTACTAGCATTTAGTGAATAGGAATTTGTTGGACCAATGAAGACCCTCCTGACTTTCATTACTGAAACCCGTACCAATGATTGTTAAGAACGATGATTCAAAATGTAAGATTATAATTTCTAGCCAATCAGTGAAAAAGTGATGCTTTCAATGATTCTACCCATTTTGTGATGTTGATATATACTGACAGCTCTGTAACTGTTCTTGGGACTCGGGCAGACATGGCTGTGGCAGCATGCTTGTCCGTTTTAATGGTAACATTATGCAAATGGAAGGCAGATTATTGTTTGCCAGAGCTTCATGAGGGAGTTCGGGGAGGAGGAAGTGGGAGCAGCTGTAAAAGGACCATGTGTGGGATCCTGTGGGGATGGAATGTTCTGTACCTTGACCGTGCCAATGTCAATATCCTGGCTATGACATTGTACTATACTTTTGCAAGATGTTGCCATTGCCATGGGGAGGGTGAAAGGGTCTCTCTGAATTATTCCTTACAGCTGCATGTGAATCTATAAGGATCTCAAAATAAAAAGTTCAATTAAAGAAATAACTATTTCTTGCACAGCTAACATTCACACAGACCACACAGCTCTTCGTCAACTTTTTATGAAGATGTAAGCAAACTGCGAAGTACATAGTAGCAGCTTTTTGAGTTGGCCAATATCCTATCAGAACTTGTTTTGTTGTCCATCCCATCCCTGTTGTAGGCAGAATTCTGAGATGCTCCCCAAGTTTTTCTGTCCCCTGGTGTATACACATGGCATAAAATCCCCAAGACTGGGAATATGAATCACTCCCATGAAAGACAATCGCAAGTGAGGCAACTATTGACTTTAAGATAAGGAGATCATCTGGGTGGGCCTGGTCTAAGCACATGAGCTGAAAGAAGAGTTTCCTCTGGCTGGTTGCAGAAGGAAAAGCTGGAGATTCAGTGCTGAGAAGGATTTGATGTGCTCTTGCTGGCTTGAAGATGGAGGGGACCATGTGGCTAGGAACTTGGACAGCAAGGACGTGGGAAAGTAAGTCTTACAACCACAAAGAAAGAATTCTTCCAACAACAAGAATGAGCTTGGAGGAGAAATTCGAGCCACAGATGAGAACACAACTCTGCCTGACACTTGGATTTCAACCTTATGATACCCTGAGCAGAGACCCCCAGGCACCCACACTGGACTTCAGATCTACAGAGCTGTGAGATAATTATAGGTGGTGCTATAGGCTGCCAAGTCTGTAATAATTTATTATTGAGCCATAGAAAACTAATATAATCCGACTGAAAACTCTAACTCCCAGAAACTAATAGGCAGGCAGACGGATGACTGGCAGACTCGAGTGTTTCCTTGCATCTTGGAAATGGTGGTTCCCTTAAATAACATTCTGTGAACTGCAGCAACGTTATTGAGTTTGGGGGTTTTGATTTCTCACAAATAGGTCATCAGTCCAAAGTGGCAAAGGACCAGAGGTGGCAATCAGAGAAGATATCTTCCCCATCCGGTGAAGTTGCCATAAAAGACACTGGGGTCTGGGCTTACTTGGGGAGCAGCACGAGTCCCTGGGCTGTTCTGTGATATGTTGAGGAAATGGGTCGGCTCAGCGCCGAAGGGTCAGTTCAGAGGGTTAGATGGAGCACAATATACATATGTTGTCCTTTAGCAAGTGCAGGGTGTAAGGAGAAATCTCCTGGCTTGGTTATGGGTAAATTGAAAGCAAGCAATACTCAACCAGTATCACTGCTGAAAGTGAAAGTGGCAGCATTCTAAAAGCTCAGGAGAAAACCAGGGAACAGAAAGCCATTTACTGCACTAACCGGAAGAATCTTTTAGAAATACTCTCGGTTGCACTAAGTACAATAAGTCATGATCTATATGAAATAAGAGCAGAAATCCATAATTTTAAAAAAAGAGGCTGAGATGGAAATTGAGCTAGGCAAGGTCAGAGGATATTTCAAGGAGACTAAGTAGGAGGGAAAAGGGCAGTTGATTATGTGGCGCTTCTTTTCATCAGATCAACCTCGATTAAAATCTGTAATTACTCAAACTTTACAGTATCGATGCAAACATAGGTGATTCAATGGATCCAATTAGAGTATGAATGAATCAACTCTAAAATATATAAGGATTTCATACATTATTAAAGAGATATAGAAATGAAAAACAAAATAGAATGTTATTTCTAAAAGCATAGATACAATTGATTATATTTATGGATAAAGGTGGATCCTCACCTCCAAAGAAATATTATAGTAAACATAGATCTCAGAAAATGTGGGTTAATCTTCCAGCACAACAACAATATTATTTATTGTTTTTTCCCCCTAACAAATCCCAGGCATCAATGTCATTTCAGCCTAAGTATTTCCCAATATGCATGTCTAACTAAGAACTTTTAAAGTTGAACCACCATGCCATCATTATACTTCACAAAATAAAGTCCTTAATCTTATACTGAGATATTAAACAGCCATTTCAAAATGTTTTCTACTAACAATACAAAATATTCATGATATGCTCAGTGAAAAATATATGATTTGCTTTTGTATTTCAGGCTCACAATTTTAATTGATATGTGCATATTTGCACAGAAAAAGAAGATTGCAAGAAAATAAAAATGGAAGTGATGGTTAGTAAATGGTAGTGAAATTTTTGAGCACATATTTTTTTCTTTATGTTTCTCTGATTTTTCTAAATTTTCTAAAATAAGCATATAATTCTTTTATTATCAGAACATATAATTTTTAAAACATTTGTGTATAATTTCATATATCCTGTCAGGAACAGAACATTTGTCGGCTTGCAGACACAGCATTTTCAAATATTTAGTGAAATATCCACGTGAATATCCCTACATCTCCCCAAATTTGGATAATATTTTCCGGACACTTTTGCTGTGTTAAATGCTTTATTTTTCTTTTTTTAGTTTTTCAATTTTATTATTTTCTTATTGTTGTAGAAATATAGATAACACAACATTTGGCAGTTCAACATTTCTCACATGTCCAGTTCATTGAGACCAATTACTTCCATCATATTGTGCAGCCATCAGCAGTACCGTTGCTAAATCTTCCGTCACTATGAACAGAAACTCAGTGTTTTCTAAACAGCCCTTTATTTTGATTTTGTAGCGCATTTGCCAACAGGTTATTTTACTTGACATTAGAGACTTAAGAGGATTTTACACAGATCAGATTACATTAATTTGAGTCTTTGATTAGTGGCATGTCTACAAAAGCAACAGATTCAATGTCACTTAAAAAGCAGATAAAGTGGAAAATAAGAGCCAGCTTCACATCCACTCTGAGATACTTAGAAGAGCAAGGATGATACATACGTAGGCTCTTTCTACAGAGCAAATTTACTGGAAATAGCTTGCAAGATGGTAATAAAAGTGAACTATTGGGGAAGAGCATCTTTCTGTACCAATTTCACACTTACTCGAAACTTTACTTTGTCAGAGGAAATTGGAATGTTTACCAGCGCCGCGGTCCAAACCTTTCAGGTCTCACTTTGAAGCCTCTTCATTTAATGTTAACCTTCAGCTGTTGCCACCTATACCAGGCATGAAGTGTGCAAATAAGTGGCTCAGGAGAGCTTCAAGCACAAGCTTTCAATCAACTTAGATCTGTAGCTGATTTTGTTAATCTGCAACTTCTACTCCCGACATTGCCTCCAGCTTGGTAATTTTCCCATCACCACTGAAAATCCATATTTAATTCTGAAAAAGAATCAATTCAATTCTCCTGAGAACATTTATTCCTCTTCAACTTTTGGTTTATGGGACAGAGGAAATAAAATTCTAGCGCCTACTAAAAGATAAAAGAATACAATCACAGATCAATTTACAAGCCTGAATAAAATACAAAAGGATGGTAAAATTCAAATGGTCCAGGATACCTTTCAAATCATTTATTTTTAACTGACAGCATATCGTAATAAGATTATTTTTGAAACCATAGTAATTCCTTAGGTTTTTGTTTTTTTTAATTCAGATTGCAAAGAAAGCCTTATAAAGTTAATTTATCTTTAGATTATAGAATTTGATTTCCTAATGATTTTTGGCTATTAGTTTCATCTACTTAACACTAATTGTACACTTAAGACTTTGCTAAGTGTTGCAGACAGATTTTCTTTGTATGTTCTTGTTTTAACAACAACCATTGAACACAGCAAAGTGACACAATTATTTCTTTGGGATAATGATCTCATAGCCTGGCTTTTTTAGCTCATGCTGACTAATTGATTCAATGGCCTAGTAGTGCAATTTAGGGAACCTGTATTTTTTTAAATCTTGCTCAACTTTGTAGGATACAAGTATTTTTAAACTTATTTTGTTAGGAGGAAATGCTCTTGAAACATAGAAAATGGTCATTTAAAATGAAGCAAACAGGAAAAGAAGTTCTGCTTGGAAAAAACCCCAGAATTATTTCCCAGGAGTAGAGGAGAGCTTGCTAATGAGCAAGACAAGAAATTGCAGCAGAAAAAATGGATAACAGTGCTATTTTATTGTTTCAGTATTCAGTTTGATGAATACCCTGTCACTAACAAAGCAAAATCCACAATGTACATAATTAATGTTTCTGGACACCCAAAAAGACTACTCAGAAAAAAAAAAGGAAAAAACTTACTTTTAAAATACTAGATTATAAGGAGATATAGAAGGTAAATTGTATTAGTGGGTCATTGTGAAAGGAAATGCCAGAGTGAAGAGTTTTACTAATGTCACTAAAGTTATGTATGACTTTAACTTTAAGACGCTATTTTTAAATGTGAGTTCTTCAATTATAGTATAGCTATCTTTACTAAAAAATGTCTCGGTGCTTAACAATATGTATTATCATAATTTTATATTAATTTTTTAGCTCGAAAATATATATAATAGCTTCAAAATGCATTACCAATATTACGATAAATGAGAACTATTGCATTAAATTGAAATTTCCTTGCAACTATATCTGACTTTAGAATATATTTCACTATAGATGTACCAACCACTTGTCTGTCAGTTTCCCATACAGTGGTGGCTTGTGTGTTGCTGTGATACTGCAGCTATGCCACCAGTATTTCAAATACCAGCAGGGTCACCCATGGTGGACAGGTTTCAGTGGAGCTTCCAGACTAAGATACTCTAGGAAGAAGAATCTGGCGATCTACTTCTGAAAAAATTGGCCAGTGAAAACCTCATGAAGAACAGCAGAACATTGTCTGATACAGTGCTGGAAGATAAGCACCTCAGGTTGGAAGGAACTCAAAATACTACTGGGGAAGAGCTGCCTCCACAAAGTAGAGTCAACATTAATGACATGGATAGAATACAACTTTCAGAACCTTCATTTTCTGATGTGGCATAACTCAAAATGTGAAGAAACAGCTGCAAACATCCATTAATAATCAGAACATGGAAGTGTACGAAGTATGAATCTAGGAAAATTGGAAGTTGTCAAAATTGAAATGGAACGCTTGAAGATTGATATCCTAGGCGTTAGTGAGCTGAAATGGACTGGTATTGGCCGCTATGAATTGGACAATTATGTGGTCTACTATGTCGGGAATGACAAATTGAAGAGGAATGGTGTTGCATTCATTGTCAAAAAGAACACTTCAAGATCTATCCTGAAGTGCAACGCTGCCAATGATAGCATAATATCTGTATGACTACAAAGAATACTGGTTAATAAGACTATTACTCAAATTTATGCACTAACCACTAATGCCAAAGAAATTGAAGCTTTTCACCAACTTCTGCAGTCTTAAATTGATTAGACATGCAATCAAGATTCACTGATAATTACTGGTGATTGGAATGAGAAGCTTAGAAATAAAGAAGGATCAGTAATTGGAAAATATGGCCTTGGAGTTAGAAACAATGCTGGAGATTCCATGATAGAAATTTGCAAGACTATTCATTGCAAATACCTTTTTTCAACAACATAAAGGGTGGCTTTACATGTAGATCTCACCATATGGGATACACAGCAATTGAATCAACTACAAGTACGGAAAGAGACAAAGAAGAAGCTCAATATCATCAGTCAGAACAAGGCCAAGATCCAAATGTGGAACAGACCATCAATTGCTCATATGCAAGTTTGACTTGAAGCTGAAGAAAATTAAAACAAATCCATGAGGCCAAAATATGACCTTGAGTATATCCTACATGAATTTGGAGACCATCTCAAGAATAGCTTTGATGCAATGAACACTAATGACTGAAAACAAGATGAGTTGTGAGATAACATCAAGGACATCATACATGAAGACAGCAAAAAGCCATTAAAAAGACAGAAAAGAAAGAAAAGACCAAAATGGATGTCAGAAGAGACTCTGAAACTTGCTATTGAACGGAGAGTAGCTAAAGCAAACTAATGAAGTAAATGATGAAGTAAAAGAGCTGCACAGAAGATTTCAAAAGGCAGCTCAAGAGGACAAAGTAAAGTATTATAATGAAAAGTGCAAAGATCTGGAGTTAGAAAACCAAAAGGGAAGAACATGCTAGATTTCTCAAGCTGAAAGAACTGAAGAAAAAGTTCAAACCTCGAGTTGCATTATTGAAGGATTCTATGGGCAAAATATTGAATGACATGGGAAGCATCAAAAGAAGATGGATAGAATACACAGTCACTATACCAAAAGGAATTCATCAATATGGAACCATTTCAGGTAGTAGCATATGATCCAAAACCAATGGTATTGAAGGAAGAAGTCCAAGTTGCACTGAAGGCATTAGAGAAAAAGAAGCCTCCAGGAATTGATAGAATACCAATTGAAATGTTTCAACAAACAAATGCAATGCTGGAAGAATTGCACTCATCTATGCCAAGAAATTTGGAAGACAGCTACCTTGCCAACTGACTGGAAGAGACCCATACTTATGCCTATTGCAAAGAAAGGTGATCCAACAGAACGCACAGATTATCGAAGAATATCATTAATATCACACTCAAGTAAAATTTTGCTGAAGATAAATCAAATATGGTTGCAGCAGTACATTGACAGGGAACTGACAGAAATTCAAGTCAGATTCAGAAGAGGACTTGAACGAGGGATATAATTGCTGATGCCAGATGGATCCTGACTGAAAGCAGAGAATACTAGAAAGATGTTTACCTGTGTTTTATTGACTATGCAAAGGCACCCAGCTGTGTGGATCATGACAAATTATGGATAACATTGTGAAGAATGGGAATTCCAGAACACTGAATTGTGCTCATGAGGAACTTGTAATTGTACATAGATCAAGAGATGGTCGTTAGAACAGAACAAGGGGATATTGTGTGGTTTAAAATCAGGAAAGATGCGCATCAGGGTTGTATCCTTTAACCATACTTATTCAGTCTGTATGCTGAGCAAATAATCTGAGAAACTGGACTACATAAGAAGAAGAATGTGTCATTAGGATTGGAGGAAGACTAATTAACAATC
The DNA here is from genome assembly GCA_030035585.1 of Dugong dugon. Taxonomy (NCBI): domain Eukaryota; kingdom Metazoa; phylum Chordata; class Mammalia; order Sirenia; family Dugongidae; genus Dugong; species Dugong dugon. The sequence continues at coordinate 114,010,594 of CM057466.1, forward strand.
TGCAATATGCAGATGACACAACCTTACTTGCTAAAAGTGAAGAGGACTTGAAGCACTTACTGGTGAAGAACAAAGACCAAAGCCTTCAGTACGGATTACACCTCAACATAAAGAAAACAAAAATCCTCACAGCTGGACCAATAAGCAACATCATGATAAACGGAGAAAAGATTGAAGTTGTCAAGGATTTCATTTTACTTGGATCCACAATCAATGTCCATGGAAGCAGCAGTCAAGAAATCAAATAATGTATAGCATGGGGCAGATATGCTGTAAAAAATGTCTTTAAAGTGTTTAAAAGCAAAGATGTCACTTTGAGGACTAAAGTGTACCTGACCTTAGCCTTGGTATTTTCAATCACCTCACATGCATGTGAAAGCTGGATAATGAATAAAGAAGACCATAGGAAAATATTGAATAAACCATGGAGTGCCAGAAGATTGAACAACTCTGTTTTAGAATAAGTACAGCCAGAATGCTCCTTACAAGTGATGATGGTGAGCCTTTGTCTCAAGTACTTTGGACACGTTACCAGGAGAGACCAGTCCCCGGACAAGGACAGAATGCTCGGTAAAGTAGAGGTCAGAGAAAAAGAGGAAAACCCTCAACAAGATGGATTCACACAATGGCTGCAACAATGGGCTCAAACATAGCAATGATTTTGAGGATGGCACAGGTCCAGGCAGTGTTTCATTCTGTTGTACATCAGAACTGACTCAATGGCACCTAACAACAACTCTCCTGTTCACAACTTCCTTTTTGGCTTTTACACGATTTGTTACTCACTCTGCTAGAATCAAAGTATCAAATAGAATAGAAAATGGAAATTAATTTTGGAACATTGGCCACTGTCTTTGGTTAGGCTCTCTAGAGGAGGAAAACCAATGAAGCGTATATATAAATATATATAGAAATAATTAATTTAAGGAAATGATTCACACAGTTGTGGAGGCTGTCAAGTCCTAAATCCACGGGTCGGCATCAGGCTGGAGGCTTCTGATTCACCTGTTTGCAGGGGCTGATGGACCCAAAATCTGCCGGTCAGGCAGCAGGCTTCTGGCTTGCGAGGTTGTGGAAGCTGGTGAATCCAAAATCTGCAGGTCAGGCAGCAGGCTAAAGGCTTCTTACCTCCCGAGAACTGGAGATCAGAGGACAACAAGATGAAGGCAGGATCGAGAGAGAGGGCACGAGCTTTTTCAGAACATCCCTATATGTTGGATGCAGGCCACACCCCCAAGGAAACTCCACTTCCAACTGATTAGCTGCTCATATCACATTGAAAAATGGAGGGTGATTACATAATGTCTGCCAAACCACTGAGAATCATGGCCTAGCCAAGTTGATAGATAACCTTAACTATCACAGCCATTTATATAACACTTACTAGTTTAATGGGGTGTGAGAACGTCAGGGGTAGGGCGAACTTGAAATGCTGGAAGATGAAACACTTGGGTTTCAATTATGTGTAATTTTAATGTGTTTAACTAGTCTTTCCATGTAACACTGATAGGTGAACATTGACTGATATAAAGACAGAGTTTCAACCCAAACTCTTATTTCTAAAATATCAACACTGTAGACTGTTGCTACATTTTGAAGGGGAAGTCTGAAAATTTCTAAAGCATTAGACATTATGATGTTCTTTTCTCAACAAAACTTTCAACCCTTTCCTAAATGAAGAACATTTTGAGATGATTAGACTAAAGCACAGAAGTGGGTAACCAGCTTGACATGAAGAAGAATAAGACCAAGAGGAAAATGAGATTCAAGCTCATTACTTTCATATCACAGAATCTTGCAAATCACCCATTCATTTCCCCAAGCTACAGATTTGACTAAGTATGAGAATTTGAATATATTCTTGAATCAATTCTAAGAATTCTAATGCTTGTTCTTCCACTTTCCATAATACAGACGAGGCTTCTGTGACAAACGTCTATGTGCTCCTTCAGACTCTAGTGCTGATTTGGTTTGTGACCTTAGGCTAATCTCATTTTTTTTCTATCGTAGATTTCTCATCTGTAAAATGATAATGCCATGTTCCCTCCTATCTAGACACAAATGATTGTCTTAATAGCTACAAGGCACCATTATACTAAGCAGCATAAAATAGTAAAAAGAAGTAGGCAACGATGCAAAACAAACATAAAACAAAAACTTAAAGTCTCATCCATAATTATGCATTGGTATGACTTTTGACTTCTGTCACTTCCTTCCCAAAATTATCAAGCTGAAAAAGTATGTGAAAAAATGGAACAAGCAAATGTAGCATTTTGTCAGCTGCCTTTCAGATATGGATGGAGGTCTCACATATGGCAGCCTGGCCAGCCAAGGCCTTGCTCATCAGCTCTTCAAGAGCGGCTCTGGCCCTCTGGACACCAGGGTTTCTCTCCTATTTGCTTGTGGGGACAGCATGCTGAGCTACCTCTCCTTGAACATACCTGCACATTTCTATAATGTGATGCTTCATGAAGGCAACCAGTGGCTTAATCTTCATTACTACACATAATTACAAAAGCGTGGAGAACACGTGACTGATAATGTAAGCTATAACTCTGTTGGCTGCGATTTCTTCTTTCCCACTGTAGGAAAGAGTAAGTTGAAGGTTACCATAGGGAAGACTTGGGTGACGGTCAAAGCAGACTGAGGAAGAATTCCCATGTGCACCCAGCTTTATTCACAGCACTCCACCGTGCCCCTTACCACAGTGCTGCAGCTTTGAATGTTTTCATAATTCAAGGCTGAGCAGGATACCACAGCTTGGTTCTATCCACCCATTTAACAAGTCTCAGCCCCACCCCCAAAGGAGTAATAGGAGTCTGGTTATGAGGCTGTGCTGTGCTTTTCCTCTGCCTTCTTTATCAATTCCATGTGATATTTAAATATAGGAACAATCCTACTGTCTTCATAATCTGACTTTTTTCACTCTAATTGCCTATTTTTTTCCCTAAAAATTTCTACAACAATATAATTATAGGTGTTAACCAGTGACTTATCTCTTTATAGCCTTATACTCAAATTTAACTTCTGCTTTATAAATGACTGGGGATCTTTTGAAAGAAGGCTTCCTCAACTGAGTGAACCTGTGGGGGAGTGGTAGAATCCAAGTACTACCATGTGCTTTAAAACTCTTGGGATGATTCTAATGCCCAGTGAAGGTAAATAATCACACACACTTTAAGGCATTGTTTTTAAAAGTGTTCAGTGTTGTGAATTATGTATATCAGAGTCATACAGGGGTTTATTAAAAATATTGCTGTAAGATCAGATCCAGGACAATTTGCATAATAAGTACCTAAAAATGAAATTGAAAAGTTCCATTTTAGGGTGTCAGTAGGACTGTTTTCCAGGAAGCACTCTGTCTTGGTTCAGATTTGCATTCTTTGCTGTTGTTATCTGATTTTGCATGGTCTTGTGGAAACCTCTTTTAGGGTAGGGCCTGAGCATAGTCATCCCTTGTGTATAATCTCCGGGAATCCGAAGCAAAAGAAAAAGCCTCCTTCTAACCACAGGGGACAATGTCCCCAGACTCAACTAGTTCCCCATCCCAGTCACATGGGAAAGGCATGGCTTTGAACTGGTTGATTCTAGTTCTAACCCCTCCTGAGAATTTGCATTTCTACAAGTTTCTAGGCGATGCTAATGATGCTAGTTAGGGACCAATTCTGAGAACCACTAGTAGAGCAGTGGTTCTTAAAATTTATTTTACATAGAAATCACCTGGGGATCTTGTTAACATATAGATTCTGATTCAGTATATCTGGGGTGGAAATGCAAATTCTCAGCAGGTACTGGAACTGGAATGAACCGGTTCAAAGCCCTGGGGAAAGGTTCTCAATTCGTTGAAGGAAAAAGCTTGATTCCTGGGTGAGCACAGGTTATTTCCACTTCCATCAGTGCATCCTCAAAGCTATCTGTTGAGAACCCCTTCTTTAGTGGAGTATATCTAAACCTTTGTGTGTGTATAAGAACACGTTTCAAGTGTGGACCTTTTTTTATTGTTGTTACACCATCAGGTGTAGTTAGCCTAGTAATGAAAATTATGTTCTCTAGACCCAACTACCTGGATTCAAATCCCGTCTTTGCCATTTACTATCTGAATGGCTTTGGGCAAGTTAGCTTCTTTGTCATTCAAATATTCTCATCTGTACAATGGAGATATAGTGGTACCTACTTTATAGGATTGTTGTAAAGATTAAATGTTATTGTTCAGTGCTGTTGAGTTGGCTCCAACTCATAGCAACCCAGTGTATAGCAGAATAAAACATAGCCTTGTCCTGCATCATTTTCACAATCATTGCTATGTTTGAGCCCATCAATGTAGCCACAGTGTCAATCCATCTCATAGAGGGTCTTTCTCTTTTATGCGACCCTCTACTTTACCACTGGAGCCCTGATGGTGCAGTAGTTACGAGCCTGGCTGTAAACCAAAAGGTCAGCAGTTTGAATCCACCAGCTGCTCCTTGGAACCTCTATCGGGCAGTTCTACTCTGTTCTGTAGGGTCACTATGAGTCAGAATCGACTCCACGGCAGTGAGTCTTTGGTCTACTTTACCAAGAATGATGTCCTTCTTCAGTGATTAGTACCTCCTGATAAAGTGTCCAGAGTAAGAGAAATACAAATAAAACATTTAGAATAGGTCTAACTCATAATAAACACTCAATTAAAATTATTATTGCCATTAACATCAGAACAAGAAAAAACATATTCCTCAAATATTGGGTAAGGATTTCTTCAGAAGTCTGACCCCTGTAAGACTTAGAGTGTAATCAGAACTTCCTAACAAATATGGCACAGTCTTGAATGTGCTCAGTTGTATGGATATGTCTTTTTAGCAATTAGGGCAGCAGAAGGATGGGGCTACCAGGAAGCTTGAGCCCATCTCCCTCACCATGAGCAATCTCTTCCAGTTATGTCAGTGTCCCCTACAATTATCATCATTTTCTACCTATGCCACAATAACACAAGGTCACGTGAAACATGTGGAACCAAGTGCACCATCTGTAGACGTGCTAAGTAAAGATCAACACCTGGGCCACCATAGTTCTGATTCTTGGAGGCTCTCCCTTTCTGCTAAGCAATGCCCTTGCTCAACTATTTCAAAAGATCTAGTCAGAATGCTACTTTTCTCCTAAATTTTACTCTTTAAACCTGAGACTAATTGCTGATCAACAGATACATAAACTGTAAGCCTCATAGCCTCTGATCCCATTGACGCTTCAAAGCTAACCTGGCTGAAACCTTGGAATTCAACCCCCTTTGTTTCCTGTTCTGATCATCTTCAGGAAGACCCACAAAACAAGGTCTTTTCACTGTCTACGGGCTCCTTACATCTATGACCATATTGATCAATGCTTCATTAGTACCATTTTTTCACTGAACCATTTACAGTCTCCATTCTGTGGTTTAAAACAAGCAAAAACGGGGGAAAAAAAACCTGTCTAATTAGTTAAGAAGAGTGCTAGCAAAACAGAGAAGAGATGAGAGTTTTTCACATTGTGCGTCAAGAACCTTAATGACTCGTAAAATCAGCTTGATTGGTAGCAACTGTATTATTAAAATGAAAGAGGAGAGAGTAGAAAATGTCAGAATGCATCACCGTAATCACAGGATTAAGAATTTTTATGAGAAATTTTGATTAGGATATGTGTGACCTGTGTGTGTGCATGTGTATGTGTGTGGGAGTGTGTGTTCTTAATTGTAATTTAAAATGTACCTTTTACTGCAGGACAAGATCAAAGTTTGGAAACCACTGAATAGATCCCCTTCTGTTATACTGAAAACCAAACCCGTTGCTGTTGGGTCGATTCCAACTCAGGGACGCTATAGGACAGTGTAGAACTGCCCCATAGGGTTTCCAAGGAGTGGCTGATGGATCCAAACTGCAGAACTTTGAGTTAGTAGATGAGCTCTTAACCACTGCACCACCAGGGCTCCACATTCTGTTATAAAAATGTAAGAATAGTAATTTAAATAAGAATTTAAAAAAAATTATTTTAAATACATAGCTAAATAAAAGTACATCTATAGAAACCACACAAGCAGAAGAACCTAAAAGCATGCAGAGCCAGGGTCGACACTTAGGCTGGTGTTGCATGTTCATTGGCATGATGGCAGAAAGCAAAGGCACAAGATGGCAGTTCCAGAAGTATTGAACAAAAGCTTCTACTTTATAGCCCATGCTAGTCCCATGGTAGAGCAAACAATTAAGAGCTCAGCTGCTAACAAAAATGTTGGAGGTTTGAATCCACCCAGAGGCACCTTGGAAGAAAGTCCTGGAGCTCTACTTCTGAAAAATCAGCCATTGAAAACCTGTGGAATGCAGTTCTACTCCGACACACAAGGATCACTATGAGTCGGAATCAACGCTATGACAACTGGTTTGTTTTTGGTATGATAAAAGGTTAGATCTTGAGCCTGTATAAGTACAGAAATTTGAACCAAGTGGGAACTGAGAACCCCTCCTCTACTTTGCAGTCCCCCTGGTTCAAGCATGGAAGGTAAATCCACTCTGGTGGAGAATATCCCTATTTAGACTCTCAGAATCTCCAAGGAGTAGCAAAGATTGCTAAACAAGCTAGCCATCATGAGCAGAAATACAGAGGAAATGCAAACATCAAATTTATCCTCAAAACACTAGTTATTAGCTTTTCAGATAGAGAATATAAAATAATTATGTACAATATTTAAAGAAAGGAAAGGTGGGATCTTTCGAGTGAGCAAGAGACAAGTGATATAAAAAATTAGTAGGTAGATCAGAAAAAAATAAAATAATTTTATAAATAAATGACAACATTTCTTGAAATTAAAAACGTGAAAAGTTTGATTAAACAAAGTAGAAAATAGAGACTGGAAATTAAAAAATTAGCCATAAAGAACCTACTTAAAAGTAGCATGAAGTTATGCCATGGTGGAAAAGATGAAGGAGAGGTTAAGTGACATGGAAGAAAGAGTGAGAAGCCAAATCTATTTCAAGTTCCGGAAGTACAGAATAGAATGTAGCAGTGTCGGTGCTTAACTGGATGATTGCTGTTGTTTCTCTTAGGTGCCATCTAGCCAGTTTTGACTCATAGTGACCCTAGGTACAACAGAACTAAATCGCCTGGTCCTGCGCCATTCCCACAATCATTGCTATGCTTGAGCCCATTGCTGCAGCCACTGCGTCAGTTTATCTCATTGAGGGTCTTCCTCTTTTCTGATGATCCTCTACCTTATCAAGCATGATGTTCTTCTCCAGGGACTGGTCCCTCCTGATAATATGTCCAAAGTACATGGGATGAAGTCTCACCATTCTTGCTTCTAAGGAGCACAGTGGCTGAACTTCCAAGACAAGATTTGTTTGCTCTTCTGGCAGTCCATGGGATATTCAATATTCTTTGCCAACACCACAATTCAAAGGCATCAATTCTTCTTTGGTCTTCCTTATTCATTGTCCAGCTTTCACATGCATATGAGGTGGCTGAAAACACTATGGCTTGGGTGTGGCTCTCCTTAAGTGGATGATGGCTAAACAATTTTTCAGAGCCATTAGAAGGCAGGGAACACAGTTTATACCATGTACAAATAGAAGCCTAGAGAAATCTGATAATAACAGCCATCGGCAAGTTTGGGTGAATGGGAACACACATACCGACAGTGGGAATACACATGGGTAAAACCACTTTGTAAACAATAAGTAAAATTGAAGATGCACAAAACTTAAGTCCCTGAAATTCTACTCTTAGACTTCTATCCTAGGGCACTCTCACATATAGGGGCCAAGAAACAGGTATAGAAACTACTGTAGAAGCACTGTTTGAATAAGGAAAAAAAAAAATCTGAGAAAACCTAAATTGTATCCATCAAATATCTTATGATATATTCATACCCTAGAGCACTACATACCTAGGAAAATGTATGAATTAATTATAGTGGTGGTGCAACAGTTAAGTGTTCAGCTGCTAACCTAAATGTCAGCTGTTCAAATACACCCAGTGGCTCTGTGGGAGAAAGACCTGATGATCTGTTTCTGTAAAGACGATAGCCTAGGAAAACCTATGGGGTAATTCTACCCTGGCCTGTAGGGTTGCTTTGAGTCAGAATCAACTGGACGGCACACAACACATACATATTTGCACTTAAGTAGAATGACTTTCAGGAACATAACGTGTACACAATAAACCAAGTGTTAGGAAAATATTCCCATCCACGTTTAATCCAATTTATATAAAGTTAAAATGATTTTTTGTTTAGAGACATATACATATGTGGTAAAACTATAAAAACTACCAAATCGATGCTAACATCACCAATTTGAAGTACTGTTGTGAGGATTAAGTGGAGTACTTGAGGTACATAGCACATAGAAAGGCAGTTATTTTAAACAGATTTATTTTCAGACTTACCAACTATTCTCCTTGACTTAATAGAAGGAAAGTTCTCCTGTGAGAACTGTCATCCTCAGCAGCCTTCACAGAATGAGACAACTTTCCTCACATTTAAAACACAAGGCAGAGCGCTGGTCCTGTTCTCCATTTTGTTCTCCTAGACTGTGTGCTGAATGACCATTTACCCTGATGCATTGTGACGTCACTGTCTGCTATACATTAAAGTTTATCACAAATGGTTAAGCGCTCAACTATCAGCCGAAAGGTGGACGGTTTGAATCTACACAGAAGTGCCTTAGAAAACAGGCCTGGTGATCTGCTTCTGAAAGGTCACAGCCTTGAAAACCCTATGGAGCTCTGCACACATGAGGTTACCATGAGTCAGAGTCAACTGGAGGACAAGTAACAACCACAGTCCATTGATCAGCTCCCATGTGCTTGCATCAGCACCTCAAAGACTGAATAACTGAGGCTATATATTTTAATAGACTCTAGGGCCAGTCTCCTCCTTTTTTCAAAAACTGTTCTTGTCTAATATGACCAAACCAGGTTGAATAATCCTTTGTTGAAATTGTGTGATTTATCTTCAACCAAAAATTAATTTGGGAAAAATATACACCTTCATATTACGCAATAATAACATCATCCAGGAAATTGACATAGTTCTACATTGATTTAAGTCATTTGTGCTTTTTAAAAAAATATAGATGTTCTCATTGTGGTAAATAAATAAGTTTGTTTGAAAATGTTTTTTAAATTTTTCTTACATTGGTTCAATACATTAATTCATTACTGTTTACCTAGGAGTTTTTAAAATTGCATATACATGGGAAAATTTTGTGCATATATTTACTGATAATGTTATATCTACAAAAAACAGTTTAGCATCATTAACAAAACAAAATGATGAAACACCAAAAAGTATCATGGAGGTAAAATATTTATATTTTCTGCACAAAGAGACTTCTAAAGTGAATATATTTGTGGTTTATGTAACATAAGAAAATCATGCCTAGTTTTTATTATTCTTTTCTTTCTTCTGTCTTTGGGTCTGTTTTATTGTTTTCTATCATCTTGAGTTTAAAACTTGGTTGGTTTATTTATTTTCATAGTCTCCTTTTTTTTTTTTTAATAATGGAACTACTGGATACAGCCTTAGGTGAAACTCCTAAGTCTGAAACAAGCCATTCTCATAATTGTTATTACTTAAGCGTTTCCTTCCCTCGCTCTTCAAGTTATGGTTTAAGGAAACATTGCTGGTATTTTTAAAACCCTTTAACAACATTTGCCAGTGGTGTCTAGATTCTGTTGCCAGACATCAGGATGTAAGCATGTACCTTGGTAGAGCCCACCTGGCCGTGGAGAAGTGGAGCCTGTGGGCTTGTATAGGCCGTGGGAAGTCACGAGCTGCCTGCACCCATGGCAACACAGATGTCTTCAGAATAGCTTGTGAGAAAGAGTACAAGTCAGGGCTGGTTTTGTAACACAATACCAATTTATGCACATTAAAACTATAAGTTTATGCAAATCACAAACAGCACTGTATTTTACAAGGATACATGCAAAATCAAGGACACACATTGAGCTCCTGAGAGGGGATCCTTCTGATGAGATGGGAAAGGGAAGTGAGGGATGGGGATGAATGTATCTATATGTTCATACCTACAAATACATGAAAAGCCGAGTGTTGACACCAATGGGGGTAGCATGACGTGAACTGAGGGGTGTACTCCACTAAACCTGTGTGCCAGAAGTCCAACATAGAGAGGGAGGGAAGGAGGGAGGAATAGGTAGCAGGGAAAGAAGAGAAATTAAAAAAAAAAAAGAAAATAGTAAACAGGCATAAGTACCGTTGAAGATTGGAGCATCTGTATGTCAACTGCTTCAGTCTCGGCCCTGATCAAGTGGATAAATACTCACCCTGTCTGATTTACTTTTTAACCACACAGAGGAAGATAATCATAGAGGGAAAGGGGCTTTTGACTTTTCTTCAGTGCAACAGTTTTCCCATATTTTGTACAGAAATTTGGGGTATTTTGTATTGGGAGGGGTTTCTCTTTAACTCTAGTTTGGCATATGTCCAGACACAGGAAATCATATTATTTTTAACCTCTTACTCAGATCAGAGACATATCTACCTAACTGTTTTGATTTTACATTTCTTTGTACATATAGGACTTTAACCTTATATGGGGCCCTGACAGTGCAGTGGTTAAGAGCTCGGCTGCTAACCAAAATGTCGACAATCCGAATCCACCAGCTGCTCCTTGGAAACCCTATGGGGCCGTTCTACTCTGTCCTATAGAGTCGCTATGAGTTGGAATCAACTCGATGGCATCGGGTTTGGTTTTTTTTGTTGTTGTTGTTTTTAACTTTATATATTATATAAATTATTATATATTATATATTTATCACAAGAAACTGTAATCCACTGGGATAATACTAGGCATAAGAAGAAAGGAAAATTCGTGTTTCCATTCAGGCTGAGCTGGTGTTCCAGCCAGAGGAAGGAGCACAGTGAGAAGAGACTAGCCAAAGTGAGTAAAGGGTAACTCTGAAATACCTGAGTCATGGGTATAATACCAGTGGGTTAAAAGTAAGATTGCATATTATTTCCTGCATTCATACTAATTACTTGCATTTGTATTCTGTGAAGGTCAGAAAACAGAGTCTGCTCTCTTTATTCCTATACTAGTTTGGGCCAGACACCTGTTCTGCTGAAGTGCTTTTGACCCACGCTGCCAGGGTTCTACGGGTTAAGTAAATTGAGAACCCTGTCCAGGGTCTGTATGAAGCTTTTGGGGTAGCATGGTGAAAAAAGAAGAACTTAGCCCTACAGAGAGACATGTTTTGGGGAAAAAGACAAATGTAGCATCAATCGAATAAAGATAACACTATAAACCTATACAATTCAAAGGAATCAAAGAATTGAATCAGTAAAAGATAAATAAAGTTTGATGGCATTTCTATATGGCAGCAAAGACCAGTTAAAGAATATAATGGAAAATGTTGCCCTATTCACAGACGGATACAATAAAAACTTCCATATTTAGGAAGAAATTTATCTATGCTCTATACATGTTGACTTATTTAAATAATGCATATTTAAGTATCACATTTATAAATGCAAACATTATGCATGCAAGTACCTGTGATTTTGTTCGGTAATGTTGATGCTTTTCTTAGCTATGTAGTCAGATTTATTTTCCAAGAATGAAATATATAATGGACTCTCAGATGGAAAGTCCAAGTCCATGTACAAGCGATCTAGCCTTGAAAAAGAAAATTAGGAATATGCATGTGTGTGCTGCGAATATCAACCATAAGACAGAGATGCAAATTTATTGAGAGTTCACATGTGTTTATCATCTTGCTGTTGTTGTTAGGTGCTGTCAGGTTGGTCCCTTCCAACTCACAGTGACTCTATGTGCAAGGGAATGAAATACTGCCCGCTCCTGCACCAGCCTCACAATCGTTCTGTTTGAACCCAATGTTGCAGCTACCCTGTCAAGCCATCTCATCGAGGGTCTTCCTTTTTATTGCTGACCCTCTACTTTACCAAGCATGATGTCCTTCTCCAGGGATACGTCACTCCTGATGACATGTTCAAAGTACATGAGATGAAGTCTTGCCATCCTTGCTTCCCAGGAACACTCTGGCTGTATCATCTTGCAGACTCTGTTTTATTCATTTTTATATTCTTGTCATTTAATACAGTGCCTAGCACGTAAAAGGTATTTAATGAATGCTAGTGAATGTTGAAATATGGACAACTCATGACATTTTGAACATTTCTAACAGTAAAGTGGAATCCAGAATCTGAAACGCAGAAGGTCTCATTATTGTGTATTAATTAGTAGAAAAAAGTAAAATGATTGCGTGTGCTTGGGCAGTCAGTCTTCACATATTTCCCCATCGGTAGCTGAGTTGGGCTTATGTTGAGTCTCCATTAGGCAATGAGCTGAGCCTTATTCTGGCTAAGTGCTCCTCTCGGCACCAGAGAGAGTGAGGAACACGTGAGACACACCTGCCTGATGCACTCTGAGGTTAAGCCCCAGCTTAGGGGAGAATATAGCTTCCAATATGAAGGACTAGAAATACATTCTCTGAGTTTGTGTTTTCACAACACTGAACAGTAGGAGGTCTTTAAGAACACAGCATCATCATTCCTGCTAAATATTTTTAAAAAAATGTTTGACAGCTGCTCCATTATAACATATTATACTTGGCCAAGGTTATTTGACTATTAAAAATTAAGAACACGACCAATGATCCCAGCAAGATTATTGAGGTGTCTTGTAATGTCCAGGACATATTTCTCTTGATATTTCCCCAAATTTCATGTAAAACATAACTGGGTCCCTTCCGACTCCCTTAGCAGAAAAAGATGGTTTGGAAGCAAACTCTGGTATGTACGGTTGTGCACAAGTCCCATGGCTTATATTGATAGGTAATATGATTTCATGTTGACACGAATGGTAAATATAAATCTAGAATATTAGTGGGTTTTAATCTTCTAATTTGTTCCCAGACCATGTAAAGTGTACAAGTAACAAACAACCGTGTGGTTTGACTGCTGCTGGTATCTAATCTATCACTAGAAAATCACATTAGGAAAATTGACTGCGCTATAGTAGCATTGAAGCTTCTCGAAACAGCCAACTTCAGCTCAAAGCTTATCACAAACATAGATGGTGCAACTCCAAAACCATATGAAGCTACCGCCATCTGCTGGCCGTGGCACTCTAGAAAATGAACTTTTCAGTTCTATTCAGCATCTGGAAAAATCTAATCCGGTTTCTAGTCAGTGTGATCGTAATTAATTTTTCTAATTCAAGGAATGTAAACATGTATAGAAAAGCTATAAAGACTGCACTTGCATTGACTGTCACTTGAATCTAGTGATGATTCAGAAGGTACGCCAATACGTTCCAGTGTTTTCAAGATCATCAATATGAAAATGGTTATTATAAAACAGGGTAAAATATGTAAGAAAGTGACATGCAATGAAATTTAGTGAAATTCTTTAATATAAATAATTGACTATAAAAAGTAATAGAAGAAATTTTACTGTAGGCAATATCTGCTATGAAAATGGTCATTATAAAACAGGGTAGACTATATGATAAGAAAGTGACATGTGATGAAATTTATTGAAATGTCTTTAACATAAAAAATTTTTACTATAGAAAATATCTGTAATATAAGAAATTTTTACTGTAAGAAGTGTAGCTACTATAAGAAATTTTACTCTAAGATTTTCCTTAATAAAACAAATTTTACTATAAAATTTTCTTTAAGAAATTTTACCATAAGAAATTTCTTCAATATAAGGAATTTTACTATAAGACATTTCTGTAAAGTATTATGTTTACTGAGTACCTAACAGGTTTTAAATATCATTGCTAGATATTGTAAAAGATGAAAGAACTCATTAGACATGGCCCATAGCCTCATTGTTTAGAAAGGAGGAATAACAGGAAGTTAGGGTAAGTTGAGGTAAATGCTCAGATAGTGCCTTTTCAAAAGTGTGTGTGCCTGCATCAGGTGGTCAGGTGTGTCTTGGTGGTCTGGAAGCCATTGGCCATGTGAACAGGGCAGAGGCCAGGCTTGCGACCCTGAGAAACACCAATATTTCAGTGGTGAGCAGAGGAAGTGGAGTAACTAAGTTAAAGCTGGGTATGAATGCTTAGGAGAGACAGGAGGGAGAAAAAAAAGTGTCAAGAAGTATGGTGGTCAACAGTATTGATTGCTGATTATTGCCAATTATATAGATAAAGCCAAAAACCTAAACCTATTGCCATTGAGTTGACTCTGACTCACAGCAACCCTACAGGATGGAGTAGAACTGCCCCATAGGGTTTCCAAGGCTGCAAACCTTTATGGAAGCAGACTGACACATCTTTCTCCAACAGAGTGGCTGGTGGGTTTGCATGCTGACCTTTCAGTTAGCAGCCTAGAGCTTAACCACGGTACCACCAGGGCTCCTTGATTGTAGAGATAACAACAGATAAAGATAAAAAATAGATTCGGATTGATTACACAGCAGCTCATCAGCTGCTCTCCCTCTGTCTGCCTTGCAGACGCATCCTTCTCCATGAAGCCAGCCTTTAACTGTTGATAATTCTCAGATTTCTAGCAGGCATTGACCTCTCTGCTGAGCTAAAAAAACCAGCATGGCACACTGTCTATATGACATTCCCACTTTCAAGACTCAACAGAACCTCAGACTCAAGCGCTATACTCATTATTTTCCCACCTTATCTCAGCACGGCTCCAGTCCAGTCTTTTAATATAGATAATTAGGAAGCAGCCTTGAAACCTCCCCCTTCTTTACCTCTCACAGCGGTTCATCACAACGTATGTTAATTTTATCTGCAGATAGCTCGGGAATCCATCTACAGCCTTCACTCCACTACGGCACTCTTGATACATTACCTCTTAACTGGTTCCTTCCTGCCTGCCCACCTCCCATCAGTTTTGCATTCTGCTGCCTTTGTGGTCTTTATAAAATGAAATCTGATCAGTTATGTGTTAGCCAGCATCCACTGCAGGGAACATAAATAACTCTAGTTAAAAAAAGATTTAGTAAAGGGGATTAAGTTCTTGTACACTTGTTGGAAGAGCTGGAAAGAAGATGTTACGGTCATTCCACTGCAGCTGGGATCCAGAGTTAGAAAGCCGCTTCTGCCCCACAGACCAACATCAGGCACCCAAGAGGCCAGAGCTGCAGGCAATTCCTGCGCACATCACAGCCACACACCCCCAGTAGAAGTGACTGCATAGCGGAATCTGCAGTCTGGTCACTGCAACAACTCGCCTATAAGCAGCCGTCCAAGGAATCACAATTGATCTCTATTCACCTGGAGTAATAGAGGAAGAAGGAAAGTGAGGAATAGGAGGAGGATATAGAATGTGTGCTAATTGCCTCCATGAACAAGTGCCTCCTTTGCCACAAGACAGGGAGAACTGGGTGGTGCCTGGCTACCATTATTGATCGTTTTGATCAAAGATTCTACAGAAGAATTCTGATCAAAAGGGGGAAAATGCAGAAAAGAATTTAAAATTCCCAGGGAATCCAGACTTTCTGGAGGCACTGAGGTTGGATGAACCCCCAAAACTATTGCCTGAGATAATCTTCAAAACTTCTTTAAGCCAAACAATAGCTTAATTAGTAAAGAATGTGTGCCTTGAGAATTGTGCTGTTTCAAGGTCTATCTCTACGGGATCAAATGGACGACAGTAACTCGAAAGATTGGATAGGAACCTTTGTGGGGCGGGGGGTCATGAGTGTATGTTAAGAAGAGAGGAACAATTAGAAAAAGGAGGGTAAGAATAGTTGCATTTCTTGAAGAATGTAATCAATGTCACTGAACTGTACATGTAGAAATCGTTGAATAGGCATGTGTTACGCTGTATATATTTTCAACAACAAGAAAAAAACAGAAATATATTAAAGAAAAAGCAAGTCAACAACAACAAAACTCCACACATCAGCTCCATCCTGGGGACGATGCTGGTCTCTGCCTTCCTTCCCGATCCAGCACCCAGGCATCTCACTGTAGTTTGACTACACGTGAGGACAAGAGACGACACTCCAGTCTCTTCCCCTCAGCTGAGAGCATAGAAGGGATAGACATGGATGATGATCTTAGACAGACATTATTCAGTACATACTATGTACTGCTTAAAAGAATTCACCAACTTTCCATCCCTTTGGTCTTTAACTTGGTTGGGAAGTCTTTCTATACCCGGCTTCCACCAGTGCTCCAGCCTCTTCTCGCTCATGCTGCTGTCTTCCTTACTGGGTCCCGTACACAGTGAACTCGTTTAGACCTGAGGAAGTCACGATCTCCCTCACAAAGGCTCTGAGCACATTGCTCCTGCAGGTCTCAGCGGGTTTTTCTCGACCTGCTCCATGCAGATAGGGCCAGAGGATGTTTGAGTAAGGCATCCATCATAGCATGTCCCTTGTTATCTTTGTAATTTTACATTGACATTTAGTAATTTTACATTTTCTCCCTACTTGTCTAAAAGGAATCATGTTTATTTGATTACCAAAGAATTCATAGGACCTAGAACAATATATCCACCACCCACCTGTCAGTTTGTCACACTGTGGTGGCCTGCCTGAAGCTATGCCACCGATATTTCAAATGCCTGTTCCAGGATGCTCCTTGTCCTTAGGACCCTCCTGACAAATTCCTTTCTTGGCTGTGCATCTTCTCCCCACTGAATCCCATCAAGCATTGCTCAGTCAAATATTCTCCACCAACAGTGGGCACTGTCAGGTGCCTGTGACTTCCTGCCCCCTATCCGGGTGTGCGTCTGTCCCCTGGACAGCATGCTCTTGCTGAAGTCGGCGTGTTCATCGCTGGAGAGGGAAGGGGCCACTGAAAGCTTAGCTGTCAAGAAGTTCTGTTAATGGAATTCAGGTGAGAAAAGATTGACAGTGCCCTAAGCTGCTGAGAAGTACCTTCTAACAGCTCTCCAAAAGCAAAGGTCAGTCTGTTCCTGCGATTTCTGGGGGCCCAGTAGCCCCAGGACATCACAGGCATGGGGTGCTTGGAAGTGCCTAGGACTCCACCTCTGTCCACAGTGTAGTGCAGAAGAAAAGCATTGTGAGTAGACAATCTCGACAATAATGGGGTCAGAGCTGCCATGGGGCAAGAACAAAGAGCTTCGGAAAGATACAGTGAGCAACGGCTGTGGGAGACCAGTGGTACTTCAGAGAGGCCATGGTTTTTGTGCAACATCAGTGGTTATCTGTCTTCTAGGCAGCAAAGAATGGGGGCAAGAGGAAAGAAGAAATATTAACATTAATTAGCTTTTCAGAATCTCTGGTAGGACTCAGGAAGAAAATCCTAGAGATCTACTTCCAAAAATCAGCCAGTGAAAACCCTATGGATCACAATGGTGCGATTCCATTGTACATGGGGTGGCCAGGAGTCGGGGCTGAGTCAATGGCAGCTAACAACAACAGGAAGAACTAGTAGGACTACAAATTAACATGGAGAGGTGGAGTGTGTGAAGGTACAGACGAAGCCACTTGGGTTGGATGGCATAATTGTCGAAGGTGGGTAATGGGTACATGGGGGTTGGGTCTGCTTTTGAATATGTCGGAAATTCTCCACAATGATAGGCTCAAATAAGTAAATACATGAAAAAAATTGATCAGTAAAAGCAAATATTTGCTAAATAACTTTTAAAAGGTCAGCATATTAAACAGTCGATGATGTAGGAGAGGTATTTGCCATGTTCTCGATGCCACTGATATCCTTTGCCTTTAAACTCAAAAACAAACCCCAAAAATCCGACCAACAAACAATTTAGAGATGATAGAAAAACGAAAAATGTAAAATGGCTCCACAAATCCATCATTGTCATTGCACGTTTGTGTGCCATATCAGCAGAGCCTCCTGTTCAAGAAATATATTTTTTTCATATCTTTTACCCAAATATTTTCTCAGCAAATAGATCGTTGACAAGGAAAAGTAATGAAACCTGGGTTTTTGTATTCATGGGAAGAAAAGCGGAACTCCTAGAGCTTGGTTAATTTTCCTGCAGATTTATTTTTTATGCCCTTTCCTCCAGTAGAGGGCTCTGTGGATCTGAGAAAAATTTCTAAAACCATAGCTTTTGAAACTATTTCAAATGTTTGCCAATTTACCCATCACAATCTCTTCGTAAACTTTATTTGCATATTTAGAGATAACTTATTTTTATGTAGCCAAGAAGTAGTATAGCATTAATACCTTCAAACATTCTCTTGTTTTTTTTCTTGATTAATTGCTTAATTGCTGATTGTTGCTCTGAGAAATATTTATCCTGAATGGATTCGATGGCAGTGGTTTTTTTTTTTTTTTTAATGTATTCCTTAATAGGATAAATATTTCTTGGAACAATAATGGGGCTCTGGTGGCGCAGTGCTTAAGAGCTCAGCTGCTGATTTTACAATTAGTAAAGCAGAGCACTTACACCAGTTTACAGGGTAGTATAAAATTCTGGAATATATTTTTCATCTGTGCCCCTCTGCATACCCTTTTTCACAAATGTAATTTGAAGGTAACGCATTGGAACCTGCTGGGTCTGGCATTGGTAGAAGGGATCACAGTCCCATTTCCTGGGGCTCCCCTGTGTGATTCTAGTTTCTCTGAATCTCTGTGGCCTTGTCTATCAAATACCGTAACTATTATTTTCTCACTGCGGATTAGATGAAACAATATCGGTGAAATGTAAATTTTTAGGTTTGTAAATTAGGCAATCAGAAATGTCCTTCTATTGCCGTGTTAGTTTCTGAGGTTATCCCTCTCTACCTCTCGATTTAATCACTTGTGGTTGCGTGTAGCATTTCGATTTTTATTGTCTCTTACTTTCTCTCTCAAGTGTCTTCTTGCCCAGAGCCTTTAGATGTGGAGCCAACCCAATACTTTCTCTATTTTATTTCATTTTTTACCATCTGCCTTTGTGGAAATCTACTGTTTTCATACCCAGGTTACATGCTGCATGCGTTGCATAACTATTGATTGGGCACATGGCCAATTTCTTCTAAGACTTTTGTGACTATCACATAACCAACCACTTCTTTGTTATAATTTATTGAAGAATAACAATAGTCCCCTGTGTTATTGTTTTCTGAGGATTGCTGGTTATCATTAAGTCTGTGCTTCAATATTTAGGTATTAGTTTTCTGTCCCTTCCAAGTTCAGTTGAAAAACATATATATTTAACAAAAGTTGAGTGTTTATTTTGTGCCAGGAACTTTGCAGGGAGCTTCCGCAAACATTTTATTTCCACCCTACAGTAAGGAAAAGGCACCATTATTCCCAAACATTTCAGGAGATGAAGCTGAGGCTCTGAGAATCTGTGCACCTTGCTTGTCGTGGTCATACAGTGGTACCAGGGACAGGAATTAGGTCATTAATTCCAAGACCAGGCTTTCTGTTTTAGTGAGTGATCACATAGGAGGTAGAAAGTTAACAAGAAAATGTAATATATCCAGTAATATTTTGTGACCAGAAGGAGATATGTTTTTTTGTTGTTGTTTTTTTTTTTACTAAGTTTACAAGCAGTTCACTAGAGATGTAAACAAGGCCGATATAAATAATTTTACCTTGACATTATTGACCTTTAGGTAAAATAGCACCAACCATCTATCTGGTGCCCAGGTGCTTAACCTTGTCACTCCTTTTCTCCTTGCTGCCTTGTAGATCACTTGGACCTCATGTGATTACCCAAGACATTGCTGATGTTGTTCCATGGCAGGTACCCAATAAAACTGCTCCCATTGCCTAGAAAAAGATTAACCTCTTCATGGAACCCCTTGGATGTGATATTTAATATACGTGACCCAATATATATGTATATAACTTCAGTACATACCATTTTAAAATATTTTATTTGTGGATCAAACTGTGCCTTCACCTACTAACTGCATTCATTTAACATCTCAGGTCAAAATAAAACAGTTATCTAAAATCGTATAGCTTTTATCCACTGTACGATATGGATATTCATACCACCCTTCCATAAATGTTTGGTCCAGATCTTTCCTCCATTTAATGAAGTTTGACAATTTGTGACAGGACAGAAAGGAAATTCATTATATTTAGTAATAGAAAACCTATTTCTCATTTTTCACGAGCCAAGCAGCTACAATGGAATTGCCTGAACCACTATATCACAATTCTCCACTTTTGTGGCTCTTAAGGTCACCCTCAAGGGTCTTCAATTTCCTCATGTTCACAACGTGGCATCTGGTAATTTTCAGTATCAGAAAATATAAGGGGGCTATATATTTTTTCCTAAGAAGGAATATTTCTGATTCAAAAAGAAATAAATCTGTCAAGAGTAAAATATTAAAAATAAAAGGCGCGACTGTAATAATCACATTGGTGTCACGGCCAATTTTGCTTATCCAACTTGGGGAAAAAAAACTACCCCTGCCCCCTCTGGAGGAATTGTCAGTGTAAGAGAAATGGAATTTTTATTTCAATAAGCCACTGTGGTTTAAGGGTAATTTATGTATAAGAAAGCACAACAGCCCCAAGAATCAAATTTCCTTAAAATATTATTTTGTATTCTCTCTGCTACAAAGCTTAGTAAACCTGATACATCAAAGTAAGGAATGACTAAATTTGCTTCTCCACATTATAATTTAACACACACACTGTGTACTGCTGATCTCGCTAGCAAAAAGGCAGGGCTTTGTATTTTGAGTAGCAATCGTACTTATCAAGTAATATTTCCTCAAATTAAACAATCCTTATGATTGATAGGAAAAAGTTTTGTTTGACCTTATCTATAAGAGACAGCAAATCTCTTACTTCCCAAAGCCCACTTCCATTCAACCGTTACTGTTACTTTTAGCAAGAATAAGTAATAATGTAAGTTATTTTTTAAATGTACACTTCCCCAGAGAAAATAGAACGAATGTTCAAACATTCAAGTAAGAATTTATGTTGTTATTTCTTTCTGGAATGATCTGTGGCTATTGCTAAAACCATCTGTAATTTTTAAGATTAAAAAAAATGAAGGAATAAGAATATATAAACAACTAAATCAAAGGCTTCATATTTACTCAGTTTCATACAGGAAATATTTGTTGTGATCCCAGTAGCAATTCTTCCCCCATCACATCTACTAACTCAAAACGCATTTGCTACATTTGTGAATGTGAATGTGTCATCCTGCCCTGTGTATGTGTCTAACGCTTGTCCTCCTTCCAATCCATCTTTCACTGATTAGTGCATTGTTTCCGAGGTGCTCGATGTGGCCTTACTTCTACAGGATCATAGGGTCCTTGCTGTGCACATGTAATACTTTTCCATGACAAATACCATTACTCAAATTTATTGAAGATTGGTAACTACTTCAACATAATATATTCTCCAGGAAGTATTCAGCTTTTCCTCACTTTCTAAAAAAAATAAATAAATCAATTTATGAAAAGGAAAAGAATAGACATTTGCCAATTCCAGATGCCAAGACCCCAGTTTGATGGTATGTAATGTTAATTCCAAAACAGAGGACAAAGAAAGTACAATTTCTGTGACTGTGGTGAAGGGGAACTAAAAGAAGGAAAACCTCTTCAAACTACACTTATGACTCTTTGATTATCCTTGGGATTAAATATTATATATTCTTGGGATTATATTTGGGGTTTAGGGGAAAGTTCCATGAGATACCAATATATGTGGAAGTACCCAGCTGTAGGCCTGGCACTAAATGCCAATTCAAAATATGGCCTAGCTTTTATTAACCAAAAGAAATTGAAACATTATCCTAGTATGCATTGTGTTCTGATGTTGGTTTGATATCTGATCTCGTTTCTAAATAATTCT
This sequence comes from Dugong dugon, assembly GCA_030035585.1. Taxonomy (NCBI): domain Eukaryota; kingdom Metazoa; phylum Chordata; class Mammalia; order Sirenia; family Dugongidae; genus Dugong; species Dugong dugon. Next base: position 114,032,304 of record CM057466.1, read on the forward strand.
TATTAGTTGCCATTGAGTTGGCTCCAACTCATGGTGACCTTATATATAACAGAGCAAGATGTTGCCCAGTCCTCAACCATCTTCAAAATCTTTGCTGTGCTCGAGTCCGTTGTTGTGACCACAGTGTGTTTTGAATGCCTCCCAACCTAGGGGCTCATCTTCCAGCACTATATTAGACAATATCATGATGTGATGTATAAGGTTTTCATTGGCCAATTTTCAGAAGCAGATTGCAAGGCTTTTCTTCCTAGCTTGTGTTAGTCTGGAAGTTCTGCTGAAACCTGCCCACCATGGATGACCCTAGTGGTATTTGAAATTCCGATGGCATAGCTTCCAGCATCATAGAAACACATGAGCCACGACACTATGACAAACTGACAGATGGGTAGTAGTCTAAATATTTACTTCTACCAACAAGTAGAGTATGGGAACAGTTTCCACATATTTTAACTTTTATATTCTCCTTTTACACTATTCAAATATTTTAAAGATAATTGGTTCTTTTCCCATTCTATTTTCCAACACCGACTCAATAACTACTATAACTTTAAAAAGAGAATTATAGCCTATCTTTTTAAAAAAATTTATTTATTTTGTTGTTGTTGAGAACATACACAGCAAAACATACAGCAATTCAACAGTTTCTACACATATAATTCATTGAAATTGATTATATTATTTGAATCGTGAAACCATTCTCACCCTCCTTTTCTGGGTGGTTCCTCCCCCATTAGCATGAACTCACTGCCCCTTAAGTTTTCTATCTAATCTTTCCAGTTGCTGTTGTCCATGTGATCCCATATAGACAGATCTTGAAAAAGCACTATGCTCAAGGCAGACATTCTTTACTAGTTAAGCTAAACTGTCTTTTGATTTTAAGAAGACTTTAGGGGATATTTTTGATTTAAAGTTTAAAGATTATTTCAGATCAATAATTTCAAGGGTTCACCCAGCCTCCACGGCTCTAGAAAATCTCGAGTCCGTAAGAATTTAAAATTCTGTTATGCATTTTCCCCCCTTTGATCAGGATTCTTCTATAGAATCTTTGATCAAAATGTTTAATAATGGTAGCTAAGCACCATCCAGTTCTTCTGATCTCATGGCAAAAAAGCTTGCAAATGGCAGTCCAAGGCACAACAATTGGTCTCTATTGATCTGGAGCAACAGAGAAAGAAGGAGAGTCAGGAATAGGAGGAGGATATGGAATGTGTGGATAACTGCCTCCGTGAACAACTGCCTCCTTTGTTATAGCCTTTCGTTTTAATCAGTCTAGAAAATAATTTAGAAGCCAAATCAGATTCTATGAGAAATAGCTACTCGAAACAGTGAACGATGGACCAAAATGAGTGAGGAAATCAGAAGTCCAAGTCTGGAACTCTGCAAATTTTGGATAAGTAATGTAATTTTCCAGAACTGGTGGCACCTCTTGTCACCCTGTACATGAAGGAAAAAGTTTGGTGGCTCTGGCTGTCTGTAGGGGCACCTAGGAGGGAAATGTGAAGTCACAATATGATGTGGAATCTGACAGTGGATCTCTGGGTCCATGGCACAGGGAAGGTCAGTCCAGACAAAAACGGAGGACTGCCTATAATCAGGTATCATCCTCAAATGGTCTGTAGACCACAAATACACACAAGTCACCAGCAACCAGCAAACAGGAGCAGAGGACTGCATACAATCAGGTAACCTCCTTGAATGGTTTGTAGATCACACAGACACACGAGCCACCACCGCTCGGAAAGGACGATGGCATATAATCAGGTATTCCCCCGAGTGGACTATAGATCACATAGACACAAGAACAACCACCAGCTACTCTTCCAAGTGCTGAGGACACATGAAGAACAGACCCTAGTCCCTGTGTCGAAGGTGTCCACTAGTCTCAAACTGAATTTTTTTTCTTTTTTAATCAGTAAAGAAGCAGAGAGCTGTTGATAAAAAATGAAAACTTCAATTCTTTCGTTAAGAGCCTACTGCATATATATAGTTTTTGAAAATGTTTTCTCAGGTGCTATTAAACCATAGAAAGCAGAGAAAGTGGTGTGTTTTTCCAAAAAGACCAAAAGAGATAGAAGATAATTATTACCAAGACATGATGATAACAGTGATAAGAAGATGCAGGACAAGTGGATGACTGGAAACACAGACACTTAGCAAATGCGTGATGACACAGTCTGTATTCACATAACAATCCCAGAATCAAGACATGGAGCTTATAGGATGAACCATGGCCAATGCCATATAGAATCTGGAGTTTTCCCTACGTCCCTTCATCTTTCCTCTGTCAAGTGAAATGATGTAAGGGTGAATGGTAGCAAGCCAAAAAAGGCAGCAAAAGCAATGCATAGCCCACATGACTTAACTTTTGGATCATCTGTTTTTTACCTGTGTAATTAACCTTCAGCCGTTGGAGCCTCTAATTATTTCAAATCACCTATTTTCTTTGTCTTATCAAATGAGATAACAATTGCAAAGGTACATTAAAGAAAAATAAGGGCATTGTCTCTTACAATTTTAAGTTATTGGTTAAAGAAAATGTGTTGCATTATTAACGATTGTATTTTCTTATTTAGAGAAGATATTGAAGACCACCACAACAAACTCTGAAGTCCAATTGTAGGGATATATATATCCCTACAATTGGACTTCAGAGTATATATATATATATATACTTAATCTTGTACAAGTCCAGTCCTACATCATCAGGGGCAGATTATATAATAAGCAAGGTAAGCACAGTGCTTACCTTGCTTACCAGATCATCTGTAGTGAATAATTCCACATGACTTCACCACATCTTTGAATGTGAAATTGTTTACTACTTATTATTAAGTAAGCACAAGTAAGCCCGTGCTTATCTTGCTTACTGGTTCATCCACCCCTGTCAGGGATTGTGATTTTGAAAAGAGGCTTTGATTCTGTAGGAAGGTGCTGTGGAGTTGGGAGAGAGACAGATGCCAGCCATACTTAGAAGCAGAATCTTTGAATTGGTGAGAAAATGTGAAATTATTTACTACAGATGATCTGTAAGCAAAGTAAGCACCGTGCTTCCCTTGCCTGTTGGATAATCTGCTCCTGTACATCATCGTTTGTTTGATCTAAAGCAGATCAAATTCACATTTCTCTCAATACTTAATAATAACAAAAACTTCATAAACAATGACTCCCCCTTTTCCCCTTCCTCCTGTCCCTAGTAACCACTAATAAACCCTTACATCTATACATTCGCCTATTCTAGATATTCCATATAATTGGAATGATACAATATTTGTCCTGTTGTGATTGACCTGCTTCACTCAGCATAATGTTTTCAAGGTTCATTAATGTGGTAGCATGTATCAGAACTTTGTTTCTCTTTAGAACTGAATAAAGGGCTGCTATGAGTCGAAATCGACTTGAGGACAACAGGCTTGGTAGGGTTTTAGTAATTTCCATTGTATGCATATACCACTTTTGTTTATCCATTCATCTGTTGATGGGCATTTAGGTTATTTCCACCTTCTGGCTATGGTGAATAGTGCTGCAATGAACATCGCTATACATGTGTCTGTTTGAGTCACTGCTTTCAAGTCTCTTGGGTATTACACCTAGGAGTGTATACCCTAGGTCAAATGGCAGTTTATGTTCAACTTTTGAGGAACCACTAAACAGTTTTCCACAGCAGCTGTACCATTTTTCATTTCCACCAGCAATGAATGAGCGTTCTACAAAGCTACAGTAATCAAAAAACTCTGGTTTAATACAATAATAGACACATAGACTAATGGAATAGATTTGAGAGTCCAAAAATAAACCTATATATCTATGGTCAATTGATTTTTGACCAGGGTCAATTTTTTTTTTTAACAAAGACACCATTAAGCAATGTTAAAATACAGGTGACAGATGAAGATAAAATATATTTCCTACATATGACATATATGTAGGACCGGGCAGTGTTTTGTTCTGTTGTCATAGGATTGCTGTGAATTGGAACTGACTCAATGGCACCTAACAACAACGACAAACATATGACATGCAAAGGTTCAATTACAGTTATGTATAGAGTACCCCTACTTAATACTAAGGAAAAAATAACGTTAGTATAAAAATTGTCAAGAATCATATTTTAGATGATGAATACATATAAATACGAAATTTGCATAAAATAATGATTAGGGAAAACAATATATGGTAACAATGAGATAAAACTTGTCTTCTATCTAAGTGGAAAAATTAAAATTACTGTTAGCACCCAGGGCTGCAGGAAATGAAGATGAGAGGGACATTTATACATTTCAACACCCTGTTTTGGGTAGTAGAAGTTCAGATATATTTTAAAGGGCAATTTGCTAGGATCTACCAACCTTTTAAATGCGTATAATTTTTGACGCATCAATGTCAATTCTACATGTCTACAAAAGTACTTGAAATTTGCAGAGCGAATCATGTGCAATTACGTTCTTTAGAGTCTAATTTTTACAAAGAATAAATTATTTGAAGTGTATTTTGTAACAGGAAAAACACAGCTAAAATTCATCAACAGGGGAATCATAAAATAAAGCCCATTTATACTATGTCATACTATTTATAAGAATGAAATGCCCCTAAACTAAAAACTACGAAAACTCTCAGATATACTTTTAAGTAAAATTAAACAAAGCTAATTTACAAAACAGTACCTATAATTAAATTGATGCCATAAAACTATGCATTGAGATATAGTATGTACATCTGAAAACGCAAAATGCGGCTGGAATAAAGTATACAAAAACACATTACTGCTAGGATAAGGATGAAAATAATGAAGGAGGCAGGGTGAGGTTAATGTAGGGAATGGTCCATTTTAACTTTTAGATCGCCGCCTTATTTAACTTTCTTTTACATAAAATGAATTCAAACAGTGCTTAGAAAACTTTTTATTAAAAAAAAACAATGAAGTTGAACAGCAGCAACTGGAGAACGATGGCCCATCTCTGTGACCGGTTGTCTGTGACTATGTCACTGCTACATCTCATGAGGAAATTAATCAGGGTGTGTGAAATCCCTCTTGAACCTGCCAGTGCGCAATGACCCACAAACGAGAGGATTTTCTTCTATGAGTGAAATCGTTGTCATCTAGCGCTTCATGTGCTGTGTGTCTGCATTTTCTTCTTGCCACTATTTAATCACTAGAGAGAAATAGAGCAGAATAAGCCATGGGGCTGCCATTTTCCTGCCAACCATGAGTCTCCCCCCACCGTTTAGTATATACTTTGGTGAGATGGTACTTGCTCGTGTACACTTCCTTCTCCCTGTGTGGAATGGGGGAGCTAGAGAGTTTTTCTGTCCCTCCCCCAGATGCAGTGGGTTCTTATCTGCCCTTCTAGGGCAACTAAGCTTGATGCTCTTTTTGGCTCAGTTTAAGGCTTCTGTTCTGTAGGCGGTGGGGAGAGGGGTCTCAGAGGGTTTGTTCCTTTCCCACTGGCACCTGGAGCCACACCACCATGTTCTGCTTGGAACGTCAAGGGCTCCAAGACCTCTTCACTCAAACCTGGCCTTTGGGGTCCCAGAGTGCTGTACCTGTCAAGTAAGAGAACAGAAGGTATTTTCTCAACAGCTTGTTACCTGGATTTATAACTTTAACTACTTAAATGTATGGTCTAGGGGCTTCCACCTGCCATCCTGCCTGGCCTGAGAACATAGGAGGGGGACGGGCCCCAAATAACACTGTCACAATTGTTTTAATGTGTGTGCTAGTAATAAAGTATGGTATGAAAAACTTCCTTAAGCTTTTTATTCTAAATATAGGTATCTTAGAATTAGGTGGCTTAGAAATTGGGTAAGAAGTGCAATTTTAGAGCATGCTATGATTATTAATCCATCTTTAGCTGTTTTTCCATTATCATGGTTAGCCAGTTGCCATCAAGTTGACTCTGACTCACGGCGACCCTATGTGTGTCAGAGTAGAACTGTGCTCCATAGGCTTTTCTATGGCTGATTTTTTGGAAGTAGATTACCAGGCCTTTCTTCCAAGATACCTCTGGATGTACCCCCAACCTCAAACCTTTCGGTTAGCAATCGAGTGCTTAACTGTTTGCACCATCCTGGGACTTCTAGTAGAGGGGTTACTACTTAGAAAACTGCAAGTCTGTCTTCTATAAAAATTGGCTATCCTTCACCGTGATAACATCTAACTTACTAGTCACTAAAGCGAGCGCAAAGCAGCTGTGTGCAGCCCGGAGGCGGGGAGGCTTGCAAGTGTGTGTGAGCACTGGCTGGCCTGCTCTTCCTTCCCTATTCCATCTAGAACAAAAGGACTGCAGGCTAAGGAATCATCTGTGCAAATGAAAACCACTCTCCTCTTGCCCATAGTTTACATAATGAATCTACAAAATCAAAAGGTTTAGCACTTCATTGAATTTTAAACCTGTTTTTCCTGGTCCTTTTCTTATTTCCCATTCCCCTCATGTGGGCTCAATCATGACTAAAACCATATACAAGTATTTCACTCATAGAATTTGTATGGGAGACCATTAAGCAGACTATTCTAGGAGTTGAATCTTTAATGTGTTGCTGTTGGGTGTGGTTGAATCAGTTCCAACTCATAGAAACCTTGTGTGACAGAGCTGAACTGCTCCCTAGGGTTTTCTAGGTTGTTATCTTTATGGAAGCAGACCACCAGGTCTTTCTCCCAAGGAGCCACTGGGTGGGTTTGAACTACTGACCTTTGGGTTAGCAGCCAAGCACGCTTGACTGTTGTCCCATGAGGGCTCCTTTTTTCAATGTAGGCAAATGAATCTTGTCTGAGTTGACAATAGCTCATCTAGAAATATATACACCTCCCTGCATATTCTGAGTAAATGCTCATCATGGTACTGATGCACACAACTCCATCAAAATATTAAGTGGTACCATTCCCACCAAAAGAAATAGACTTATCTAAAACTATCTTCCAAGATCAAAGCCTTCAGTATGGATTACACCTCAACATAAAGAAAACAAAAATCCTCATAACTGGACCAGTAAGCAACATCATGACAAATGGAGAAAATATTGAAGTTGTCAAGGATTTCATTTTACTTGGATCCACAATCAGTGCCCATGGAAGCAGCTGTCAAGAAATTAAACCACAAATTGAATTAGGCAAATCTGCTGCAAAAGACCTCTTTAAAGTGTTAAGAAGCAAAGATGGCACTTTAAGGACTAAGCTGTGCCTGAACGAAATCATGGTGTTTTCAATCGCCTTGTATGCGTGTGAAAGCCGGACAATGAATAAGGAAGACTGAAAAAGAATTGATGCATTTGAATTACAATGTTGGGGAAGAATATTGAATATGCCATGGATTGCCAGAAGAACAAACAAATCTATTTGGAAACAATAGAGCCACAATGCTCATTAGATGTAAGGATGGTAAGGCTTCATCTCACATACTTTGGACATGTTGTCAGGAGGGACCAGTCCCTAGAGAAGGACATCATGCTTGGTAAAATAGAGGGTCAGGAAAAAAGAGGAATACCCTCAATGAGACGGATTGACACAGTGGCTGCAACAATGGGCTCAAGCATAACAATGATTGTGAGGATGGCACAGGACCAGATAGCATTTGGTTCTGTTGTATAAAGGGTCGCTACAAGTTGGAACCGACTGGACAGCACCTAACAACAACAACAAAAGTATCTCCTAGAATAATCCATTGCTACAGAAACTTATAATAATTTTAAAGGCAATAAGGTGTAATTAGCACGTTAGGATAATCATTTGGAAACATGACAGTGTGTAATTTAAAATTGTTTTATTAATGTAATGTGTTAGCAACTTGTCAAACACAATGGCTTTTAATTGGCAATAGACATTTTGACAGTATAACCAAAACACACCCTAGAATAAAGTACTTTAACATGTTCCCTTAAAAAATAAAACTGAATTTTGTTGCATAGCAACCATAACAGCCTTTCTCTTTTTTTAGGAAATAATAAGGAAATGATTTCCTAAGTGTTGGAAGAAAGAGGCTTTGCACTTAGGAGCTAAGTGCTGATTGATATTTTCATAAGCTGATGTTTAAACATTGTCAGCAGGTATAATTTTATGACAATAGTACATTTTCTTTTCTGTTTTTATATTAGGTGTCAAGACTCCCCCCCACCCGTTTAGATTGAGTATTCTAAATTTTTGTAATCAAAATGTGTTTCTTAAATCTAGGTATTATTTTTAGTTACAAAAACAAACTATAGTTTCCCACTGGGGAATTGGAGAAAAATGATTCAGTTATTTTTGATATCTTCAATAATAAAATTTTCAAATACTAAATCTTACATTGATAGTATTAAATGACTATTTCTACGTAAATTATGCCTTTTTTGCATTTTTGATTATAAGGTTCAGTAAAAGGTAGTTCCAACTGGATAAAATGTGAAAAGATTAAACACTATGCATAATACAAAAATATTTCTATATGGTTTTTAAAAGATTTTGTAGATTATTGCATAATGTTTTGGATTTACAATATCTTTTTTTTTTTTAATTGAGATTTAGGTGAAAGTTTATAGAGCAAATTAATTTCTCGTTAAACAATTAAACAAATTGTTTTGTGACATTGGTTGCCAGCCCTGCGATGTGTCAACACTGTCCCCTTTTCCACCCCAGATTCCCTGTTCCCATTGGTCAAGTTTTCCTATCCCTTCTTGCCTTACCTTTGTTTTAGGGCTGGTGTGCCCATTAATCTCATATACACGATTGAACTATGAAGCATATTCCTCACGTGTGTTATTGTTGGCCTCATAGACCTGTCTAATCTTTGGCTGAAGGGTGAACCACAGGAGTGCCTTCAGTACTGAGTTAAAAGGGTGTCAGGGACCATACTCTCGGGATTTCTCCAGTCTCTGTCAGACCAGCAAGCCTAGTCTTTTGGGTTTTTTTGTAAATTTGAATTTTGTTCTACATTTTTCTCCCATTCTGGGTGGGACCCTCTATTGTGATCCCTGCCAGAGCAGTCGGTGGTGATAATCAGGCACCGTTTAGTTATTCTGGGCTCAGTCTGGTGGAGATTGTACTAGTTGTGGTCCATTTGTCCTTTGGATTAATCTTTCCCTTGTGTATTTGGTCTTCTTCGTTCTCCTTCGCTCTAGCCAAGAGAGGACCAGTAGATCTATCTTAGATGGCCGCTCCCAGGCTTTTAAGACCATAGTTTGCTTCTCACCACAGTCAGATGTAGAACATTTTCTTTATAGACTGTTATGCCAATTGAGCTAGATGTCCCCCGAGATCATGGTCCCCAGCCCTTGGCTCGGGAGCTCTATCTCTCGGGGCATTTGGATGTGTCTGTGAAGCTTCTGTGATTTTGCCCTGGTCAAGTTGTACTGACTTCCCCAGTATTTTGTACTGTCTTACCCTTCACCACAGTTACCACTTATCTACTATCTAGTTAATGTTTTTCCCTCCCCGTCCATAACCATCAAAGATTGTTTCTTTCTGTGGAAACATTTTTATGTGGTTTTTTTTTTGTTGTTGTTGTTCTCATAATGCAATCTTTTTTAAATTTTTTTTTATTGTACTTTAGATGAAGGTTTACAGAACAAATAGTTTCTCATTAAACAGTTAGTACACATATTGTTTTATGACAATGGTTAACAACCCCACGACATGTCAACACTGTCCCTTCTCAACCTTGGGTTCCCTATTACCAGATTTCCTGTCCCCTGCTGCCTTCTAGTCCTTGCCCCTGGACTGTTGTGCCTTATTAACCTTGTTTTGTTTTATGGGGCTGTCTAATCTTTGGCTCTAGGGTGAACCTTGGGAGTGACTTCATTACTCAGCTAAAAGGGTGTCCAGGGGCCATACTCTCAGGGTTTCTCCAGTCTCTGTCAGGCCAATAAGTCTGGTCTTTTTTTGTGAGTTAGAATTTTGTTCTACATTTTTCTCCAGCTCTGTATGGGACCCTCTATTGTGATCCCAGTCAGAGCAGTCAGTGGTGGTAACCGGGCATCATCTAGTTGTACTGGACTCAGTCTGGTGGAGGCCGTGGTAGTGGTGAGCCATTAGTCCTTTGGACTAATCTTTCCCTTGTATCTTGTTCTCTTCATTCTCCCTTGGTCCTGAAGGGGTGAGACCAGTGGAGTATCTTAGATGGCTGCTCACAGGCTTTTAAGACCCCAGACGCTACTCACCAAGGTAGAATGTAGAACATTGTCTTTATAAACTGTGTTATGCCACTTGAGATGTTCCCTGAGACCATGGTCCCCACAGCCTGCCCAGCAACTCAGTCCCTCAGGGAGTTTGGATGTGTCTACGGAGCTTCCATAACCTTCCCTTGTACAAGTTGTGCAGGTTTCCCCAGTACTGTGTACTGTCTTACTCTTCACCAAAGTTACCACTTACCTATTGTCTATTTAGTATTTCCCCCCCCCCCTCCCATCCCTTGTAACCAACAAAGATTGTTTCTTTTTGTGTGTAAACTATTTCTTGAGCTTTTACAATAGAGGTCTCATACAGTATTTGTCCTTTTGTGATTAACATATTTCACTCAGCATAATGTTCTCCAGTTTCATCCAGGTTAAATGCTTACTGAGACTTTATGTTTTTCCTCTTTATTTTGATAGTAGGTTTGTTAACTTTCTTTGTGGTTACCTTGAAATTTACCCTTATCTTCCTAAGCTTGAAACAGTCTATTATTACCTGGTATCACCTTGTCTTCCTCTCCATTAGAAGGTTCTATAACTACACCATTTATTCCCTGTTTTATTGTTCTGATGTTGTTGTCATTTACAGATTAACTTCTCTGATTCCCTGTTGTATTTCTTTTGGTTTTGGATAGTCCTTGAGTGTTCATTTCCTCGATTGGTATCTGGCTGGTATGATCCTGCTTCCTAGATTCAGCCTGTGAGCTGTTATTGTTTGTTCTCAGATTGAAGGACTCCCTTTAATAATTCTTGTAAGATTGGTTTGACTTTTACTTAGTCCCTTAATTTCTGTTTATCTGGAAATGTCCTAATTTCACCACCATATTTGAACAAGAGTTTTGAAGGATATATTATTCTTGGCTGGCAATTTTTTCTTTCAAGGTTTTATATATGTAATCTCATTGCCTTCTTGCCTGCATGGTTTCTGCTGAACAATCTGAGCTTAGTCTTATTGTTTCTCCTCTGTATGTGACTTTTTGTTTTTCTTGAGCTGCTCTCAGGATTCTTTGTCTTTTGTTTTGGCGAGTGTGATTATGATATGCCTTGGTGATTTTCTTTTGGGGTCTTTCCTATACAGGGTTCTTTAAGCTTCTTGGATGGCCAGCTTTTCATCTTTCATGATATTGGGGAAGTTTTCTGTCAGCAGTTCTTCAATGATCCTCTCTGTGTTTTCTGTTTTCTCCCCCTGTTCTGGAACTCCAATCACTTGCAGATTTTTGCTTTTGATTGTATCCCACATAATTCTCAGGGTCTCTTCATTTGTCTTCATTCTTTTTGCTGATTTTTCCTCAAACAGAGTTATAGCCAAGTGTTTGTCTTCAAGTTTGCTGATCCTGTCTTCCACCATTTCAAGTCTGCTCCTCAGCCCTTCTATGACACGGTCCATTTTTGAAATCTTGTTGTTTATCTCTCGGATTTCTAATTGTTGTTTTTGTGTGATTTCTAGTTGTGAATTTATTTTAGCATTTTGTTCCTGCATTATTTTCCTGAATTCTTCCATTTTTTTGTCTGCATTTTCCATGAATTTGTCTGCCTTTTCCATGAATTTGTCTATTTCTTCCTCATTTTTGTCTGCTTTTTGCTTCATCTTTTGGATAGCTCTAAATATTAGAAATTTGAATTCTCTATCATGTAGTTCTAGTGCCTTTTCTTCTACTGGAAAGTCATCTGGTGTTTTATTTTGAATGCTTACCAGAACCATCCTGTCCTGTTTTTGTAAATGTTTTGATACTGTCTGCTGTCTTCAGGGCATTTGGTAGTTATTTTCCTAGTTAACTGATTGTAGATTTGTTTATTTCATCCTGCTTTTTTGTTTTATTTGGTTATGTCTGAGCAGGTGGGCTGTGTGTTCTTTGTTGTTTCCTCGTCTGTGGGCACGATAGTTTTCACCTCCTTCTCCAATTGGCAAGGTCAGTCCCTCAGATATGGTACAGCAGGGCGGGTCTAGCTGAAGAGGAGTTGCTGGGGTGGGTTGTTTGTGGCACGTACTAGGGCCAACATGGCGGGCTGGTAATCAGTGCAGGGAAGGTTCCGGTAAGCTGTGCCTGTACTGCTTGGGGGTGTGACGTTCAGTGCATGGTGCAGGTAGGCAGGAAGGAAGGGGGAGATTGTGATGTGTGGAGCTAAGATGGGTATGAGAAAGAGGAGAGAGAGGAGAAAGGAACAGGAGCCAAAAACATACAAACAAATGAAAAAGAGTGCTAAGGGAGCTTGCTTTTGGAGTGGAGACCTGAGAGACTGAGAAATGGAGAAAAACAAAAGGGAGAAGAAGAAGAAGAAAAAAGAAAAGAAAAAAATGAATAAATAAAAATCAGACAAAAAAAGAAAAAAGAAAAGAAAAGCCCCCAGGGATCCCACCGATGCAGCTGTGAAGTCTGGGGGGAAGTTGTTCCCAGGCAGTGAAGTACAGACTGGCAAAAGGGGTAGAGGTGTCACTCAGAGCCAGGTATTCAGGAGACAGGAAGAGAAGGTAGGTATAAGAGAGACAAGAAACTGAGTAATGAAGAAAGACAAAAAGGGAAAACAAGAAAACAAAACAAACAAACAAAAAAGACCAAGAAATCCCCCCCAAAACACAAACAAACAAGAAAAAAGAAATGCCCTCAGGGGTAGGTCCCAAGTCACGCAGTACTGCCCAGCTAGAATGAGCTCCTAATTCGAAAAAACAAAAAGAAAACAAACAAAGAAATAATTCAAAACAAACAAACAAAAAGCCCCAGGATCCCACTAGCATGGCAGCACGGGCTGGGAAGCAGTCCTACACTTGAGTGGTGCTCACAGCCTCTCAGAAAGAAGCAAAGATGGTGCATGGAGCCCAGTATTTGAGAGAAAGGAGAGGGAGGTGGTGAGAGGGATGGAAGACATCAAAAGAAGCCGAAAAAGGCAACACCAGCAGCCAAGAAATGGCGTTCAGGGAGCCGGCCAATGCAGGCAGGTGGAATCCAATCAGCACTGGGGTGAAGCCAGTGCTTCCCGGCTAAGAGACTGTGGCTGCAGGAAGCAGAGGAGGCCGAGCAGAGGTGAAGAAGAGTGGGGAGTGGGAAAGTGTGTATTGCTGGTTACTGGTTGTTCTGTCTCCTGCTGGAAGGTCCATGAAGCTGCTTTCCTGTACCCCCTGTTCACCGATTTCCGATAGGAATCCAAGATGGCAGATTCGTGCTGTGTTAGCTGATAGGGGACTTCTGCATGTATCTCTCCCCACTCTCTGTTCTCTGTCAGTTTCTTATTCCATTCAGTGCTTAGCTGAGTTCTTTATCACTTCATTTGATGCTTAGGGTTTCAGGATAGATGTTTTCTCTGTTTCGCTTTGTTTTTCAGATCTTTGCTGTGGATGGACGGTGCGGTGCTTCTGTCTATAGCACCATGTTTCCTGGAAGTCTTCATGTGTTTTTATCATAGTGGTCTCATACAGTATTTATCCTTCGGTGAATGACTTATTTCACTCAGCATAATGCCCTCCAGATTCATCCATGTTGTGAGATGTTTTGCAGATTCATCATTGTTCTTTATGGTTGTGTAGTATTCCATTGTGTGTATGTACCATAGTTTGTTTATCCATTCATCTGTTGATGAGAACTTAGGTTGTTTCCATCTTTTTGCTATTGTGAATAATGCTGCAGTGAATATGGGTGTGCATATGTCTATTCATGGGATGGCTCTTATTTCTCTAGAATATATTCCTAAGAGTGGGATTGCAGAATCACATGGTATTTCTATTTCTAGCTTTTTAAAGAAGCACCATATTGTTTTCCAAAATGGTTGTACCATTTTGCATTCCCACCAGCAGTACACATGAGTTCCAATCTCCCTGCAACCTCTCCAATATTTGTTATTTTGTTTTTTGGATTCATGCCAGTGATGCTGGGGTGAGATGGAATCTCATCATAGTTTTGATTCACATTTCTCTAATGGCTAATGATTGTCAGCATTTCCTCATGTGTCTATTAGCTGCCTGAATGTCTTCTTTGGTGAAGTGTCTGTTCAAATCCTTTGCCCATTTTTTAATTGGATTATTTGTTTTTTTATTGTAGAGGTGTTGGATTTTCCTATAGATTTTAGAGATTAGAACTTTGTCGAATTTGTCATACACAAAATTTTTTTCCTAGTCTGTAGTTTCTCTTTTTGTGAAGTTTTTTGATGAGCTTAAGTATTTAATTTTTAGGAGATTCCATTTATCCAGCTTATCTTCTGGTGTTTGTGTATTGTTAATTATGGTTTGTATGCTGTTTACACCATATATTAGGACCTCTAGTGTTGATTGTATTTTTTCTTCCATGATCTTTATCGTTTTTGGTTTTATATTTAGGTCTTTGATACATTTTGAATTAGTTTTTGTGTATGGTGTAAGGAATGGATCCTGTTTCATTTTTTTACAGATGGACATCCAGTTTTGCCAGCACCATTTGTGAAAGAGACTGCCTTTTCCCCATTTAATCTACTTTGGGCCTTTGTCAAAGATCAGGTGGCCTAGGTATTTACATCTGGGTTCTTGATTCTGTTCCATTGGTCAATGTGTCTGTCGTTATACCAGTACCACACTGTTTTGACTACGGTAGCTGTATAGTAGGTTCTGAGGTCAGGTACCGAGAGACCTCCTACTTTGTTTGTTTTCTTCAATAATGCTTTACTTATCTAGGGCCTCTTTCCTTTCCATATAAAGTTAATGATTATTTTTTCCATCTCTTTAAAGAATGTGTTGGTATTCAGATTGGGATTGCTTTGTGTTTGTAAATTGCTATGATATAATTTTTTTAAAGGAACATTAACAATAATCTTGAATTGAGAAAGTAGGAAAATTGTGTCCCAAGGATCCTAACCAGTTGCCGTGGAATCAACTGACTTGTGGTGGTCCCATTTGTATCAGAGAAGAACTGTGCTCCGTAGGGTTTTCAATGGATGATTTTTTTGGAGTAGATCACCAGACCTTTCTTCCAAGGCAACTCTGGGTGGACTTGAACCTCCAACCTTTCTGTTAGCAACCAAGTATTTTAATGTTTGCATTACCCAAGGAGTCCAAGTAGAAACTAAACTACCCTTCATAACCTAGCCTTGAAAACCCTCTGGATCACTTCTGCCACATTCTGTTTATTAGAAGCCAGTCACTAGGTCCTGCCTATATTCAAGAGAGAAAATTAGATTTTATCTTTAATAAGAGGAATGTCAAATAATTTGTTGTTGGTGGGTGTCATCAAGTCAATTCCAACTCGTAGCAACCAACTCCATGTTATAGAGTAGAACCACCTATAGGGTTTTCTTGGCTGTAATCTTTATAGAAGCAGATCTCCTGGTCTTTCTCCATGTGGTCGCTGGGTGAGTTGAACTGCCTACCTTTTGTTTAGCAGCAGCATCACAATGACATGTTAATTATTTATATTTTGTATGTTCAAAATTTAACTAATTCAATAAAAAAGAAATAAATTATAACTAAATATATTGCAATTATATCAAGTAGTGATTAATTTATATGATTTTACTCCTAAAAACATCAAATAATTAAGATGTAAATTGAAAATAATAAAATAATGCACTTAATTAGTGACATACAAGATAAACGTGGAACAGGTGTATTCCTATATAGCAGCCATCATCAGTTAAGAGAAAAAAAATTAGTTATGACAAAAATAAAATAATATAAATTTTTTAGGATAATTCATAGAGAGAAATAAGTTTCATCTATTTGTAAAAAACAGCCAGAACTTTATTGCGGTTAAATAATTCTGCTTTATGCTTCTACTTTTGCCCAGTGAGACTTCTGCCCACAGTAACTTCTTGTTGTGCTAGTTCTCTCTGATTCTGACCTTGCCTTCCAGACTCTAGGAAGACTTCCGAGAGTCGCTCCCACAGTGCCAATATCCACCTTCATTGCAGCAAAAGCCACACTCTTTCCCCACTAGAAAACAAAGTCTCCATGCAATGGCCATGGCTCTGTTGCCAATGAGTACCCCCCACCCCGGCCTCATGTTGCTTGGTGCATTGGAGAACTTCGTGGAAGCCAGGACAATTTGAACACAAGCTGATTAAGGGCAGCTCCATCCAGGGTCTGACACAAGAGATGGGTTGATGAGGCTGGGTTCGAAGATAAAGATGCTCATGTAGTGACATTTTCAATGTTGCTCTCTATTTGCTATGCGGAAAAAATGCACAGCAGAACTTCCATTATCTTTGTTCGGCGGGTACTTTAACATATGCTAAATGTGTGTGTTATAGTCCATCCATCATTTGCCTTCTGCTCACAATATCTCAGCTTCCTTGCCTTGGATGTTTGCTGATTTCATGATTTCTCTTCTTTCATTCTGTAAATATCAGATAGACTCAGTTCATGATTTCCTTACATGTATTTCAGGTGAACACATCATGTTCCATTAAATCTCTTTATAGGATTGCAAGCTTTAATAAAGTAAACTGGGAAAGGGTTTTGAGAGAACTCATCTTAAATTGTGACACTAGGGTGGCTGCTTACCCACCCACTGTAAAGTTCAGCTTTCTAATATAAGACTCAATGCACATTAATGAAATATTTGATTGATAATAATAATGATGCATAGTAAAGATTTACAAACACATACAAACTGTTTCAGTTAATTATTCTATGCTTAAAGAGCTTCCCATTGGTATAAAAATTCACTGAAGAGCTGACTTGCCAAAATTAGGAAGCCAGCTGGGGGGTAAGGGTGGTAGGGTGGCATCAGCCTTCCTTGGACACTTTTTGGCTGTAGTTGCAGTGAGTGCAAGAAAAATGCAAATGTTAAAGCTGTGTTTGGAATAGTCTCCAAGACAAAGCCAGGAACAAGAGTCCAAATTCATTGGCAACAAAGTGGCTGGGTCAACCAGTCTACAGATGCCAAGAAAAAATGAAACCTTCCTAATTAATAGAGTGTAACTGTAAATATAATTCCATTCCATAGGGCCATTTGGTGTTGAGAGAAATAGAATATGAGAATAAAGAGAGAAATAAACAACCTAACATTTGTTATTTCAATTTATCAAGGTTCTCCTTAATGAGTGTAGTAAAACTCATCTTAATATGTGAGTGTTGAATCTTATTATCATCAAGCCAGAATTATATATTCTTTATTATGAACCAGTCACCCTTAGAAGCTCTATTACCTGATTCAGGACACTAAAATTTCAGTAAACAATTTATTCCACTTGCCCTTATCAGAGGAAAAATCAGCTACTGTCCTGGGTCTATTGAATTCCTTAGTAATTAAACAACTGCTTTCTTTGTATGGGAGCTACACGATTAAGAGCCATTAAATGAGCTAGATTCATATTTGAGAATGATGACCCATACATATGAAAGGTTAAGTTTGAAAATCAGCCTAAGCATAATCATTGAAAATATAAAGCCTTTGGAGTCTCACAATCCCCTGATGATTTTAATGTCTGTTAGTTTTCCTCAGGGGTTCAAACAATTTCCCGAGAGGTTATACACAAGAATCCCCTGGGAATCTTGTTCAAATGTAGATTCTGATTCAGTATATCTGGAGTGAAAATGAAAATTCTCAGCAAGGAACTTATTAGAAATACAAATTCTCAGCACAAGTTTAAACCAGAATGAACTGGTGGTAGGGTTCAAAGTCCTAGTTTTCCTGGTGGCACAGTGGTTAAAGTACTTGGCTGTAAACCGAAAGGTCCGTGGTTGGAACTCACAAGTTGTTCTGCAGGAAAAAGATGTGGCAGTCTGCTTCCGTAAAGATTTCAGCCTTGGAAATCCTATGCGGCAGTTCTGCTCTGCTCTATAGGGTCACTATGTGTTGGAATTGACTCCATGGCAATTGGTTTTTTTTTTTTTTTTTTTTTTGTCAGTACTGCGCACACAGTAAGCACTCCATAAATACTTCAAGAGCTGGATGCTAGAGGTATTAAATTCCTGAATATGTGTTGTTTGTACCATCTAAAATGTTAGCAGTGCCTCGTGTATAATGTTGTTGTTGTTAGGTGCTGTCAAGTCATTTCCGACTCATGGCGACCCTATGGACGACAGAACGAACTACTGCCCAGTCCTGCACCATCCTCACAAATATTATTATGCTTGAGCCTGTTATTACAGCCACTGGGTCAGTCCATCTTGTTGAGGGTCTTCCTCTTTTTTTGTTGACCCTCTACTTTGTCAAGCATGATGTCCTTCTCCAGGGACTGATCCCTCCTCATAACATGTCCAAAGTATGTGAAACATAGTCTCATTATCTTTGTTTCTGAGGAGCATTCTGGTTGTACTTCTTCCAAGACAGATTTGTTCTTTCTTTTGGCAGTCCTTGGTACATTTAATATAATGTTCCTCTCCCATGCATCTGTCAGTTTGTTGTACTGTGGGGACTTGTATATTGCTGTCATGCTAGAAACTATGCCAAAAACCAGCAGAGTCATTCATGGTGGACAGGTTTCAGCTGAGCTTTCAGACTAAGACAGACTAGGAAGAAGGACCTGGTGGTCTACTCCTGAAAACAATTAGCCAGTAAAAACTTGTGAATAGCAGTGGAAGATTGTGTATAATATGGTGACTAACATATTTGTCTACTGAGTGGATAAATACACAACATTTTTCAGTTGCTCATTTTTAAAAACAAATATATTTACTAGACATTTGGAATCCTTTGCTCATTTGCCATTTCACGAACAAAAATGCAATAACAATTTATAAACAGTGTAAATGAAAACATGCACTTGTTCTTTCTGTATTTCACTTTTCAAAGGACATCTATTTTGGCTAAAGCAGGAAATAAAAATGAAGCGCTGCCTGTTCCACTGTAAACATCATGAAGAAGTGTAGAAGGTGGAAATGCTTGCTTTCCTCTCACCTTGCTTATCACCGACATAACAGTGTGGGACAGCATTTCCCAAGTGCTGGGTCCCACAGAAACAACCCCAGCTGGGGGTGACTCAGGTAGGGGCTGGCCAGGCCAGAAAGACTTACTCATAAAAGCCGAAAAGAATGCTTGTTTAAGAAAGAAAATCAGCTTACATTTGAGATGTAAACAATGCTTGCATTCATCTAAAAATTTATGCCAATTGATCAGTGTATAGAGTTTAGTTAGGGGTTACTATAGAAAACTGTAAACATGGCATAGCAGAAACATCTGACCTCTTCTAACTTCATGAGGGGAAGAGAGAATCACCATCAGCATCAACAGCCCAAGGCTGACTGTTATCAGGTGGAAGTCAGACATACCTCCACCCTCCAAACCTTTTACCAGTTCTAACACCAGCCATCCCTTCCATGGAACTCTCTACTTCTCTGCTGGGTTTGATAATTTGTTGCAACGGGTACACAGAACTCACAAACCATACTTACAGTTATGGGGTTTATTAGGGAAATAATAGATTACGGTTCAGGATACAGTTCTTTGATGAAGGCAGCCTCTTCTCAGCCATGACCACAGGCAGGCCTCTCTCTGGCCCTCCATCTCATGGCCCCTCAACTCCCTGGCCCCTCTGCCTAGCCTCTGCCCCGCTCAGGCGAGCATTACAAAGATCTTTAGCTCCGCCGTCAAGTGCTTGGAAGCACCCTACTCTGCCAAGAAGCCTCAGCCCAAAGGCTCTCAGCTCTGTCACTCCATGGGTCTGCACACTCACTGTAACCAACTTTCTCTGTTGGCTGGGAAGCCCACCATGCTGTCTCATTCCAGTCTTTTGGTTCTGCCATCACCATTTCTCTGTCTCTGCTTCTCGCCATCTCTCACCATCTCTGCTGTGACCTCTCTCTCTCTCTGTCTCCTGGGTTTAGGAAGTTCTCAGTGTAGGGACCCCAGGTCCAAAGGATATGCTCCACTCCTGTCTCTTCTTCTTGATGGCTGTGATGTCCCCCACCTTTTCTCTGGGATTGGCTCTCTTTTTTAAGCCTAGCGGGATGGCAAAATTGACCAATCCCCTCATTAGGCTTCCACACATCTTATTTGCATGTTCCCACAACCTCAGGGTTTCATGTACCTTATTTGCATACTTAGCAGGCTATCCAATCCCCTTGATAGGCAACAAACACTGTATTTGCATAGTCCCACCCAATCATTTTGTAAGAGTCACAAAGACTATGGCTAGAAGGGTGATATTAGGTAATTTGCTGCACTGCAAAAATCAAAATCAAATCCACTGCTATCAAGTCGATTCTGACTCATAGCAACTTTATAAGACAGAGTAGAACTACTTCATAGTGTTTCCAAGGCTGTAATCTTTACCGAAGCAGACTGCCACATCTTTCTCCCAAGGAGCCGCTGGTGTGTTTGAACTGCCAACATTTTGGTTAGCAGTCAAGTGCTTAACTGCTTGTGCCATGAGGGCTCCTTGTTCCTATAGAAATGGCACTTAAATCTGCCTTGTATTGTGATGACAACTTAATATCAAATATAAACATCTTTATTTTAGAAATAAACTTTTATTTGCCTCCAAGTATTTCCTAAGTACCACCGTATGTTTATAACCTTCTAGAAGAGGCCCTCTGGCACGTAAATTAGTTACAGACAAACTGACTAAAATTAACAGGTAATTATTTAATAGCTTTTTCTTTAAATTGCTCTTTCATAGGTTTCGAAGAAATGTGGAAGTTTATGACCAAAATATATAATAAATGTAAATAAGACTGAAACTTAAAATGTCTTCTAAGTATTGCATTGTGAGCAATGAAATAGTCCCTGAGTAAGTAAAAATTAGTAACGGCATTGTTGAAAATCAGAATTGTAAAATGTTGTGCTGTTGACATATTCTCCACTTTTCCTCATGGAAACTGGTGTGCACAGTCTCTACAAAGTCCCAGATGTCAGTAGTTATTTTTTGGCATGTTTATATGGGTTGCAGTCTTAACAGAAGCAAAAGTAAGGTCTCCTTTAGGAATGAGAAAAGCTTGTCATCACAGAAGTTCTCAACTTAGTAATAAAATTTCATGTACAAGCCAGATACAGAGAGGCCATTTATGAATGACTGCCTTTATCGAGTGTTAGTTCAAACAGAACACCTTGTACAAAACGTTCCAGCTTCTACATGGGCAAACAGTTGGCTTTTGATCCAGTAGACCTCTGAGCAATCTCTCCATATGTCCAAATATTTAATTCCTGCTAAATATTTGGGAGGTGAAGACAAGGCATTTTGAGTTCGTTAATTTTTAAAGGCTGAGTAAATGAGAGCTTTTAGGAAGCTATTCCACTTTTAATCTGGAAACAGTGAATGAAAACTTACTAAACAAACAGCACTCAAAAGGGCTGACTTTACTACTGAGCCATAGTTGTAGACTGCTCAGCTTATAAAAGAGAATGACTTTTTGCCAAGCGATTTTAATGTGTTTTCCTAGTGTCGTACAACATATTCTTAATGGAAACTTGGTGACTATCAGTCAGGGTTCTCCAGAGAGACAGAGCCAATAGAAGATGTGTGTGTGTATTTGTATACACACACACCTCTTGCTCTTTCTCTGTATATCTATATATCTACATCTATGTCTCTATGTCTATATATACAATTTATTTCACGAAATTGACTCACATGATTATGGGGACTAGCAAGTCTGAAATCTGTAGGGCACGTCGGGAGGTGGAAGCTCAGGCCAGATTTTTATGGTACGGTTTGAGGCAAAATTCTTTCTGTGGGAAATCTCAGTTTTTGCCTTAAGGCCTTCAACTGATTGGATAAGGCCCACCTACGTTATCAAGCTATTGAAAGTCAACTGATTGTAGATGTTAACCACATCTACTAAATACCTTCACAGCAACATCCAGACCAGTGTTTGACCAAATAACCAGGCACCATAGCCTAGCCAAGTTGACACACGAAATTAATCATCAGGGTAACACACAGCTACTTTTGTTTATTTGGTCGAAGAACTAGTTGTTCCCATAGTTCTCTCCCTCAGTTTATATATATACATACACATGCTCTATCTACAGTGCCACATGCCATATATATGAGATACCATGATTAATGAGTTAGTTATGAAAATAAATTACGATGTTGAATAGTGTTTCATGATTTTAAAGCATTTTTACAGAGTTAAATCATTTCATCTTCAAAACAACCTGATGGGCTGGAGCATTTATTATTTTTCTCTGTTTCGCACATGAACAAATTACAATGGAGGGAGGTCACATGAGCCTCTCTCAGCCTTTCACCCCCACTGAGGTCATCTGGCTGGTGTACATAGAGTTGAGCACAGGACTCAAGGTGTCAGGTCTCTTTTCTTCTCCGTGTACAGTAGCTGCACACCAGTGGAGCACAAAGGGAGTTCAGTGAGAGCAGTTCACCCAGGTGTGAGAATCAAGGGAAGCTTTGTCTACAGACAATTTAAAAACAATAACAAAATTGGCTAAAAGTCGATCTGATTTTTCCTATCATCAGTGATGAAATCTCCCTGCAGGGGTGGAACTCTCCCGCTGCCCCACCTTAGCACACCACGCTATCACACAGTGCTACAAAGAAGTAGAAAAAGAATTACCAGATGAGGTATCTTTTGTGTTTTAATAATCCAGCCCTCCCTCCCTCATGGGACTAACATCAACGAAACCATTCATTTAACTAAATTACCAGTCTTATCTACATGTTCAACAAAAATTATTATTCGTTCTGGGACAATAGATAAGTGGCTTTGTCCAAGGTTGATTGTGTGCAATAAATGCCCCATTAATATTAATAACTTTATAATAATGCCGTATTCATAGAATGTGTGTAAAACGAGGAAATATTCATTTTTAAATGATCTTTGACAAGCAGGGGAGTTCTTTGGGATTAAATCTGATGCCAATTGGGAATTATATTGTGAAAAACAAAAAGGGGAACATTGTCCAAGATGCCAACTCTCCTCGTCAATTTTAAAAAGCAGTATTAATATACTATTTCTTAAAATGAACTCCAGAATTATCTCAAGTGAGGTAGTAAGAAGTAAATGCTATTAGTTAATCTGTTCTCTGTAGTTGTATTTCCAGCTCTTTACATCTGAGCATGTAGAAAGCTCTTCTAATTTATTGTATCTTGGAGAATTTAATTTAGCATAATACTTTCAAGGAAGAAATGCAAATTCAAGTCTCAGTGAGAAACCTATGCACTGACCATTAGCTATCAAGGCCACTGGATGATCTTTGAAAGGAAATACAAGGATCACCTTCTTCTCAGGTGATTTTACAAGAGAAGATATCATAGAGCTATAATATGCAGGTTAGGACAAGAATTGTGCTAATAGATGGTTGAGGCTTGATAGCAGATTCTTGGAGAAAGGGATCCAAATTCAATGCCCAAAGAGGGCCGATCATATGAAATGAGACAAGAGGACCCCTAGTGAACCTTTCAAAGGGGGACTGTTGTTAGGTGCCATTGAATGGGTTCTGACTCGTAGAGACCCTATGTACAACAGAACGAAACACTGCCCAGTCCTGCACCATCCTCACAATTGTTGCTATGTTTGAGCTCATTGTTGCAGCCACTGTGTCAATCCATCTCATTGAAGGTCTTCCTCTTTTTCACTGACTCTCTGCTTTATCAAGCATAATGTCCTTCTCCAAGGACTGGTCCCTCCTGATAACATGTCCCATGTACATGAGATGAAGTCTCGTCGTCCTCACTTCTAAGGTGTATTCTGGCTGTACTTCTCCCAAGACAGACTTGTTCGTTCTTCTGGCTGTCCATGGTATACTCAATATTCTTCACCAACACTGTAATTCAAAGGCGTCAATTTTTCTTCAATCTTCCTTATTCGTTGTCCAGCTTTCACATCTAAATGAAGCGATTGAAAATACCATGGCTTGGGTCAGGTGCACCTTAGTCCTCAAAGAGACATCTGTGCTTTTTAACACTTTCAAGAGGTCTTTTGCAGCAGATTTGCCCAATGCAATACCTCTACTTCTACTCAATTCTAGCCAACAGTCACAAGCAGAAGGTGGGTCTAATGTTGATAAATCTTCCAATTTTTTTCAAAGAAACCAGAAATCCAAATTGTCCTTTGAAATCTCTAGATATCTAAATATTGGCAATTAACTTAAAATACATATAGAAAGAACTATGCAGGCCAGGCAAAACCCATTTGTGATCTTCCAGTTATTAATCTCTTTTTCAGCTCTTAGTACCGTAAATCTGATCTTGTTAACATAATCTCAGTCCATTTCATATTTCATCTGGAAAGGAATGTTGTGCATAGTGTGGGAACATGCATGCTGAGCACAAATACGTACATAATGGATCATTTTGCCGGTGATAGGAAGTGCAGAGGGGTGAGACGTAACTTGGTAGAACGTCACTGGAGATCTTTGAATGTAGGTACCAGAATAGTTTTCCTAATGGAAACTGCTGATTCTCTCTCATTCAGATCAAGCTGTGAGAACTAACCAGAATGAGCATCCTTTTGACTTTGTTTATACATCCCAAAGTCCCCTCCCTGTCTCCTTTGCTCGTCCTCATCTTGTTGTTGGGGGCTAATGAGTCAATTTCGACTTATGGCAACACCATAAGTGATAGAGTAGAATGGCCCCATAGGGTTTTCTTGGCTGTATCTTTACTGGAGCAGATCACTAGATCTTTCTGTTCCAGAACAACTAAGTGTGTTTAAACCACTGACCTTTTGGTTAGCAACTGAGTGCTTAACCATTGCGCCACCAGGGCTCCTTGTCCTCATCTTTATGTACTGCTTTTTGAGCAAATACATTTTTGTGTGTGTGTGATTGTTAGGACACTCTCTTTTCCCTGCTTTTTAGAAATCTTTGTCTTTACCCCCCCCCCCCCACCCCAGGTTCTGACTGTGAGCACAGCCCCTCTCCGTGGGGAACTGCATGTGAAGAATTAGGGAAGGAGGCTGGAGAGTGAGACAATTCAAGGCTCTGGCTAATGTTGCAAAATGCTTCTCAGCATGAGAGAACAAAGACTTTCCAGACACCCACAATGTCATCCTGTCTCTCGTGACCCTCCCTCTCCCATCCCTGTCCCTCTATACGTGAGGTCCAGGTGCTGTCTCTAAAATTAGGAGCTGTTAAGTCTGATTTTCACCCCATTCCACAGGATCAGCTTGCATGAATCTGTGCATGTAATAAAAGCTGTGTCTACACACGGATGGAGTCGATCACTGTACTTAAATTACTAATTAAATGAGAAAAAAACGCAGTCAAACTGATGGATTGGATTCCCCAGGCATGTGTCTGAACTGACTGAATTCATTTAAAGTGGCTGTGCTGCTAGCTCTGTGTAGACACAACCTATATCTGGTGCTGGTTTTCACACCTTTGGAAAGGGTTAGCTACCCAAACTGCTCTAGAAAAGTGCAATTTTAGAACACGCAGTGAATATGCATCCAAGATCTGAACTGTTGTTAACTGATCATTTGTAGAAACAGAACATAACGGGGAGGAAAATGCCTACAGACAATCTCTCTTCAATGTTTTTGGTTTAGAAAGAATGAGAAAAAAAATAGAGGGACTAGAACAACGGTTTTTAACTTTTATTCTTAGCATAAATCAGGAGGCTCATTTTTCAGTCTTTTCCTATAGAATTCAATTAAAGGTCAGATTTGTAATGGAGATCCTAATTATTAATGTGTTGCCATTTTAATTATTAATACGTTGAAATATCTGCATAATGGATAAAGAAAATGCCCAACAACAACTTTGGTAGCATCTGAAGATCCTTCAAAATATTTTTCAGCTTTTCTTTCATGGGATCACATAAATCATTTTTAATGCACATTTATTCAAAATATTATAAAGGTAAAAGATTTGTTACCATTTATTAGAAAAAGCTTTAGCTTAGCCATACCTATTTGGTTCTAAAATATTTTTTTAAAAGTGAGTGGTATAGAAACCATCAAAGAAAAAAAAGAGTAAATATAATTTTTTTATTATTTTATAGAATTTAACTCCCTGATTTCTAAAGAATAACTTGGTTTAAGATCTATTTTAACCATACCTAATGTAAATCTAGTTTGTTTCACAAAGATATCAAATCTAAACATCATAACTAGAGTTTTGAACAGGCAGAAACATGTTACATATGTGACATTCTTTACTGTAAGCTGTTGAAATTTGCTTTTCTAAATTTGCAATTTATCAGTATCTTGAAATGTCTGTTTCTGCTATTAAGAAAAACAAACAAACAAACACAAAATTCTGCCAGAATTACACAGCAAATAGAAGATTGAAATTATAATATTACCTATCAGGTAATTAAAATTCAGTTCAAGGGAAAGATGCTTTCTCCATGGGTTATGTTTTTCTGTTTTCAAGAAGGTATTATGATAAAAACGTTTTTTTTCAATTCCAAGCACCATTTAAAAATTAACATCAGTTTACTTTGATTCATATAGTTATAATTAAACTATACAACCTCAAATATTGAGAATAATTTTAAAGGTTATTTATATAAACATGTTAAAATTATTGTCCCCAAGAGTCAATTAATCCCCCTTTTAAAAGGAGGAAGGGGGGCCAGAATCTTTCAGCTGCAAAGAAATAATTTGTCAGGGATGTTTGAGGGCAGGATTAGTGCTACTGACAAAAATGAGCTTTTCAATAGCTAATGTGATATTTATTAGGGTTCAGTTTAACCAATGTTAGTAATTATAAGAGACACAAAATTCACTATTAATTAGTTCATCATCAATTATTTAGAAGTAGGCCTTTAAAGGATGGCCACTTTCAAGCCTGTTTTCTGTGTTCGGTGTGGATTTCCTTCCTACATTTCTTTACTTTAATTCCTTTTTATTTGGTAAAAACTTTACTTTCATTATTTATCACAGCTAGTAGGTTAAAAGTGTTTGTTCTGTTAAAGATTGCTGTCAAACTATGAGTTCTTTTTTTTAATAGTGTGTCATGATTCAATGCTTACGTAGAATAGATGATATTTTAAAAGAGAAAAGATTTTTTTAAATTCCCAAATCTCAGTTTAAAATACCATTCTTCTGATGAAAACAGTGTACACGATTTGAACAGAAGGAATTGCCGGAAATCCTCACCCTCCAGAATATGGAATTAATAGGGAAGTCATAGTTAGCACAATGAACTCTTATAACCTGAGGCCGAAGAACATTGTCTTAGTTATCTAGCGCTGCTATAACAGAAATACTACTAGTGGATGGCTTTAACAAAGAGAAATTTATTTTCTCACAGTCTAGTACGCTAGAAGTTCAAATTTAGGGCATCGACTCCAGGGGAAGGCTTTCTCTGTTGGCTCTAGAGGAAGGTCCTTGTTGTCAATCTTCCTCTGGACTAGGAGTTTCTCCGTGCAGGAACCCCGTGTCCAAAGGGCCCACTCTGCTCCCGGGGCTGCTTTCTTGGTGGTATGAGGTTCCCCTGTTTCTCTGCTCACTTCTCTCTTTTATGTCTCAAGAGATTGCCTCAAGACACAATCCAATCTTGTAGATTGAGTCCTCCCTCACTAACATAACTGCTGCCCATCCTCTCTCATTAACATCAAAGAGGCAGGATTTACAACATATAGGAAAATCACAGAATACCCTGAATCATGGCCCAGCCAAACGGATACACACATTTTTTGGGAGACAGAATTCAATCCATGACAAACATCTTTAGGGATTTTTCTTTCTTGTGAATAAAGTAAATAAAATATAGGCCTAGTATGTATAGCAAGAGGACATCTGTTTGATTTGACTGTACTTCAATATCAAACATATCAAAGATCATGAAGAAGGTGTTGGATGGGGCAATGTTTTGTTCTGTCATACAGATGGTTGCCATGAGTCAGAGCCGACAGAAGGCAACTAACAACAGGTCATTTAAAATCTATATCACTTATGGCTGTACTCTTTTTTCTCCTTCCTTCCTTCATTCAGACATTTACTGAGTACCTATTTTATATACAGTTCTATTCATAACAAGCTTCCTGACAACAAACGCACGTCAAATGGCAACAACAATATTAGAAGACATTGTTTCAGGTTTCAAAGGCAGAATACAACCAAAGGGGATAAGGTAAGTAGAAAACGGTAGCAATTAAGAGAAAATATCATCTTTTCTTATTAAAATTTTTATGTACTGAAATTTCATTTATTTTATTTAATCTTGTTTACTGAAAAAAATTCACTCAGACTTACTTATATAGATTTTGAAAGTAATACATAACTCTTGTTTTTTGTTGTTAGGTGCCATAAAGTCAATTTTTGACTCGTGACTACTTCATGTGACAGAGTAGAACTGCCCCCATAGGGTTCTCTAGGCTGTAATCCTCTTGGTGGGTCCGAACCAACCTTTCAGGTTAGCAGCTGAGCACTTAACAGTTGCGCTACCAAAGCTCCTATATCACTCTTAGGTTTACACGTACTGGAAAATAAATTAGCATGTTCACAATGATCCTTCCCTTTTTTACGAGTTCCTCTGAGTCACAGATGTCCGTGTGTCCTATGTAACAGTGGCCTCTGTGTCACCATGAACATTGGTTCTGCAGCATTTCTTAAATCAGTGCTCCTCTGTCGCCTCTGAGCTTTCCTTTAACAGTCGTTGATGTTTATGTACTCCCCTGCTGTAAAAATATAAAGAGATTTTATTTCAGTCAACTTCAAATGACTGGAAAACAATCACAGGATAAAATCATCTTACAGCAATAGCTTTTCATTGAGCTGTTCCTTAATGGTGTTTTATCATGTTTCAAGATGAAACCTCCCACATATTACAAATATGCAATAAGAAGGCATCTCAGTCCTATGATGAGGGCTCTTTTAATGTAGCTCAGTTTTGCCTACTTACTCTTTCTTAGTCACAAAGACAAGAACAAAAAACGAAGAGCTTTTATAACCCATATCTTTTATGATTCTGAGCCCGCCATTAGCTGGGGAGAAACGCTCTGGCTTAAAACCACTCAAGAGATCGGGTTCTGTGGTTAGCACAACCACAGACCACAGGTATCCTTAAAAGCCAAGGTCTGCTTAGAGGTGAAGGTCAGGATGAGATGCAGTAGTTTGGAAGGAAAGAAATTCTCCTCCAAAGAGGAAGATTTATTGATAGCAGTTCTTGGTTGGTTTAATAGTAGCTGTAAAACTCAACAAATTCAATTTAGTGTTGTTTTGAGGGAATGAGGAAACAATATGAAATACACAAAACCAACAGGCTTAGAGTCTCAGATGACAAACAGTTTCACCAATTATATGATTCAATTAAAAAAATGTTTACTTCATTTAAAAAAAAATAGTGACTCCAAGGAATAAAATAATGAAGAGGTGTTATCCATGCCTTCCAAACTCTCGTCTATTCCATTAAACAACAAAATGACCCTCTCTCAATCCTAAAATATAGTTTTACATGCTTAAGATATCTAAAATCTGGATTTTTCTTATAAGCAAGGTACACATTTACTGTGATATTCCCGCCCCACACACATTCTGTTAATAATTTGATGATATATCTTATACGCAATTGTTACTTAAATTCCAGGAAAGACAAAACTGATGGCCAGTGTTATTGATATAGAGTTAGGTACCTTGCCTTTTCTATGTAGCCTGTCACAGTGGTCTTGTTTTTACTTAATTTATTAATTGCATAATTTTCTTGTCCACTTCTAGAACACAGGGTACTTTAGGGCAAATCACGTGCCTGTCTTGGTGACTACCTGATCCCCAGTGCTTAAAACACAGTTGATCTCTGGAAGTATCTGTTGACTAAATGAATTGTATAGTTGTTGGAACCATTATAAGCATTTTATTTTCATTGTTCTAATGGTCTACTTATATTTTCCATCTATTCTTATCAGTGTTTGTTTGTTGCAAGGCTCAGATATTCACTTAACCTTAAAAATAAGAAACAACAAAAAAAGTATTGGTGGATCTAAGAGAACATCTTGGATCCCTAATGCGGAAGTGCAGCTGGGCTCCATAGGCCTGGAGTCAGGTGCCTGTGCCCTCCATTTCCTGGTCTTCTTTTCTCTCTTCTCTTTCCCTCTCAGTATCCATTTCTCTTTGCCTTTCTTTCTTTTCATTTTTTATCTTCTCAAAGGCAGCGTAAGTCTTTCTCTCTCTTCTCTCACTTTGGGTCTGCCCAGTCACCCTTCTTCAACTTTCTCTGTCTTCATGTCTCATTAGAAGAATTGAAAAATATTGTATGACTGGGACACACAGAGAGCGGTGGAATTTCAGAATTCAGAGAAACTTTGAAAATGATCTAGTTTAACACCCTTTATTTTAAATAAAGCTGAGGAGAGAAGAGCCAGATAGTTTAAAAGAATAACCCGAGATCACCTAGATACTGTGAGATCCAGAAAGAAAAAGCTTTAGCTACCGTCTCCCAGGGAGAATGAGCATTTATTTCAGGAGAAATAACAATGATAAAGGAAATTGATATGCCTCAATAATGAAACATGTGAAGGAAAATAGCTTCTAAATTAGGAGGTTTAAATTATAGAATATTTTGAAAACATAGCTGTTTGATTATTTTCAAATATAAACAGAAGCTATCCTAACCTCATGTTATTGGGTCGACAGATATTCAGGATTCATATGAGAACTGGTTAATTTACATATTTTTATTCATTCTGCTTCTTAAAAAAAAGAAGCTACCCTAACTTCATGATATTTCCTAGATAGATTTTCAACATTCACATGAGAAGTAATTAATTTGCTTATTTTATTGACTCTGTTCCTAAAACACTTTAGAGTATCTAAAAAAGTACTTTCTTATGTGTTAAAATGTCATAGCATACCCAGTTTAAAATAGTAAAAGGCATATGAGTATCAGACTTGTTTAACCAAGGGAAACTTGGGAATGAGTAGATTCTGCATTAGTAATGTTGTATTTTGATATTGAAATGTACTTAGTATTTCATCCTGCCCTAGTGCCGCTATTTTACTCAGATGTAACATAAGCAGAAACACGGATGTGCTCACCTCTGTGTGTGTGTGCGTGCACACGCCTGTGCACAAAATCACACATGACACAAATTCTCACACGAACATAAACTCACTCTTCAAGTACTCCTGCAGAAAGACTTAGTTGTACGACTGCCTTGGAAAAGTGACCAAGCCACTCCACCTCTAGCTTCTCACTTGTAAAGCTTGTCACATAGCCCTGCTGAGAGTATAAATGGCAAGTTGTGTTCCGCAGCTGGAGATCCTTGGAAGATAAGTATTAATTCAAGATATTTTGTTTAGTGTGAAGTGTGTTACCCATTTATGAGCCCCTGGAGAATAATTTTTAAAGCAAATAAGAAGGCATATCCTTGCATATTCCATAAAGAGCATGTGGCATGGATAAAACAGAATAGAGGCAACAATAGAACCTAGGAAACATCTGGTTTTCTGGAAAACAATTTTATTCAAAGAAAGGGCAAGGTCAATGTCAATGCTATCAAAATTGATGTACAGAAGAGAAATTATAATGTCATCAAATTTTATAGCCACTGGAATCACCAAGCATGTGTACAAGTACGTTCAGGACACCAGGAAAATCTCTGTTTCATGGACATATTTTCATCTCAATAGAGACAATTGAACACCTTGAAATAAACAAAATTGAGGAAGAGAAAATAAATAAATTTGAATTGTTAGAGAAAAAGGTACATTTAATGTAGCATATCAAGTAAATAAGTTATTTTCCCCTAGATTAACATCCATTTAATTAACTGATTAAAATCAAAATGGACTTTAAAGAGAAATATTGATTTTTAAAAGTGGAAAAATACGATTTTCGTCTTTGAAAAGTAGTTAGAAATTAAGGTCAATAGCAAACCTTTTAAATACCAAAAAAGTATGAACACTTCAGATAACTTCAGTACATTTTTCTATTTTACTTCAGTACTGATGCTGTTTCCTAAGGGGGAAAATTACTTGTAAACAGGAAAAATTAAAATATGTGTATATATATACACACACACACATATATATACACAGAGTTTAAAAGATCTTATGTCCTGAAACCATTCATTATTTGCTTTTTCTTATGTGAGGAAATGTGTATAGAATTTCAACATTTAATAGTATGAAATCCCATTGTGTGAAGACAATATAATCCCCAAAACCAAACCAGTTGTTGAATAAATTCCAACACAAGTTACCCTATAGGACAGAGAAGAACTTCCCCACAGAATGTCCAAGGCTGTAACCTTTACAGAGGCAAACTGCCACATTTTTCTTCCAAGAAGCTGATGGCTTCGAACCTTTGACCTTTCAGTTGGTTAGCAGACAGCGCTTAACTACAGTGCCACCGGGGCTCCTTGAAGTTAATATAGTCCCTTAAAATACTGGTAAAATTAACTATGCAATACATTGTGAAAATTAAAAGAATTTTAGAATATTTTCTCTCTTGACATTAGATATAAATGAGAATACATGTAAAACAATGATCAATACCATAAAAGAGTGAAAATGAAATTTTAAGGTAGTTTTGGAAATGAGCTTATTGGAATATCCCTCAGGATTGAATGAAAAGAAATTATCACCATATAGCAACAACATGTGGGAAGGTTTAAGGAGAAAATTACAGATTTTTTTCCAGTCTCTACACGTGAAGAAAATTTTTTTTAAACGTAGTTTAAACTAAAAGTGAAAAAAAAGTTATTTGGATCAAGAAGTTCCTTCCTTACGTTGTTTTTTATGGGAAAGATAACAGGCTTCTGATTACCATTAAATTAAGATAAAGTAAAATAAAGTTGAGGAAAGAAAAAAAGGGAATGACTTTTATTGACCCAGTTGTCAATGACTTAGTGTACGACATAAAACTTGCACACAAATAACTTCCAAGACTAGTTCTCACCTGTTAGTTATGACTTTGCGGGTTGACCTTAAAAAATGAAAAGTTTTAAGGCATGTATTTTGGAGTAAGTTAAGGATATTAAATCACCAGTTTTAGGAAGAAGTTGTCCAAGTGTTCTGAAGGAGCAGAAATTGAAGGACATAGTCTCCATTTCCAAGAATAGAAAGTGTTTCTCAAGAATGGAAAGATACCCCCATGGTATCCAGCCATAGGAAAGACCTCCATAATTACAGATCAGTGAGCCAGGAAACTGACATAGTATAATTAAGGACAGAATAATCTCACACTTGTAGAAAGTACAAATGAATAGGGCTATGTCCCCAAAACACAGCTAAGATTGAAAACCCCAGAGAAGGTCAGTGGAGACAGTCACAGGAATCAACAGTGAGGAGTTTTATTTAACTTGAAAACAAATAGCTTATGAAGACTGATAAAATGATTAAAATCTGCAGAAAGTTAATGAAACCATGAAGTCACTCCCCAGATGATGAATGGAAACGTAATCAAAGATGTTAAACTCTTAATATTAGTATTACTTTGTAATATGCCTTAAATATATATTAATATTATTTTATCCCCTTGTTTTTATAGTTACATAGAACTCACTGTAGTAATTTCTCATGAAAAAAGATAAAGCAGATCTTTTTTATAAGGAAGGCTATCAACTAGTTCTTTTATTGTGGTGAATATACATGTAACAAAACATTTGTCTCAATTCTGATGCTGAGTTTTCATCAGAAAGACATGCTATAAATACACCCTGAGTTGTGAGGATTTCGTATACTGATAACATATTGAAATGATAATATTTTGGATATCCTGGGTTAAATAAAATATCTTATTAAAATTAAAAAAAAACTCATTTCAACAGTCTTCCCATGCACACAGTTCAGTGACATTGATCGTGCCCATCACGGTGTTCTATCATCACCTTTATCCATCCCCAAATACCAACTAAAGTTTTAATGTCCCAATTTCAATATAACATATTTAGGCCATGAACTACAGCTGGGAAAATGAAATCATTTATATAATAGCTGTTGGACCACTCCTATCTCTGTCCCATTTCCTGAATCTGGAACATAGTTGGCTTAGGGTTAGTATGATGATGATTCTAAGAACATATCAGACAGGAAGCTGTTCAGAACACACGAACGTTCCTGTTTTTCTCTGACCTATCCAGTTATGTTATTTTGAATAGTTTTTATTTAGCTGATTGAACCCTCCTCCGTTTTTTGTTCGCAGTTAGCAAGTGTTTTATTCAAAATGACATCTTTAATTTGATTTTATGATTATTGAATTGTTGTTATAACGTAGACTATTTTTCTGTCTGTAAGATGAAAAAAAAAAAAAATTTAAATCCAAAATTATGCCTGATCCGAAGATAGCTAAAAAGACCCACCAGAAATGGCTTCCATTTTGAACAATGGAAAAACCAGTGTTCTTACCAGTGAAAACGAATCGGAGTAAAAATAGTTTATGGTAATATTATGTCTCCTTCAAGAAAGAATTTTCTCCTACGGTACTAAAATGTTATCATCAAAATATATCTGACTTTTGACTTTCTGTACATCACTTGAGAAGTGACTGGTGAAACTATCATACAACTCCACATATTTTTCCACTTCACTGAGATAGCAGATGGACCCTCAAAGCTTAAACAGGTATGCTGAGGGTGTTATGGGAGATTTCTGTTGTGCCTTAATCCCTTCATTATATTTGCCATACACGTGACCTGGGTTGTTTTAATCAAGATTATTAAAAGCAACTCATGAAACTGTTTCATCTCTGAGAAAGTATGTTTAACTCGATTAAGAAAAAAAAAAAAAAAAGCAAATAGAGTCAAAGTCTCCTTAAAGCCATATACATTTTAAAGCTGATCTTTAATCTTGTTTGAGGAGGAAAGGCATTGAGGGACTTGGATCTAACTTAAGTAAATGGAAACTAAATAATGATACTAACTTATACCTAGTTGAAACTAGCATTAATCAAATAAAGATTTGGAAAGCAGAAACAATGAAGATTCTCTTTAGGTTCCCCTGCTCCCTGCCTGCTTCATCAGCTGCATGCCAAAAAAAAAAAAAAAAAAATCCAACCCAACCCATTGCCTTTGACTCTGACTCATAGCGACCCTACAGGACAGAGTAGAACTGCCCCATAGGGTTTCCAAGGAGTGTATGATGGATTCGAACTGCCAACCTTAGGCACTGCATAGACACTGATTATGCCTGTAAAAATGTGTAAAGTCCAGAATCAAACAGTTCAAATGCAGAGTCTTTTAATGAATATTAGATGAGTGTCCTAGCCACATGCAGGCACATGGCGGCGCTTGACAGAGAATTCTACACGCTTACAGTGGGCACTTCACTAGTAATCTACAAAAAATCTGTAACAATACCACCTTAAACACAAGGACCATGAACGCGTAAGAAAAGGAATGTACATCCTCCATGCACTTGTGAAAACATCTGCAAAATAAGAACTGAGAACAGCATGCATTTAAATGCAGTAACTAGTCTAACTAGCATTGAAAAGAGAGTTTCATAGCTTAATAGTGGTTATTTAAAACAATAACAACAACTTTAAATTAGTACTGAAGAAGAGAACAAGATGCACTTATTTGAATAACAATGTGAGAGAGTTGTAGGTTAGAATATGCACAAAATTTTGAGAGTTAGCCATTTGAGTGGTTTATTGAAAGATATTCTGAAATCTCCTGAAGAGGTTTAAAACAACAACATGATATTGAGCTTTGATGGTTTAATTGCAGCTTTGTCACAGCAAATGACTTGAATAAAAATGTTTTTGCTGCGGTGCTGTGTTGCAAATACTTTCAACATTTGAAAGTTCTTGAGTTAACTATGTTGTTAAAAAAAAAAAAAGTCAGGTATTGTTTTCCTCTCATCCACTTATCAAGATCCTGATATCATATCTAACAAAGATATTAATAATACTGATCATATATGTATCTAATACAGATATTAATAATACTGATCATATCTATCTATAGATATAGATGGAGCCCTGGTGGTGCAGTAGTTAGGAGTTATGTCTGCTCACCAAAGGGTCAGCAGTTTGAATCCACCAGCCGCTCCTTGGAAACCCCACGGGGCAGTTCTACTCTGTCTTATAGGGTCGCTATGAGTAGGAATCGACTTGAAGGCAACAAGTTTGTTTTTCATGGTATAGATATAAATAGATAGATGGATGGATAGATGGATGGATGGGTGGATAGATGGACGCATGGATGGATGGGTGGGTGGGTGGGAGGGTAGGTGGGTAGATAGATAGATAACAGAAAGCACTGTATTGAATAAACAATGTGACAATGATCTGCAAACTAGTGCTATCAGTTCTAATTTTGGGATCTGTAATTGGCTTTCCTCATAGCATGATGAATTCCATAAACTTTGGTGTAATTTTACAAATTATTAAATGCATGAATTGGGAACACACTGCTACCTCACAGGCTCGTTCTAAAATAAAACTAGTAAAACTGATTCATTGTAAAGATTTAAAGTTATAATTAAGTTAACTAGTAAGGTAAAAACATTATGGTGTTTGTATAAACAGAATCCCCACTTAGAAGCTGATAAAAAATAATTAGTACAAATTTGTAAAAAATGGTGGTTGTTGCAAAGACATTGTACAATGGAGGAGATGAATGTTGGAAACAATGAGGTCAGTACGCAGTAGTTTTAGTCTGTGAGTGGCTCTGGAATTTCAGCAAGTGCCATCCAAGTGAACAAGGAAATTAGCATAAACAGAACACAGAAGTAGAACAGCTAAGAAAAGATGAACTACTCCCAAATTACCAAATTGACCATAAATGAAGTATGTAGGCAGAAGGATGAGTCTTGAGAGAGAAAGATTTCAGCACTGATGTTTAGCTGTCAAAGAGTTAAGTCACTTTAAATTGCAGACAATCAAAAAGCTACTCTGGAGAGCTAATTTTGCCTTTTGCTTCTAACGCAAGAAATACCCGCACATCTGGAAAGAAAGATGATATTGGTGTTAACATAGAGGTCCGCTGCCATGTTGTTGTTCTAGCTTGACAGATTCTACTGTGAGAAGAATTCCATTGATATATGCATTTTGGAGGGAAAAAAGTAAGGTTACAGAAACTCTGATAAATATGTTTTCCTGACTCAAACACTAAGTTCTTACAGATGTAAAACAATTATTCCTCAACAGTAGACGTCATTCCAACAGACCATGCCAATAGTTGAGAATATGAATCTTCCAGGTCTGAATTTACTCATTCTCACATTATCAATGTTGGGCTCTCTTTGTCAGGGAAGACCCAGCAGTGGCAAAGGAAAACAAGAGCATTTCTTCAATATGAGATTATTCTGTAGCCTAGCCAGGAACCATCAAAGTCTATAGAAGCACAAGAAACAGAGCTGACAAAATTCACATTTGAAAAGCTGCCTCTCAGCAATGACTTGTTGAAAATTTAATTCTCTAAACGGGTCCTCAGATGACAATAACCTCCAGAACAATCAACCACTATGTCAGCTCTTGTAGAAGACATCAAGACTTTCTCTTTTTTTCTTTTTGTATTTCTTTTTTTATTTTTTCCCATACAAAAATTTATACATATATTGTTATGTGACTCTAATTGCTCTCCCCATATTGTGACAGAACACTCCTTCTTTCCACCCATGATTCCCCATGTCCATTCAACCAGCTCCTAACCCTTTCTACCTTCCCATCTCACCTCTGGACAGAAGCTGCCCCTTTAGTCTCTTGTATCTATTGACCTAAGAGGCACACTCCTCACGACTATCATTTTACGTCCCACAGTCCAGACCAATCACTGTCTGAAGAGTTGGCCTTGGAAATTGTTTTAGTTCTGGGCTGATAGAGAAACCAGGGGCCATGCTTTTCAGGGTTCCTCCAGTCTCAGTCAGACCATTAAGTCTGGTCTTCTTACTAGAATTTGAGTTCTGCACCCCACCTTTCTCCTGCTCCATCCGGGACTCTCTGTTGTGTTCCCTGTCAGGGTGGTCATTGGTGATAGCCAGGCACCATCTAGTTCTTCTGGTCTCAGGCTGATGAAGTCTCTGGTTTATGTTGCCCTTTCTGTCTCTTGGGCTAATATTTTCCTAGTGTCTTTGGTGTTCTTCATTCTCCTTTACTCCAGGTGGTCGGGACCAATTGATGCATCTTAGATGGCCACTTGCAAACTTTTAAGACTTCCAGATGTCACTTACCAAGGTAGGATGCAGAACATTTTCTTAATAAGTTTTGTTATGCCAATTGACCAAGATGTCCCCTGAAAGCATGGTCCCCAGACCCCTACCCCTGCTACTCTGTCCTTCAAAGTGTTTGATTGTATGCAGGAAAATTCTTAGGTTTAGTCCAGTTGTGCTGACTTCCCCTGTAGTGTGTGCTGTCCTTCCCTTCACCTAATTCTTATCTACTATCTAGTTAGTAAATAACCCTCACCCTCCCTCCCCATCCCCATAACCATCAAAGAGTGTTTTCTTCTGTGTTGAAACCTTTTCTTGAGTTCTTATAATAGTGGTCTTACACAATATTTCTCCTTCTGAGACTGACTAAATTCATTCAGCATAATACCCTCCAGCTTCCACCATGTTATGAGACGTTACATGGCTTCATCGTTGTTCTTTATTGTTGCCTAGTATTCCACTGTGTGGATGTACCATAATTTGTTTATCCATTTGTCCGTTGATGGGCACCTAGGTTGTTTCCATCTTTTTGCTATTTTGGACAGTGCTGCAATGAATATCGGTGTGCATATATCTATTTGTGTGGCAGCTCTTATTTCTCTAAGATATATTCCAAGGAGAGGGATAGCTGGATTGTATGGTACTTCTATTTGTAGCTTTTTAAAGAAACACCAAATTGATTTGATGCACCAAATCAATTTTGAAAGTGGTTGTAACACCAACAGTGTATAAGTTTTCCGGTCTCTCCACAACCTCTCTAGCGTTTATTATTTTGTGTTTTTTGGATTAATGCTAGCCTTGTTGGGGTGAGATGATATCTCATGGTAGTTTTGATCTGCATTTCTGCAATGGCTAGTGATCGTGAGCATTTCTTCATGTGTCTGTTAGCCACCTGCATATCTTCTTTGGCAAAGTGCCTGTTCATATCCTTTGCCCATTTTTAAATTGGGTTATTTGTCTTTTTGTTGTTGAGGTTTTGCAGTATCTTATAGATTTCAGAGATTAGACACTGATAGGATTTTTCGTAGCCAAAATTGTTTTCCCTGTCTATAGGTTGCCTTTTGACTCTTTTGGTGAAGTCTTTTGATGAGCATTAAGTGTTTGATTTTTAGGAGCTCCCATTTATCTAGTCTCTCTTCTGGTGCTTGTGCATTGTTACTTATGGTTCATATTGTGTTTATGCCATGTATTAGGGCTCTTAGCATTGTCCCTATTTTTTCTTCCATGATCTTTATTGTTTTTCGAATTTATACTTAAGTCTTTGATTCATTCTGAGTTAGTTTTTGTGCATGGTGTGAGGTATGGGTCTTGTTTCAGTTATTGATTTCCGCTCTTATGGCTTTATGTTCAGAAAAGATGCTTTGTAATATTTTGATTCTTTGGATTCTGTTAAGTCTTGCTTTATGGCCTAATATGTGGTCTATTCTGATTTTGTGTTTGCTGAGTCTTTATATTTTTCTAGTTTTTTATTTTGACTTGTAGGATTGTTAGTTTCCTTTGTGGTTACCTTAATATTTACCCTTATTTTTCTAAGTTTATACCAGTCTTTTATTTCTTTATATTGCCTTGACTTCCTCTCCATAAGAAAAATCTATGTCTACATTTTTTAAGTCCCTCTTTTTTGTTTTAATATTGTCATCTTTTACATATTGACTTGTGTTTCTCTATTTTCAGTGTTTTAGCTTTGATTTACTTCTTTTACTTCCCTGTCTGGTTGATATCTGGTTGCTCTGTCTGTGTTCTAGTCTTGGGTTGTTACCTGATGTTACTGGTTCTCTAACTGGAGAACTTCCTTTAGCATTTCTTGTAATTTTGGTTTGGTTTTTGCAAATTCCCTAAATTTCTGTTTATCTGGAAATGCTCTAATTTCACCATCATATTTGAGAGACAGTTTTGCTGGATATATAATTCTTGGCTGGCAGTTTTTTTCCTTCAAGGCTTTATACATGTCATCCCATTGCCTTCTTGCCTTCATGGTTTCTGCTGAGTAGTCCAAGCTTATTCTTATTGACTCTCTTTTGTAGATGACTTTTCATTTATCCCTAGCAACTCTTAAAATTCTTTATCTTTGGTTTTGGCAAGTTTGATTTTAATATGTCTTGGTGACTTTCGTTTAGGATCTACTTTATGTGGGGTTCAATGATAGATATCTTGTCATCTTTCACGATATTAGGGAAGTTTTCTGGCAACAAATCTTGAACAGTTCTGTCTGTATTTTCTGTTATCCCCCCCGTTCTGGTACTCCAATCACTCATAGGTTATTCCTCTTGATAGAATCCTACATAATTCTTAGAGTTTCTTCATTTTTTTAATCCTTTTATCTGATTTCTCCTCAAATAGGTTGGTGTCAAGTGCTTTATCTTCAGGCTCTCTCATTCTGACTTCCATTGCCTCAATTCTGCTCCTATGACTTTCTATTGAGTTGTCTAATTCTGACATTTTATTGTTAATATTCTGGATTTCTGACTGCTGTCTCTCTATGCATTCTTGTAGCCTGTTGAATTTGTCATTATGCTCTTTTCTAATCTTTTTAATTTCCTCTATTGTGTGTTCTGCATTTTGCTTAGTTTCCTTCCTAATTTCTTAAAGAGTTCTGTATATTAATCTTTTGTATTGTGCCTCTGGTAATTCCAAGAAATTTTCCTCCTCTGGAAAATTTCTAGATGCTTTCTTTTTGCGGGGGTGAGCTTGCTGAAGCCATCATGGATTGCTTCTTTATGTGATTTGATACTGACTGCTGTCTCCGAGCCATCAATAATTTATTATATTTCTTTATTTTATGTTTTCTTACTGTGTCCTAGCTTCTTGTTTTGTTTTGATATGCCCAAATAGGCTGCTTGTATGAGCTAGTTTGATTATTCGCACCTAAGAAGCTCTAATGTCCTGTCACCAGGTGGTTAGATCTGTTACTAGGTATGGGAGCCCAGGAGTCCACCCACTCCTCCTCTATGGATTCACCTCAGGTGCCCAGATAGCTAGCCACCAAGTGTGTGGTGCAGGCTCTCACTTACAGTCCTAGACAGGCATGGGTGATTGGTGTAGGCACAGGCATTTGGCTGCAGCAGGGGGACACACTCTGAGCAAGGCAGGGGGCTGAAGGCCACCCTTGCGTCTCCAGGAAGAAGGCGTATCCCTGTTCCCTAGAGGGTGTGGGTTTTGCAGCCAGACTATGACCAGCTAATGCTGTTGGTTGTAAGGACTAGGGGGCACCTTTTATTCATGTGCCACTGTCACAGGTGGCTAGGTAGCATGGGTGAAGCCACCAGTCCTAGGACCCCTAATGTGGGTATGTGAAGACCCTGCTTAATGGGCAGAGCAGTGTCAAATGTCAAAAACTTGCCACTTCACAGCTGAAACAGTTGAAGTTAAATTTCTGGTATATACCCTGTTGGACCATGGTAATGAGGACCTACACTGTTGAGGTGGGCCCACACAAGTCTATGCAGGGGGAAAGACACTCAAAGTCCGTGGATCCCTTATGCTTGTGCCTGAACAAATGAGCTGTGTCTACCCTGGGTTCCTGGCTCAGGGGAGCCAGGGTTTTATTTTTTCCCCTGTTTGTTTATTTGTTCACTCTCCAAGGCAGGGAGAATGACTCCGGGCATGTGACGGATCCTACTTCCGGCCCAGGGGACTTGGCAATTGCTGAAGCCGTCCAGGATCCAGTGCAGAGCAGGGAGTGGGGAGGTAAATGGGAGAGAGGTTTTTCCTTAAGGGGAGTGTTTTAGATCCATGCAGTAAACTGTACGCAGGTACTTATCTTTGGTCGAGGGTTGCTTCTCACTGGTTCTGTGTGGCCAAGTAGACTCTCAGCAGCTGGGTCTCTCCAGGTGTGGAATACGCCTCCCGAGTAGTGCTTGCCTGTCTCATTGCTCTCGACTGGTCAGGTCTGGCAACTCCTTGCTGCTTCTGAACAGTCTCTCCCTACCTCTGCCACTCCGTCTGGTTCCTCAACTCTGCCTTTGATACTCATGGATCCCAGATTGCCATATATAATTGAATCACTTGTTTTTTAGGGTCTTTGTTCTAAGAGGGTCCACCAGAAGCATCTGACTACTCCACCATCTTGGCCCCGCTCTCCCTTTTTTTTTTGAGGAAAAAAAAAATCTTAGGTTCCAGTGCTCAGTGCTCAATGTCTTTTATCTCTCTCTCTCTCACACACACACATACACATACATACACACACACACAAAGTCTTCTATTAAAAGCACCATAAAAATCCCTCAATGAACATAAAATATTACAAAAATCATCCCCAAAATAGTAGGATTCAGTAATTTGAAGAATAAGATTATCTTAACTTCATTAAGATCTAAGTGAAAGTGTGTGCTTCTTGTATGGTCAGAATAAAATTAGTGAGCTGTAATGTTGCTTTTGGATTGAAGGTTAAAGGCAGAGTTAAAAGTTTGGAGTACAAAGGCAAGACAAACATATCTAAAGAAATCATATTGTTAAAACACATAAACAAAAGCTTTGTTTCACTAATAAGGATAGTAGATTTTTTTTTTTAAACTAAGTGGGATGTGTAGTATCACAGAAGTAGAATATATATGTGAAGAGAAAACCAAGGTCCACATACAGATAATTTCTAATAGACAAAGTAATAAATGTCTTAATTTGCAGCTTTATACACAGTACCCACAGAACCCACAATCGTACTGCATAGTGGTGCTGTAAAGAACTTCTACTCTAATTTGTAAGAAAAGAAAAAGCCAAATATAGAGTACATGCAGACATGCACACACACAAGCAGACATGATTAAAGCATATACATAAAATCGATACTTCTCATACTACATAGAAGAGATATTTTGGGGATTATCTTGGTACTCACAAAAGAAAATTTGTTCAATATATTCTCACTAAACAATTTCCAGGTGTCGGCAAGGAGATACATTCTAAATGGAAATAGAATGCAAAGAAACAAATGAACCAAGGAAGGTAGGTCACTAAATTCTAAAAGGTCACAGTTTATCAGGGGGGACAAGCAGATAAATGAACATTGCAGCTTGCATGTGGTAAGTCCAGTAAAGAAGGTGGGAACGTTTACCCAAGAGAAGGCAAGAAAAAAAAAAAAAGAAGAAAGAAAAGAAACAGATGGAACAAACAGAAAACAGCTAGCAAGATGGTAGATTTTAATCAAATTATATCATTAGTCACATTAAATGTGAACAGTCAAATTATGTCAATTAAAGCACTGAGATCAGCAGCTTGGATTAAACACACACACACACACACACACACACACACACACACACACAAACAAGACTCAACTACATGCACCTACAAGAAGCACACCTTAAATATAGACAGGTTAAAAGTAAGAAGACCACTTGAGGGAAAGATAGACCATTCAAACATAATCAAGAGAAAACTGGAGTCATTTTACTATCAGACACAGTAGACTTCAGAATAAGCAATAAAGAGGAACATCACATAGTGATAATGGGATCAGCTCCCCAAGAAGACGTGAAGTGAACATTCCTGTATGTCCAAAGAACAGAAAATCTCCAGCATCCCTGAAGCGCCCCTATCCTTCCTCTTACAGAAGCTACTCTTCTGACTTTTGTGGTAATTATTTCCCTGCTTTTCTTTATAATGTTATCATATTATCTATGTAATTATTCATCTATCTATGTATTCTAAACTATCGATAATTTAATTTTGCCTGTTTCTTAACTTTATCTGAATAGAATGATAATGTATGAATTATTTTGTGCCTTCATTATTTTGCAAATACTATGTTTTTAAAATTCATCTTATATTTTTATAGGTAGATCTAGATTATTTATTCATATGTCTTCAGCTATTCTATAGAATAAATGTGTCACAAATTATGCATCCTTTCTACGATCAATCTATGATAAATCCACATTTGGATTGTTTAAACTTTTTACTGTTATAAACAAACAATGCTGTGACAAACAGTCCTCTGTGTGTATGTGTGTGTGTGTGTGTGTGTGTGTGTTCATGCACGCATGCACAATATATATTTTGTTTGTTGTTAGGTGCCATCGAGTCTGTTCTGACTCATAGCGGCCCTATGTACAATAGTACAAAACACTGCTGGGTCCTGCAGCATCCTCACAATCATTACTATGTTTGAGCCCATTGCTGCAGCCACTGTGTTAATCCATCTCATTGAGGGGCTTCCTCTTTTTTTGCTGACTTTTTCTTTACCAAGCATGATGTCCCTCTCCAGGGGCTGGTACTGCCTGATAACACGTGTTACAAATACATACATATATATGTATTCTTGTATGGCCAGAATAAAATTAGTGTGCTGTAATGGTGCTTTAGAATTGAAGGTTAAAGGCAGAGTTAAAAGTTTGACTCCATATATATACATATACATATATATATATATATATATATATAT
Source organism: Dugong dugon (assembly GCA_030035585.1). NCBI lineage: Eukaryota > Metazoa > Chordata > Mammalia > Sirenia > Dugongidae > Dugong > Dugong dugon. Next base: position 114,076,664 of record CM057466.1, read on the forward strand.
ATATATATATATGTATGTATGTATGTATGTATGTATGGAGCCCTGGTGGCTCAGTGGTTAAGAACTTGGCTGCTAACCAAAACGTTAGCAGTTGGAATCCACCAGCTGCTCCTTGGAAACCCTATGGACCATTCTACTCTGTCCTATAGGGTCGTTATGAGTCGAAATCAACTCGAGGGCAACAGGTTTTTTGGTGTATATATGTATGTGTATGTGTATATATATATATACACACACACGTATATGCACACACACGCACACACAAATCTGTTGCCTTTTAGTTGGTTCCAACTTATGGTGACCCCACAGGTGTCAGAGTAGACCTGTGCGCCATAGACTTTTCAATGGCTGAGGTTTTGAAAGTAGACAACCAGGACTTTCTTCTGAAACACCTCTGTGTGGGCTCGACCCTCCAACCTTTTGGTTAGCAGCTGGACACGTTAACCATTTGCACCACCCAGAGATAGATGTATCTTGGTTCACACAAGCAGACATTTCTCTAAGATATACTTAGGAGAAGAATTTATCAAATAATTCCAGAGTTTTTTAAAGTGATTATATTTCACTTGCAGATTGATCCTACAACAGTCATTCTTCAACCTCATTATAACCCCCAGTACACCAAATCCTTTGCCTTCTCCTCCTCCAGGAGTCTTTTTCAGTCTTTCTTTATCCACCTAGATACTGTAAGTGAATATTTCAATAACACTTCTGGTGGTACCCTAACTCCTTTGCTCTGCCACTTAGTCATCCAACCCTAGATGAGCCCAACTCTCTCCTGTCTCTTTGCCTGCTCCAAGTATGGGAGTATAGTTAGGGAAAGTCACATAACAAAGTTTGATTTCTCAAAAAAATTCATGACCACCCACAACAACACTACCCAGCAATTCTTCTTACATTAATCTGTTTGACTTGCTTTCATAAACTTACAATATCCGCCTGAACCTCTCCCATGAGCTTCAGATCTCTATTTTTTCCTTCTCCCTACACCCTCACTTGGATATTGAAAAGAAAATTCAAACTGGATATGGCCAAATCTGATACAAGAGCCCCTTCATATCTGGGTCTCTTCTAGTTTTTTCACTCTTGCTGCTTTCAAACCTATTGTCCAAGCCAGAAATCTATGAGTCATTCATATCATCTCCTTCCATCTCCTCTTCCTGCACTCAACACCTTGTTCTTATGGTTAGTTGCCGTCAAGTCAGCTCTGACTCATGGCAACCCTATGCATAACAGAAGGAAATGTTACCTGTTCGTGCACCATCTTCATGATCCTTGGTATGTTTGAGTCCGTTACTGCGCTATTGTGTCAGTCCATTCCATTGAGGGTTTTCCTTGTTTATGCTGGCCCTCTACTTTAACATACACGATGTTCTTTTCTAACAATTGGTCTTTCCTGATGACATGTCCAAAGTAAGCAAGTTGAAGTCTCCTCATCCTGGCTTCTAAGGAGCATTCCAGCTGTATTTCCTCCAGGATTGATTTGTTCATTCTTCTGGAAACCCAAAACCAAACTCATTGCCGTCCGGTCAATTCCAGCTCATAGTGACCCTATAGGTCAGAGCAGAACTGCCCCTGTAAGGTTTCCAAGGAGCAGCTGCTGGATTCGAACTGCCAACCTTTGGTTAGCAGATAAGTTCTTAAACACTATGCCACCAGGGCTCTATTCTTCTGGAAGCCCATGGTATATTTAGTTTTCTTTGCCAACACCGTAATTCAAAGGCATCAGTTCTCCTTCAGTCTTCCTTATTCATTGCCCAGCTTTCACATGCATATGAAGCGATTGAAAATACCATGGCTCGGGTCTGACACACCTTAGTTCTCAAAGTGACATCTTTGCTTTTAAAAACTTTAAGGAGGTCTTTTGCAGCAGATTTGCCACTGCAATATGTTGTTTGATTTCTTGACTGCTGCTTCCATGGATGATGATTGTTGACCCAAGTAGAATGAAATTATTGACAACTTCAATTTCTTCTTCATTTATCAGGATGTTAATTATTGGTCCAACATTCAACATACCCAGGCCGAATGGTCATCTTCTTACAAGACTAGAGCCCTCCACTGGTTATTCCTGCACCCATCCTCATGCCAGCTCAGTTCCCCTTCTTCACTGGCTGTGTTTGCACAACTTTAACGTTTTTAGGGCCAAATAAAGAGAGGAGTTGTGAATTTTCTGTTTCTTTAGCAAAATTTCGAAAGACTGAATGTATTACTTTGTTAATTTAACTAATATTTACTGAACATACATTCTTTGCAAGAAATTCCCCAAACTCATGATGCCCAGATATGAAATGAGTCTTTTAAATTAGAATATCTTCTAGCATTTTCCTTCTTGCTTTCTGAGCCAGAAACCTAGAAGTCATCCATGTTACATCCTTCCATCTCCTCTTAGCAAAAATGTAGTCAGAATCCTGGTGGCCTGAGCAATCCTCAGGAGCCCTGGTGGTGCAGTAGTTAAGAACTAAGGCTGTAAACCAAAAGGCTGGCAGTTCAAATCCACCAGCTGATCTTTGGAAACCTTATGGGGTAGTTCAACTCCGTCCTATAGGGTTGCTGTGAGTTGGAATTAACTTGTTGGCAATGGGTTTTTTTTTTTTTTTTTTGGTTGAGCAATCCTCAGTCCTTATCCTTAAACAATTGTTTATTTAAAGATTTGTTTGTATGATGTTTTGTTTGATTTTGGAGGAAAATACAACATTTTAAAGAAAAAGCACTGTTATTAGCAAAAATCGTTACCTTGGAATAGTTACTTTTGGAACACATTTGGATTTTGTACCATCCCTGTTGTTGTTATTGTTGTTAGCTGCTGTCAAGTCAGCCCTTGACTTATGATGTCCCTATGCACAATGGAACAAAAATCTTCACAGTCCTACATCATCCCCATGATTGAGCCGCAGATAAAATCTGCGATCCATACAGTTTTCATTGGCTAATTTTTGGAAGCATATCTTTAGGCCTTTCTTCCCAGTCTGTCTTAATCTAGAAGCTCCACTGAAACCTGTTTGGCATTATAGCAACATGTAAGCCCCCACTGACAGACAATTGGTAGCTGTGCATGAGGTGCACTGGCTGGGAATTGAACCTGGGTCTTCTGTGTGGAAGGTGGGAATTCTACCACTGTACCACCAAAGCCAAGTCCCATTCCTAGACAGTAGAGTTTTTAAATTTAAATTTTATTTTTTATTTATATTTTTCAGAGGCCACCTTTGGATACATTTTTTATTTGCTTCCAGCAAGGGTTGTTGCATGAACTTTAGTTTGCATAACATACAAGAATGATTCCTTTGCTGAAAGATGATCTTACTACAGCTGAGACATCGTTCTTGAGAATTTTCAGCTGAAAAACAATATCCTCTATATATGCCCCGAAAGCATTTAGTACATATAAGAAAAAAAAAAAAGTCAACATCTAGAGATATGGACTACATCTTGTTGCTGTTGTTGTTGTTAGTTGTGATTGAGTCGATTCCAACTCACGGCGATCCCATGAGTGCAGAGTAGAACTGCTCCATGGGGTTTTCAGGGCTGTGATCTTTCCGAAGCAGATCACCAGACCTGTCTTGTGAAGTGTCTCTGGGTGGGTTTGAACCACCAACCTTTCAGCTAGTAGTTGAGCGCTCTAACTTTTGCATAATCCAGGGACTCCGACACTACATCTAAAACTCAAAACCAAACCCATTGCTGTCAAGTCAGCCCTATAGAACATAGTAGAAATGCCCCATAAGGTGTCCAAAGAGTGGCTGGTGGATTCAAACTGCTGAACTTTTGGTTAGCAGCCTGAGCTCTTAACTGCTGCGCCACCAGGACTCCTAGTGCAGAGGAAGAGGTGTGAAGAGAAAGCAACACTTCTAGAATCCCAAGGGAGGGCTTCCCTCTGTGCCTATGCCCTGCACCTGAATAGCAGCAATCCGGGGCTGCACTTCTAAAAATATCCACCAGAGGTCAGTGGACCCAAGGTAAGCAAAGAGAGGACTCCAAATCTGGACAAACTTAAATATTTAGGACAATTTACATTTGTTCATTACCAAGGTGTTGATGTGCACAGTTTAAAAGCTATAAAATGCCACAAGCAGTATCTTTATTCTTTTAAGAAAATGTGTGAATAGGGGCCACTGGATCCTCTCTTCAATTCTTGTAGACCATGATGCTGGATTGGGGCGGGGGGAGGTTACATGTACAGTTTTTAAATATAGAGAAGTTGTTTTTGTATATACTGGTTCTCATAGAGGGGGAAAACAAACAAACAAAAAAACACCATAAAGCTGATGTTTTCCCAGGAAGAGTTGTGTGTGTTGATGGAGGTTTGAAAGTGTTGTTTTCCCACTTTCGAATCACCTAAAAAGAAATACAGAAAGAAACAAAGGAATGCACAAACCTAAATAAAGCGCCCAGGTGTACCTTGCAATCAGCACAAAAATAGCTCGGCAAGAGGCCTCGAACCTTGTCCCGGTGATTCTATTCCTGCTCAGCATGCTGCTGCAGACCACCACGCAGTGCAGCGGGGATAAGAAGGGAAATTACACGCGCGGTAGAATGCTCACTTCATTCCCCCAGTGATTTGGCCCAACGTTTATATTTTAATATTTACCGCTGGTGTTTCTGCAATTGTTAGGCGCTGTGGGACAAGCACAGTGCGCAGTGACCCTCGGACTCCAGCTGTGCGGTGCCCAGCGTCTGCGCTCTGGCCTGTAATACACGCTGCGTGGGGAGGCTGGCTGTTCCAAGGCACTCAGGTAAGCAGAGTTTATTTATACACAAGCAGGCAGCCAGTTTTCAAATCATCCTCCGTGGTTAAGGCTGGCCAAAAAAAAAAGTGGAAAATGGACAAAACAAACCCCAGAGCCAGAAGGGAGGTCAGAATATACATGTGAAAATATGGTATCATTTGGATGCAAAGTCAGACAGAGAAATTGTTAGAGGTATTTCTACGTTAACACTTTTTTTCTTATTAAAGCAATGCTTACTGATTGTAAAAGATCTGGAGCACAGAGACAAAGCAAGAGAAGAAAATAAAAATTAGGTGTCATTTGAACATTCATAGATAACCCTGTTAAAATGTGTTTGATATTCTTTTACTCTCCTAGATTTACACTTTAAGTTGAGGTTAGTTGCCTAACAATAGAGATAAGATTTTTCCTGGCAGTCAGGCACCCCCCCCCACCAAAAAAAATACTTCCTCTCCAAACCAAATAAAAACAAACAAATCTGTTGCCATTGAGTCAATTCCAATTCACAGCGACCCTATAGGACAAAGTAGAACTGCCCCAGAGGGTCTCCAAGGCTCCAAGGAGCGGCTGGCGGATCTGAACTACTGACCTTTCGGTTAGCAGCAAAACTCTTAACCACTGCACCACCAGGACTCCCCAAACCAAATACTGTATAGTAAAAACAGACAAATGATTTTGAGGGGCATTTTTCAAATCATGAGCCTGGGTGGTATTTAGGAAGAGCTTGGCCATGAGGCCAGATTGACAGGGACTGGAAACTGTTTATCAGCTCTTGTATTAGCTCTGTCCTCTGCTATGAGATACTGAACATTTCTAATGTTCATTTTTTCCAGGTAGGAGAGGATGGCCTTCCATATTACAGTGTTTTAAAATGGATTATAAAATAGCATACATAAAGCACAGCAATAATATGGCGCTCAGAATGATAACTATTATTGCTAAATTCAAATGTTTTAATTCTTCCTTTGGAGTATTCAGGGTAAAACTCAGACCTAACCTGGAAAAAACATTGTCTTTATTGTAAATTGAAACTACGTCATAAATAAACCAAATCCACTGCTATCAAGTCGATGCTCACTTATGAACACTCCATGTATGACAGAGTAGAACTGCTCGATAGGCTTTTCTTGGCTGTAATCTTTATGAAAGCAGATTACAAGGCCTTTCTTTAGCGACACTGCTGGTTAGGTTTGAGCTACCAGCCTTTGGGTTGACAGCCAATCGCAAGCCATTTGCACTACCCTGACACCTTTTGTCATAAATACCTTCCTCAAAATTGGGGTCTCAAGGAGAAAGCTTCCTGAAGAAGTTGAGAAAAGCCGATTTGCAGCTATGGATTTTATGATCAATTGCTTGTCTTATGGGTTCCTTAGGCACACTTTATCTGCAATATGTAACAACTTGCATGGATCCTACTAAGGATGTTCAAACAAGGTCAGGCTACAAACGTGCTGCCAACTGTCAGAGGGGACAATGCCCTCTTGACAGTTCCTTTTGCTCATTGGGAATGTGGGAATGTGGAACGGAGCGTTAGGGACACACATGAAAAGAGCTTTAAAAGCCCGCATGTGTGGAGAAACCACCAAAGATCTGAGAGTAAACACTGTACAAAGACAAGGCAACTGAAGTTGTGAGAGCTGTTGCCCAAGAAGATTTTGAGATGCTGTACTGGGTTGAATACGGTCCCTCAAAATTCATGTCTACCCAGAACCTTAAAATGTGGCCTTTTTGGGAAATAGGGCCTTTGCAGATGCAATTATTTAAATCAAGAGGAGGTCATACTGGATTAGTGTGGATCCTAAATCCAATGACTGGTGTCCTTAGAAGAAGAGGAGAAGAGACACAAAGAGAGAGACACAGAGGGAAGACGGCCACGGAAAGACGGAGGCAGAAACTGGAGTGATGCTGCCACAAGCCAAGGAACACCTGGAGCCATCAGAAGCTGGAAGAGGCATGGGACAGATTCTCCCTAAGAACACCCAGAAGAAATCAGCTCTGCTGATATCCTGACTTCAGTCTTCTAGCCTCCAGAACTGGGGGACAATAATGTGTTATTTTAAGCAACCCAGTTTGTGGTAATTTGTTATGGTAGTTCCCAGAAACTCTTCCTGGCCCTGCAGCTGATCTCCCCAGTCAAAGAGCAAGAGGAACAGGGGAGGTCACCGCCTCTTCCCATGGTGGATACATGAATGGCTTAAATGGCGCCTAGAGGCCGGATAATATTAATTTGGTGTCTTGCACTTAGAAGATGCTTAAAAAAGTCTGCAACTGAATTTTGTTTATGATGTATCATCCATAGCATCATCCAGGGGGTTCTCAAAGATGCTCAATGGACTGTACATGTGAATCCTTGGAGAAGTCAATATGGACAAATAGAGGGACCTCTTGGGAACCAGTGAGGCAAAATGTTCTCTGGAGAAGAACTAGCCAAGAAACTGAAAGGAGGGAAGCCAAATACAAACCAGTTACCATCAAATTGATTCCGACTCACGGTGACCCCATGAGGAAGGAAGTTGGAATGTATTAGCATTTCTTTGTGATCAAAATGTTGTCATGTTTGAATAACCAGACTGTATCCTGGAAAATACTGCAGTGTGCAATTGGCTCATGCTGGTGAGGCCGTCTGAACTCTGTTTGAGGGATGATGATTTTTATGGTATTAATTTTCTAAAAATTGATTTTCGCTCCTTCATTCTTTTCAGTAAAGTTATTTTGAAGAAAATGACATTATGGCCCTGCTACACTAAAAAAAGGCGTCTTTTTTCCTTGTATTTAGATGACAGTTGAGAGGACAACATCCAAATTATCGAGTTGAATGGGGGCTGCTTGTGGGTTGGGTAGAAGGAAACAAACATACCAGGTGAGAAAAGCTCCCTTACTCATTATTCTGGCATTTTTCGAAGCCCATGCTTCATCATTTAACTTCCGTTACTTTCGCATCTTCTTAACTGTGAACAGAGAATTGCTCACAATTCTGAGATGCAATGGTGCATGCTTTCTTATGGATCAATGATAGCATACCTACATACCTGGTAACTAACCCGTAACCCTTTGCCATCTAGTCAATTACGACTCATCATAGCCCTATAGGACAGAGTAGAACTGCCCCATAGGGTTCCCAAGACTGTAAATCTTTATGGAAGCAGCCTTGGAAACCCTATGAGACAGTTCTACTCTGTCCTATAGGGTCACAATGAGTGGAAATCGACTCTATGGCAGTGGGTTTGGTTTTGGTTAATCTTTACGAAGGCAGAGTGCTACGTCTTTCTCCCACAGAATGGCTGGTGGGTCCAAACCACTGACCTTTCAGTTAGCAGCCAAGCACTTAACCACTGTGCTACCAAGTCTTCTTAGCTAGTAACTAGCTGTGCAATATTAGAGTGGAAGGGAAACATCTAGTCTAATCCCTTGATCCTACAAAGGGAAAAATGAGAGTGAGGTTTTAGGATTTGTGGTCATTATAAGATAGAAGGAGCCCTTGCTACTTGCAGAAACATAGATTCCTTTGCAGACTTAGTGTGGTTGCATTAATAAAATCCTCTATTTTTGAGATATAAATACAAGTACAAATGGAGAGAGAAACAGCTACTACAACCAGTGTGTAAGAGATAAGAATAATTAATATGTAATTCCCAACCTCCTGCAATACCAAAGAAGTACAGAAAGAAATATTTAATAAGTACTCTATGGAAATGTTTTGGTGCCCTGGTGGCACAGTAGTTAAGAGCTATGGCTGCTAACCAAAAGGTCAGCAGTTCGAATCCACCAGCTGCTGCTTGGAAATGCTATGAGGCAGTTCTGCTCTGTCCTATAGGGTCACTATGAGTCATAATTGACTCCATGGCAATGGATTTTTGTATGGAAATGTTTTAGAAAACATTGGAGGAAATAGCTTAGTCATAATTTAAATGATCTGTTTCTGCTATTATTGCAATGATTTGGATGTTTTTTTCTGTTAATAAGTAGAGCATGTGTTTAACATATTAAGGTAAGTAGTAGGTACGTTTTTTGGAATGCGCTTTCTAAGTATCTCCCAGGAAAGACCAACTGTATAGGTGACTGCATTTCTGCTTTCATTTTCCTATTTAATAAGCCCAATTTTGAGGCATTTTCCAGGATTGTTAAATAAAAATATAAGCAACTAAAAATATATAAAAAATTAAAAAATAAAGCTGCTATGGCCAAGAAATGCAATCAGATCACACCAGAATGCAAAATTTGGTTTTCTCCAAAGCATATCTAACCATTTTGTTCACTAATCTTTACCCAAAATGTAGATTTTGGCCCTGCACTTTAAAAAAAAAACACTCAGCTTTTTTCATTCAGAGTGGCCTTACCCATTTGTCTTACCTTCTTCATGGTATCACAGGGGATAGTGCTAATATTTCTAAGAAGGTGCTGAGGGAGAGAGCATGTGATACATGTGAGTAGAGAGAATTTAGCCCATTGTAAAATTCTTCATCTTGTAGCTTAGTAATAATGGCAATAACATGCTTAAGGAATTCTCTTCTTCATGCTATTATTGAAAACATATACATATACATGTATGTGTATATATACACAAACACGCACATATGTGTATCAGAAAAGAACTGTGCTCCATGGGGTTTTCAATGGCTGATTTTTCAGAAGTAGACTGCCAGGCCTTTCTTCCAAGCTGTCTCTGGGTAGACTTAAACCACCAGCCTTTTGGTTAGCAGTTAGGTGCATACCTCCTCTTAAACCACAAAGAGAAAGAGGAGTCAGGCCAATCACCATTAACGGCCCAACACAAATGCATAATTAGGGATATCTCCTGGAAACCAGCACATATCCGTCCCCCGTCCACTGGACACAGGACACGTGCATACTGCTACATGCTGCTCCTGGCCTCCTGCAATACAGAGGCACAGTTAGTACAAATCTCACAAGGGAGCCAGGGCTTTCTTCTTACATTGCTTATCTTGTAGTTTGGCCCTGAACATTGCTCTAATGCATTTGTTCCACATTAATAATATGGACTAGCAAGCAAGAGGTTGATTAGCTTTATTTGTTCCACATTGGCAATTATTTTAAATTGGATGTTGAGCATTTTATAATTAGACTTGCTTACTGTGAGCAAAAGGAAAGACACACTGTATGACGCTGAGTTCTTTAAACAGAAAAAATTAATATGTGTAATTATAAAATCAACAAGTTACAGCCCAGATTCATATCTGAAATGATTATAGATAGTGCCTGCTTCGTATCTGCAGCTTCATGGAACAGACTTGGGGCTGTTTGCTTCTCTGTACAAACAGCTCACTGGAGGCATTCCTGTAATATCAGGGGAAACCTTAGATACGTTTGCAAATGGGGATGACCTAGTGAGCTTGTGCTCCGAGGAACTCGATTCACACGGCCCATTATGTGAATGAGACGTGAAAAATAATTTCCTCTGTCTCTAAGGTATCACTGCACTAAGTGGATTACTGGCCTTGGCCCATGGAAAATAATAAAGCGATATTGCCCACATGGCCACAGTCAGTGCGGATTGCCTCTGTGGTCGTGCTCCAAGCTCACGGGGAACAGCTAGCTTTGATACACAGGGAAGCCACCATTCTGCTTTGGTGGAACACAATTTAACGAGCCCTCCTTGCAATATTGTGTTTTAAGCGGTAGCTTTTAGCTCTTCAAAATTATGCCTGCTAATTAGAGGCACGTGATCAACACAATTGTCTTCCAGCTATAAATTATAATCCAGATCCATAGTTACGTGAATTTCATCTTCTATGGAATGGCCCTTATGAAAACAGTAATAGTTGGCACATCACAAGACTGTATCGGCGATTAATCCTCAAAATGATCAATGAGAAGAATGTCCTTTCCCCTCTCTATCTGGGTTATTTATGTGCTCCCATTAATTATGCCTAATTTTCTGTTGGCACTTCTCTTCCTAATGTAATTCAATTTAAGCATATCTCTCTAGATACTTATTAATAGGTAGGGTCATTTGTATTGTGCAGCACGAATATTTTATAATCCACTAATCTTAACAAAAAGGCAATGCGTTCCTCATAAAAAATGTATGAGGAGTAATGGTTCCCTATTAATAACTTATTAGGTCAGATCACACAGTCTGAAGTGTCTATTACCCCTTAATTTTATCAGATTTCTTCCTTCGGAATGTGCCTGGCTTTCTTTATCTTTTGATTCCCATTGTTTTTAGTACCGCCCCTCATCAATGACCCAAAACAGTCTCCATGGCTTTGTCATTGAGGGCTAAGTGTCAGTGAGATGACATAGAGAATGAAGCAATTTTGTTATTATTTTTAAGTGGGCCTCTGTTCCTAATAAGACCTGTTAAGGCTCGATAGATCTTTCATTATTTTCAGGTCACATGCTATTTCAAAAATCTGATGAAAGCAACCAACCCTTTCTTCAGAAAATACATACATATACAGAAAATTCACATGCAATTTCAGAGGATTTATAGAGAGCCTAAAATTAATCCATGGGCTTTTTAGGGGTTAAAGAAGCACCATTTAGTATCTTTAGTTAAAATCCTCTATATGTTAATTATAGCTGGAGACTGACTAGTCATGTAAGCTGGGTAAACAGATTTTCTAAAATTGGTGTGACAAATATTTGATTTGCCCTTTTAAATTCTCTGACCTAGATGTAAAAATGTTTCCACTGAATCGCAAAGGCCTCTGAAAGGTCCTGCAGAGAGACTCTGTCACAGTCCTTGCCCTCATGTAACTTCATAGCTACAGAGAAAGATAGAATATATATAGGAAAGTCGTCTTCAGTTTTCCTAGGCAGACCTCAGTCTTCTCATCTGTAAAGTGGGAGTTGAACAAAGTCATTTAAAAAGGTCCCTTCCAACTCTAATTTTTTATGACTATGGATCTGCTAAACATACATGAATGTGCAACAGCAAGAAACATAATAAAAATGTTGCAACGAACATACATTAAACAAACCTGTTGCTGTTGAGTCGATTCCAACCCATAGGGTTTCCAAGGAGTGGCTGGTGGATTCGAACTGCTGACCTTTTGATTAACAGCCATAGCTCTTAACCACTGCACCACCAGGGCTGCAATGAATAGGCATAGGTAGAAATAATTTTGGGCAAAGAAATAACCCAACAATGTGCAGAGAAGCAGGAGGAGTGGTCACTGGAGAAGGTGTTTCTGGCCTGTGTCCCACTGAAGGACCAAGCACTGTGACATAACTCAGTGACACTAAACAGAACGTGCATGCTGGTTTGGGAGTGAGTTATTTTAAAGCATGGTATACCTGCGCCATCCTCACCTGGATAAAATGGAGACTGGATTATTTTCTCCAGTGAGATTCTTCCTTGGCAGGCTTAAGCTTTAGGAACTGCCTTTGAAGAGACTTGAGTGTGGTGACTGCAACCTTAAATGGATTTTGAGGTTTCGAACGATGAAATATTTAAAGTAATACCCAAATTAGGCTAAAATAAAGATATAAAACTTTTGTATATAATTAATTGCCCTTTAAGGAGCACTTTTAATTTGGAGCCCTGGTGGCGCCGTGGTTAAGAGCTTGGCTGCTAACAAAAAGGTAGGCAGTTCGAATCCACCAGCTGCTCCTTAGAAATCCTATGGGACAGTTCTACTCTTTCCTTGAGGGTTGCTATGAGTCAGAATCAACTCAAGGGCAATGAGTTTTTTTTTTTGTTTGTTAATTTAATGGATTGATTTGGAAGAATATATTATTAAATTTCCTTATTTTTCCTAAATGAGGCTAGATTTTAAAAAAAAGTTATTAGTGAAATATTCATCATAAGATTAAATTCTCCATTCCTTAAAGATAATTTGAATTTTGCCTATTTTCAAATCATTTTTCTACATTTTTGCTATTTTTGTTTTTATTATAAGTATCAGTCTATGCCTATAAATCTTAGAGTGTCCTGAAGATTCATTTGTATGAAAGAAAAGAAAAGTTGGGTAATGTTATTCTGTTCATCATGTATGCATTAAGCTTGTGTGTGTGTGTATATTTTTCACCCAAATACACTTCTTAAGTTCATCATTTGGACAAAGGAAACTAGACTGATGTACAATAAAAAAAAGCTCAAAACCACACCCATTGCCATCGAGTCAATGCTGACACATAGCAACTTTATAGGATCGAGTAAAACTTATTCATAGGGTTTTTAAGACTGTAATCTTTATGGAAGCAGACTGCCACATCTTTCTCCCGTGATTGACATACCTACTAAAACTTAATTCCTTGAGATTCTGCTCATGATTATTTTTCTAGATATTTGCTCATCAGACAAGCACTGTGCTAGGTGATATGGGCACAGAGGGAAGTGAGTTAACACAGGCTCTTAGTCCTGAGAACAGGAAAAACACTTCACCTTGATTATGAGCACATACTATGCACCAGTTGTTGCATGTAACATTTATGTAGCATTGATTACTATCTAGATTTGGAAAGGCAGCTATGAGAAGTTCAATAATTTACTCAACATCATACAAACAATAAATTAAAAAGTCAGAATTCAAACCAGATCTGCCCTGGTTGAATAATCTTACATTCTTTTCTTAAAAGTAGAATAATTAATAGCCATAAGCGATAATAATAGACAACCAAACGGCAAAGGAGCTGTTTATGTAATTATTCTAGTAGAGTGTCAGCAGGGTTGTTTTGGCTGGAGTGGTCAGGGCATACTTCACGGAGGTGAGCAATGCTGTGCTGGAAGGTGTAGTTTGGTAAATGGACATTCAGGTCTTCCAGGCGGTTAGGATAGCTTACAGAAGAAAAGAAAGAGACAGCGCTCACCCTGGCATATGCTGGGAAAAAGTAAATGTCTTTGTTAGATCTAGATAGTGGAGAACCTTGAGGGCTGAGCTAAGGGCCTTGTAATCGTTTTCCTGTAAGAACTTAGATTTTACGTCTGTTAGAGCCTGATGCTCTCATGGCCATAGCCATGGAGTAAAGGCGGATAAATTTGCCAGTAATATTTAGGATAGACCAGAATAATTGCTAAGATGCTATAGCATCAGCAGATGTAGCTGTTTATATAAGACAAGCATGATGTATCCCAGCCCCTGTGGGAAGGAAGATGGTACAAGGAAGGCATTTTGGAGAATGAGTCAACCAGACTTGGTGATCAGTAGGGGAGGAACACCACGGGAAGAAAGGAATCGAAGCTGATGGAAGTTTTGAATCTGTGTGGCTGGTGGGATATTGAAACCATTTCTGATGATTTGAGGTTGGGAGGGGAGTTAAGGGCAAGGCAAAGAGTTCTGTTTCGACACGTTGAGTTTGTGTATCTGACAGGCACTTTTGTCAGCTGGAGCTTCTCATCTGGAGAGCCAAAAAGTTGTTAGAAATGGAAATTGGTTTGGTACTCATCTGCTTTGAGGTGATAGTTGGAATCTTCAGGATCAGTGATTTTTCTCCTTAAAAGAGGAAGAGTATAAATAAATGAACTTGAGGAATGCCAACTGATGGAGGATTAAAGAAGGGGAGAAAGAGAGGGAGCAACTAGACCCATGGTGTTGATGTTGTTGTTGTTAGTTGCTGTCCAGTTGACTCTGATTCATGGCGGCCTTATGCCCAAGGGAAAAAAATGTAGCCTGGCTCTGCATCATCTTCACGATTGCCAGCAAGTCTGAGTCCATTGTTACAGCTACTGTGCCAATCTATCTCACCAAGGAACTCCCTTGCCCTTGTTGCCCCTCTTCTTCATCAAATGTGATGTCTTTCTTCAGTGATGGATCCCTCCTGATAATGTGTCCAAAGTAAGTGAGTTGGACAATGTTATGTTGTGATTCATAAGGTTTTCATTGGCTAATTTTTGGAAATAGATCTCTAGACCTTTCTTTCTTTTTACTTTTTTTAATCTTTTCCCATACAAAAATTTGTACATACATTGTTATGTGACTCTAATTGCTCTCCTCATACTGTGACATGGCACTCCTCTTTTCCACCCCTGATTCCCCATGTCCGTTCAACCCCCTCCTAACCCTCTCTACCTTCCCATCTCACCTCTGGACAGAAGCTGCCTGTTTAGTCTCTTGGATCTACTTGAGCTAAGAGGAACACTCCTCACGAGTATCACTCTATGTCCCACAGTCCAGTCCAATCGTTGTCTGAAGAGTTGGCCTCAGAAATTGTTTTAGTTCTGGGCTGATAGAGAATCCAGGGGCCATGCTTCCTGGGGTTCCTCCCATCTCAGTCAGACCATTAAGTCTGGTCTTCTTACTAGCATTTGAGTCCTGCACCCCACCTTTCTCCTGCTCCATCCGGGACTCTCTGTTGTGTTCCCTGTCAGGGTGGTCATTGGTGATAGCCAGGCACCATCTAGTTCTTCTGGTCTCAGGCTGATGAAGTCTCTGGTCTACGTAGCCCTTTCTGTCTCTTGGGCTAATGTTTTCCTAGTGTCTTTGGTGTTCTTCATTCTCATTTACTCCAGGTGGTTGGGACCAATTGATGCATCTTAGATGGTCACTTACGAGCTTTTAAGACCCCAGACGCCACTCACCAAAGTAGGATGCAGAACATTTTCTTAACAAGCTTTGTTATGCCCATTGACCTAGATGTCCCCTGAAAGCATGGTCCCCAGACCCCTACCCCTGCTACTCTGTCCTTCAAAGTGTTTGATTGTATGCAGGAAACTTCTTAGCTTTGGTTTAGTCCAGTTGTGCTGACCTCCCCTGTAGTGTGTGCTGTCCTTCCTTTCACCTAAAACAATTCTTATCTACTATCTAGTTAGTAAATAACCCTCACCCTCCCTCTTCACCCTCCTAACCATCAAAGAGTGTTTTCTTCTGTGTTTAAACCTTCTCTTGAGTTCTTATAATAATAGTCTTATACAATATTTGTCCTTCTGTGACTGACTAAATTCACTCAGCATAATGACCTCCAGATTCCTCCATGTTATGTTTCACGGCTTCATCATTGTTCTTCATTGTTGCCTAGTATTCCATTGTGTGGATGTACCATAATTTGTTTATCCATTTGTCCGTTGATGGGCACCTAGGTTGTTTCCATCTTTTTGCTATTTTGGACAGTGCTGCAAAGAACATGGGTGTGCATATATCTATTCGTGTGGCAGCTCTTATTTATCTAAGATATATTCCAAGGAACAGGATAGCTGGATCATATGGTACTTCTATTTGTAACTTTTAAGGAAACACCAAATCGATTTGATGCACCAAATCGATTTCCAAAGTTGTTGTACAGTCTCTCCACAACCTCTCCAGCATTTATTATTTTGTGTTTTTTGGATTAATGCTAGCCTTGTTGGGGTGAGATGATATCTCATGGTAGTTTTGATCTGCATTTCTCTAAAGGCTAATGATCGTGAGCATTTCTTCATGTGCCTGTCAGCCACCTGCATATCTTCTTTGGTGAAGTGCCTGTTCATATCCTTTGCCCATTTTTTAATTGGGTTATTTGTCTTTTTGTTGTTGAGGTTTTGCAGTATCTTATAGATTTCAGAGATTAGACACTGATAGGATTTTTCATAGCCAAAATTTTTTTCCCGTCTATAGGTTGCCTTTTGACTCTTTTGGTGAAGTCTTTCGATGAGCATAAGTGTTTGATTTTAGGAGCTCCCATTTATCTAGTCTCTCTTCTGGTGCTTGTGCATTGTTACTTATGGTTCATATTGTGTTTATGCCATGTATTAGGGCTCTTAGCATTGTCCCTATTTTTTCTTCCATGATCTTTATCATTTTCGAATTTGTACTTAAGTCTTTGATTCATTTTGAATTAGTTTTTGTGCATGGTGTGAGGTATGGGTCTTGTTTCAGTTACTGATTTCCACTCATATGGCTTTATGTTCAGAAAAGATGCTTTGTAATATTTCGATGCTTTGGATTCTGTCAAGTCTTGCTTTATGGCCTAATGTGTGGTCTATTCTGATTTTGTGTTTGCTGAGTCTTTATATTTTTCTAGTTTTTTATTTTGACTTGTAGGATTGTTAGTTTCCTTTGTGGTTACCTTAATATTTACCCTTATTTTTCTAAGTTTATACCAGTCTTTTATTTCTTCATATTGCCTTGACTTCCTCTCCATAAGAAAAATCTATGTCTACATTTTTTAAGTCCCTCTTTTTCATTTTAATGTTGTCATCTTTTACATACCGAATTGTGTTTCCCTATTTTCAGTGTTTTAACTTTGATTTACTTTTTTTACTTACCTGTCTGGGTTGATATCTGGTTGCTCTGTCCTGTGTTCTAGTCTTGGGTTGTTATCTGATGTTACTGATTTTCTAACCAGAGGACTCCCTTTAGTATTTCTTGTAATTTTGGTTTGGTTTTTGCAAATTCCCTAAACTTCTGTTTATCTGGAAATGCCCTAATTTCACCATCATATTTGAGAGACAGTTTTGTTGGACATATAATTCTTGGCTAGCAGTTTTTTTTTTTTTCCTTCAAGGCTTTATACATGTCATCCCATTGCCTTCTTGCCTGCATGGCTCTGCTGAGTATTCCAAGCTTATTCTTATTGACTCTCCTTTGTAGATTACTTTTCGTTTATCCTTAGCTGCTCTTAAAATTCTCTCTTTATCTTTGGTTTTGGCAAGTTTAATTATAATATGTCTTGGCGACTTTCTTTTGGGATCTACCTTATGTGGGGTTCAACGAGCATCTTGGATAGATACCTTGTCATCTTTCATGATATCAGGGAAATTGTCTGCCAACAATTCTCCCTGTATTTTCTGTTATCCCACCCTTGTCTGGTACTCCAGTCACTCATAGGTTATTCCTCTTGATAGAGTCCCACATAATTCTTAGGTTTTCTTAATTCTTTTAATCCTTCATCTTATTTTTCTTCAAATAAGTTGGTGACAAGTGCTTCATCTTCAGTCTCACTCATTCTGACTTCCATTGCCTCAATTCTGCTCCTATGACTTTCTACTGAGTTGTCTAATTCTGACATTTTATTGTTAATATTCTGGATTTCTGATTGCTGTCTCTCTATGCATTCTTGTAGCCTGTTGAATTTGTCATTATGCTCTTCTCTAATCTTTTTAATTTCCTCTATTGTGTGTTCTGCATTTTGCTTAGTTTCCTTCCTCATTTCTTGAAGAGTTCTGTATATTAATCTTTTGTATTCTGCCTCTGGTAATTCCAGGAAATTTTCCTCCTCTAGAAAATTTCTAGATTCTGTTTTTGCGGGGGGAGCTTGCTGAAGCCATCATGGATTGCTTCTTTATGTGATTTGATACTGACTGTTGTCTCCGAGCCATCAATAATTTATTATATTTCTTTATTTTATGTTTTCTTATTGTGTGTTCTAGCTTCTTGTTTTGTTTTGATATGCCCAAATAGGCTGCTCGTATGAGCTAGTTTGATTATTGGCACTTTTGAAGCTCTAATGTCCTGTCACAGTGGTTAGATCTGTTACTATGTATGTGAGCTCAGGAGGCCACCCACTCCTCCTCTATGGATTCAGCTCAGGTGCCCAGGTAGATAGCCACCAAGTGTGTGGTGTAGGATCTCACTTACAGTCCTAGACAGGCATGGGTGATTGGTGTAGGCACAGGCATCTGGCTGCAGCAGGGGGACACACTCTGAGCAAGGCAGGGTGTTGACGGCCGCTCCCGAGTGTCCAGGAGGAAGTGTCCCTGTTCCCTAGAGGGTGTAGGTGGGTGAGTTTTGCAGCTGAACTATGAGCAGCTAATGCTGTTGGCTGTAAGGACTGGGGAGCACCTCTTATTCATGGGCCCCTACTGCAAGTGGCTAGGTGGCATGGGTGGAGCCACCAGTTCTCAGGCCCCTGATGTGAGTAGGTGAAGACCCTGCTTAATGGGCAGAGCAGTGTCAAGTGTCAAGCACCTGCCTCTTCACAGCTAAAACAGTTGAAGTTAGAGTTCTGGTATATACCCTGTTGTGCCACGGTAATGAGGGCCTACGCTGTTGAGATGGGCCCACACAAGTTTATGCGATGGGAAAGGCACTCAAAGTCCATGGATTCCTTATGCCTGTGGCTAGGCAAATGAGCTGTGCCTACCCTGGGTTCCTGGCTTAGGGGAGCTGGCAGCTTATTTGTTCCCCTGTTTGTTAATTTGTTCACTCTCCAAGGCAGGGAGACGCGCTCTGGGCGTGTGATGGATCCTACTTCTCACCCAGGGGATTCAGCAATTGCTGAAGCCAGTCCAGGACCCAGTGCAGAGCAGGGAGCCAGGAGGTAAATGGGAGAGAGGTTTTTTCCCTAAGAGGGGTGTTTTTGATCCACAAAGTAAGCCATACGCAAGTACTTATCTTTTGTCAAGGGCTGCTTCTCACTGTTTCTGCATGGCTGAGTAGACTCTCAGCAGCTGGGTCTCTTCCGGTTCGGAATATGCCTCCTGAGCACCAATGCTTGCCTGCCTCACTGCTCATCCCCGAGCTGATCAGGCCTGAAGGGCTCAGGCTCTCTCCAGGTCAGGCCTGGCAACTCCTTGCTGTTTCTGAACTGTCTCTCCCTCCCCCTGCCACTCAGACTAGTTCCTCAACTCTGCCTTTGATGTTCAGGGCTCCCAGACTGCCATATATAATCGAATCACTTGTTTTTTTATGTCTTTGTTGTAAAAGGGTCCACTGGAAGTGTCTGACTATTCTGTCATCTTGGCACCACCTCCTAGACCTTTCTTTCTTGTCTGTCTTAGTCTGGAAGCTGTGCTGAAACCTGTCCATCATGGTGACCCTGTTGGTGTTTGAAATAGTGGTGACATGGCTTCCAACATCAAAGCAACACTCAAGGCACCATGGTATGACAAACTGACAGACAGGTGGTGGGATTAGGCCCATAGACCCCAAGGAATGAGAACATTTCCATAAGGAGAGACTTGCAGAGGAAGAAAGCCCTGAAATGCCAAATGGTATAAAGTAGTCACGGGTATAACGACTGAGGAGATCTGTTAATTTTCTGAATAACTGGTTTCTGGTGACCTCTGGGAGGTCGTTTCAAGAGAAGGACTAAAAGCCAGATTGAATGAAGTTAAGGCATGTTGGCTGGTGTGTAAACAGCAACAGCAACATCACCCTTCATCTAAACAACTATTTGTAAAAGGAAAGAGAAAAGATGACCTGTAGCAGCAAGGCCATTAGGGTGAAAAAATCAAACCAAGCCCATTGCCTTCAGGTTGATTCCACTTCATAGTGACCCTATAGGACACAGGAGAACTGCCCCAGATGGTTTCCAAAGGTAACTGGTGGATTCAAGCTACTGACCTTTTGGTTAGCAGCTGAGCTCTTAACTGCTATTCTACCAGGGATCCCATTAGGGTGAAGAAAATGTGTTTTCTGCAGCTCCACCCCCAATCTAGAAGGCACGGAACTTTGAAGGCAAACACACTGTGAGGAAAAATGAAGAGATAGAACTAGAGAACTGTTTACTCAACATTATAGGGATAATGTAAGAGAAAATTCATGATAGTGGAAATGTTTAGATTGTTTGCAAATTTATTAGTATTTGAAAGAAAGACAATGGTTCTTCAGCCATGGCTAAGTGGTACACAGATTTACTTTAACATGGAGATTGGGATAATGATAGAAGCTTAAGGTAGGCATCCTTGTCCATCTCAGCAATGAAGAAGGAAGCCTTCAGCCAAGGGTAAGAGAGAACAGACTGACACTAAGGGTTTGGAGGGAAGGTGCTCTCATTAACAGACCTTCAGTAAAAACCTACTACGTGGCAGGCATAGTGCTGGAAAACAAGGAATGCTGCTTAGAGTTAGACAATTTTTAAAGAAATGAGTTAAAGGACAACTGTACGTAGTGAATTCCAGTAATAAGTTTCACATCAGATGTTTTAGTGCAGTGTGGTCCAGGTCAGGTATGGGGAAAAGAGATGCCAAAAACAGCCCAGTTGTTAAGGCACTGATTCAGGAAACAAGACCAGAAGTCAAGCGTCCCAAAAGCATAGGATGTTATCTAAGGTATTTTTCAAGTAGTTGATTACAACACCAATGGGTAAGGAATCTAACACTTTTAGTGAGTACTTTGGAGTTTATAAAGCAGTTACATGTCCTTTATCTCAGAAAGTCAAATGTAACTACAAAGAGGCTAATAGGCTGGATGAAGTGAGCTGAGTTAGGTTATCTGAGATCACAGTGGAAACAAAGAAGGCGTTCATAAGAAGAGACAATTAAGGAGACTGTGGTTCGAGATGGAGAAACTTGAGTTTGAGGTTGGGGAATACTGATGAGTACAATTTAGGACCAGCAGGGTGGGCCTGCCAAGATGAGTTATTTTATAGGTCTTAGCAGATGGAGGTCTGTTCGGCACTGGGGAAGGGTTAACCTACCCAGCCCAAGCAGACACGTTCTGAAGTGTGACTAGGGCCACTGTTCAGATTAACCCTGGCCATCGCCAGATCTTGGGTGTGGACATGAGGGTTAAATCAGAATAAGACCAGGAGCCTGGTATCCAAACGGTGACTGGGAAGAGCAGGATGGCGAAGGGTGAGGCTGCTAGATCCCATCACTAAATGGTCCCTGGTTTTGAGGGCTCATTGTGTGACACAGGAGCCAATCAATGGAGCTGCCCTAGACTCTAACCCCTCAACAACCAGGCATTTGTGAAGCAACCATGATAGTATGTGTAGTCCCTAGCACTGCCTCTTGGGGGCAAAAGGGCAGCAAAGACACTGAGAACTGAGGTCCCTGAGAGTGATACTACATGGAGATAGAGGGAGAAATTAGACCCGAGGCTGCTACTCACCACTGAGTAACAGTTGGAAGAGAGCAGTGTCAGTATTTGACACAGAATTTACACCAACACCTAACTCATTTGTACAATCATATTAAACATAGAAGGAATTCTGATTTAAAATTCGTTGTAATTCAGTCTTCTTTTACTTGGTTCTAGCTCACATTTAGGAGCCCTGGTGGCACGTAGTTAAGTGCTCAGCTGCTAATGAAAGGTCGGCAGTTCAAACCTACCAGCTGCTCCACAGGAGAAAGATATGGCAGTCTGCTTCTGTAAAAATTACAGCCTTGGAAACCCCATGGGGCAGTTCGACTCTGTTCTCTAGGCTACCTGTGAGCTGGAATTGACTTGATGGCAGTGTGTGGAACTCACATTTATGTCAGGACAGAGAGATGTTATAGTTTATTGTTTTATACAATAATCACATTGGAAGAGCAGGAAAGAAATGGAGCATTCTTTGAAAAAAGGAGAAGCACATTTTCCAAGCATCCAGTTTTATTCCAAAAAGGAAAATCACATTGAGTTAGACATTTGTAAGAATGGTCTTCAGATGGGCTAACTCACGTTATGAATTTCCAAAGGCTCGAATATTTTTATTTAAATTAATTATCATTAACAAAAAAATCCACAGTTCCACATCACATCATTGCCTAAACATGGTGGAGACAAAAAAAAAAAAAAAAAAAAGTGGTAACCTTCCTGTTTTCATCAGTGAACTCATTCTGAGTTTAGTTTTTATGCTTTTAATTAAAGTTTGAGAGCATGGGTTTAAGGTATGTGAAATTATTTCCTCAGATTTTGAGAACTGAGCGCTGTAGTTTTCCTAATAATTTTTACGTGATTAATAATTCCCTCTGATTAATTTATACCTGTAAAAATGTATTGCTAATTTCCACTGAAGGAATTTGAAACTCAATTGCAGGCACACTTTATTTTATTTTATTACTGATGTAATTAACTGAAATTTACATTTCAAGTTAGTCTCCCGTACAGATTTTTTTTTTTTTAAACATACATTGTTATGAGACCCCAACCGCTCATCCCATTCTGCGACAGCACACCCTTCCCCTCTGCACCTGATTCCCCATGAACATTCAACCAGCTCCTAACTCTCTTTGCCTTCCCCTCTAACCTCTGGACAGAAGCCGCCCCTTTGGTCTCTTATATCTACTTGTCTAAGAGGCACATTCTTCACGAGTATCACTTTATGTCCCACAGTCCAATCCAATCCCTGTCTGAAGAGTTGGCCTCAGAAATTGTTCTAGTTCTGGGGTGATGGAGAGACCACGGGCCATGCTTTCCAGGGTGCCTCCAGTCTTAGTCAGACCATTAAGTCTGGTCTTCTTACTAGTATTTGAATTCTGCATCCCATCGTTCTACTGCTCCATCAGGGACCCTCTGTTTTATTCCCTGTCAGGACGTTCATTGGTGGTAGCTGGGCACCATCTAGTTCTTCTGGTGTCAGGCTGATGAAGTCTCTGGTTTATGCGGCCCATTCTGTCTCTTAGGCCGATACTTTCCTTGTGTCTTTGGTGTTCTTCATTCTCCTTTACTCCAAGTGGTTGGTACCAATTGAAGTATCTTGGATGGCCGCTTGCAAGCTTTTAAGACCCCAGATGCCACTCACCAAAGTAGGATGCAAAACATTTTCTAAATAAGGTTTGTTATGCCAGTTGACATAGATGTCCCCTGAAAGCATGGTCCCCAGACCCTGCATCCCTGCTACTCTGTCTGTCAAAGTATTTGATTGTATTGAGGAAACTTCTTAGCTTTGGTTTAGTCCAGTTGTGCTGGCTTCCCCTGTAGTGAGTGCTGTCTTTCCCTTCACCTAAGATCATTCTTATCTACTATCTAGTTAGTGAATAACCCTCACCCTCCCTCCCTACCCCCGTAACTATCAAAGAATGTTTTTTTCTGTGTTTAAACCTTTTCTTGAGTTCTTATAATAGTGGTCTTATACAGTATTTGTCCTTCTGTGCCTGACTAAATTCACTCAGCATAATAAGTTATAGCTTTCACCAAGTTATATGATGTTTCACAGCTTCATCATTGTTCTTTATCATTGTGTAATATTTCATTGTGTGGATATACCATAGTTTGTTTATCCATTCATCCACTTAGGTTGCTTCCATCCTTTGGCTATTGCGAACAGTGCTGCGATGAACATGGGTGTGCACATCTCTATTCGTGTGACAGCTCTTGTTTCTCTAGGATATATTCCAAGGAGTGGGATAGCTGGATTGTATGGTACTATTTCTAGCTTTTTAAGGAAGCACCAAATCGATTTCCAAAGTGGTTGTACCATTTTACATTCCCACCAACAGTGTATAAGTGTTCCAGTCTCTCCACAACCTCTCCAGCATTTGTTATTTTGTGTTTTATGGAGTAATGCTAGCCTTGTTGGGGTGAGATGATATCTCATGGTAGTTTTGATCTTCATTTCTCTGATGGCTAATGATCATGAGCATTTCTTCATGTGTCTGTTAGCTGCCTGAATATTATCTTTGGTGAAGTACCTGGTCATGTCCTTTGCCCATTTTTTAATTGGGTTATTTGTCTTTTTGCTGTTGAGGTTTTGGAGTATCTTGTAGATTTTAGACATTAAACGCTGTAAACGCTGATCGGATTTGTCGTAGCCAAAAATTTTTTCCCAATCTGTACGTCGTCTTTTCACTCTTTAGGTGAAGTCTTTGGATCAGCATAAGTGTTTGATTTTTAGGAGCTCCCATTTATCTAGTCTCTCTTCTGGTGCTTGTGCACTGTTACTTATGGTTAGAATTGTGTTTATGCCATGTATTAAGGCTTCTAGCATTGTCCCTATTTTTTCTTCCATGATCTTTATAATTTTCGATTTTATATTTAAGTCTTTGATCCATTTTGAGTTAGTTTTTGTATATGGTGTGAGATATGGGTCTTGTTTCAGTTTTTTGCAGATGGTTATCCAATTATGCCAGCACCATTTGTTGAAGAGACTGTCTTTCCCCAATTAATGGACTTTGGGCCTTTGTCAAATATTAGCTGCTCATAGGTGGATGAGCTTATATCTGGATTCTCAACGCTGTTCCATTGGTCTATGTATCTGTTATTGTACCAGTACCAGGCTGTCTTGACTACTGTGGCAGTATAATAGGTCCTAAAATCAGGTAGTGTAAGGCCTCCCACTTTGTTCTTCTTCTTGAGTAGTGCTTTATTTATCCAGGGCCTCTTCCCTTTCCATATGAAGTTGGTGATTTGTTTCTCCAGCTCATTAAAAAATGCTGCTGGAATTTGGATCGGGATTGCATTGTATCTGTAGATTGCATTGGGTAGAATTGACATTTTTACTATGTTGAGTCTACCTATCCATGAGCAAGGTATATTTTTCCACTTATGCAGGTCTTTTTTAGTTTCTTGCTGTAGTGTCTTGTAGTTTTCTCTGTAAAGATCTTTTAAATCTCTGGTTAGATTTATTCCTAAGTATTTTATCTTTTGGGGGGCTATTGTAAATGGTATTGATTTGGTGATTTCGTCTTCGAGGTTCTCTTTGTTGGTGTAAAGGAATCCAGTTGATTTTTGTATGTTCATCTTGTAACCTGAAACTTTAATGAAATCTTCTATTAGTTCCAGTAGTTTTCTTGTGGATTCCTTGGGGTTTTCCGTGTATAAGATCATATCATCTGTGAATAGAGATACTTTGACTTCTTCCCTACTTATTTGGATGCTTTTATTTCTTTTTCTAGCCTAACTGCTCTGGCTAGGACCTCGAGCACAATGTTGAATAATAGTGGTGATAAAGGGCATCCTTGTCTGGTTCCTGTTCTCAAGGGGAATGCTTTCAAAGTCTTTCCATTCAGGATGATGTTGGCTATTGGTTTTGTATAAATGCCCTTAATTATACTGAGGAATTTCCCTTCTATTCCTATTTTGTTGAGAGTTTTTATCATGAATGGGTGTTGGACTTTTTCGAATACCTTTTCTGCATTGATTGATAAGATCATGTGGTTCTTGTCTTTTGTTTTATTTATGTGATGGATTACATTGATTGTTTTTCAATGTTGAACCATCCCTGCATACCTGGTATAAATCCCACTTGGTCATGGTGAATTATTTTTTTGATATATTGCTGAATTCTACTGGCTAAAATTTTGTTCAGGATTTTTACGTCAATGTTCATGAGCGATATCGGTCTGTAATTTTCTATTTTTAAGGTGTCTTTACCTGGTTTTGGTATCAGGGTTATTCTGGCTTCATAGAATGAGTTTGGGAGTATTCCTTCCGTTTCTATGCTCTGAAATACTTTAGTAGAAGTGGTGTTATCTCTTCTCTGAAAGTTTGGTAGAATTCTCCAGTGAAGCCATCCGGGCCAGGGCTTTTTTTTTGTTGGCAGTTTTTTAATAACCTTTTCAACCTCTTCTTTTGTTACGGGTTTATTTAGTTGTTCTATCTCTGTTTGTGTCAATTTAGGTAGGTAGTGAGTTTCTAGAAATTTGTCCATTTCCTCTAGGTTTTCAAGTTTGTCAGAGTACAATTTTTCATAGTATTCTGTTATGATTCTTTTAATTTCAGTTGGGTCTGCTGTGATATCACCCATCTCATTTCTTATAAGGGTTATCTCCTTCCTCTCCAGTTTTTCTTTCGTCTGTTTGGCCAATGGTTTATCAATTTTGTTGATCTTTTCAAAGAACCAGCTTTTGGACTTGTTAACTCTTTCAGTTGTTTTTCTGTTCTCTATTTCATTTAATTCTGCTCTAATTCTTATTATTTCCTT
This sequence comes from Dugong dugon, assembly GCA_030035585.1. Taxonomy (NCBI): domain Eukaryota; kingdom Metazoa; phylum Chordata; class Mammalia; order Sirenia; family Dugongidae; genus Dugong; species Dugong dugon. The sequence continues at coordinate 114,102,781 of CM057466.1, forward strand.
CCTTCTGGCACCTGTAGGCTTCTTTTGCTGCTCTCTTTCTACTTGTTTCAGTTGTAGGGTTACTGCTTTGATTATGAGCCTTTCTTGTTTTTGGATGTGTGCATTTATTGCTATTAACTGACCTCTGAGCACTGCTTCTGCTGTGTCCCAAAGGTTCTGGTAGGATGTGTTTTCATTCTCGTTTGATTCTATGAATTTCTTTATTCCATCCTTAATTTCTTCTATAACCCAGTATTTTTTGAGCAAGGTGGTGTTCAGTTTCCATGTGTTTGATTTCTTTTTCCTTGCTTTTTTTTTTTTGCTGATTTTTACTTTTATGGCTTTATGGTCAGAAAAGATGCTTTGTAATACTTTGATGCTTTGGATCTTGTTAAGGCTTGCTTTATGGCCTAATATGTGGTGTATTCTGGAGAATGTTCCATGTGCGTTGGAAAAGAAAGTATACTTGGCTGCTGTTGGGTACAGAGTTCAGTATACGTCTATGAGATCAAGTTGGTTGATTGTAGCATTTAGCTCTTCTGTGTCTTTGTTGAGCTTCTTTCTGGATGTTCTGTGCTTCACCGAAAGTGTTGTGTTGAAGTCTCCTACTACTATTGTGGAGCTATCTATCTCTCTCTTCAGAGAAGTTAGAGTTTGTTTTATGTATTTTGGAGCCCTGTTGTTGGGTGCGTAAATATTTATTATAGTTATGTCCTCCTGGTGTATTGACCCTTTAATAATTATATAGTGCCCTTCCTTATCTTTTGTGGTAGATTTTACTTTAAAGTCTATTTTGTCAGAGATCAGTATTGCCACTCCTGCTCTTTTTTGTGTGTTGTTTGCTTGATATATTTTTTTCCATCCTTTGAGTTTTAGCCTGTTTGTGTCTTTAAGTCTAAGGTGAGTCTCTTGTAGGCAGCATATAGATGGATCATGCTTTTTTATCCAATCTGCCACTCTCTAACTCTTTATTGGTGCATTAAGTCCATTTACATTCAGTGTAATTATTGATAGGTATAAGTTTGGTGCTGTCATCCTGATATCTCTTTTTGTGTGTTGTTCACAGTTTCTTTGTTCTCCTCAATTTTCTGTGCTGAGTAGTTTTTCTTTAAGTATTTTTTTTTCCATCTTTTTCTTTGTTGTAGATTTTGTGTTTGCTGGGTCTTTATGTTTTTCTACTTTTTTATTTTGATTTGTAGGTTAGTTAGATTCCTTTGTGGTTACCTTAAAATTTACCCCTAAATTTCTTAGTTTATACCAGTATTTTATCACTTTATATTGTCTTAACTTCCCCCCCATATAGAAAATTAATGCCTCCATTTTTTAAGTCCTTCTTTTTTTGTTTTAATATTATCCTCTTTTTTTTTTTTTACATATTGATATCTGTTTCCCGATTTTCAATGTTTTAGCTTTTATGTAATTTAGATTTCCATATCTGAGTCAATATCTGGTTGCTCTATCCTATGTTCTAGTCTTGCGTTGTTATCTGGTGTTATTGATTATCTAACCGTAAGACTCCTTTTAGTATTTCTTGTAATTTTCATTTGGTTTTTGCAAATTCCCTGAACTTCTGTTTATCTGGACATGCCCTAATTTCGCCATCATATTTGAGAGACAGTTTTGCTGGATATATAACTCTTGGCTGACAGTTATTTTCCTTCAAGGCTTTAAATATGTCATCCCATTGCCTTCTAGCCTGCATGGTTTCTGCTGAGTAGTCTGAGCTTATTCTAATTGACTCTCCTTTGTAGATGATGTTTCTTTTATCCCTAGCCACTCTTAAAATTCTCTCTTTATCTTTGGTTTTGGTAAGTTTGATTATAATATGTCTTGGTGACTTTCTTTTGGGATCTACCTTATGTGGGGTTCAATGAGCATCTTGGATAGATATCTTCTCATCTTTCATGATATCAGGGAAGTTTTCTATAAACAAATATTCAACAATTTTCTCTGTGTTTTCTGTTATCCCCCCTGTTCTGGTACTCCAGTCACTCGTAGGTTATTTCTCTTGACAGAGTCCCACATGACTCTTAGAGTTTCTTCATTCTTTTTAATTCTTTTGTCTGATTTTTCCTCATGTAAGTTGGTGTCAAGAGCTTTATCTTCAATGTCACTAATTCTAACTTCTACTGCCTCAATTCTGCTCCTATGACTTTCTATTGAGTTGTCTAATTCTGACATTTTATTGTTAATATTCTGGATTTCTGATTGCTGTCTCTCTATGGATTCTTGCAGCCTATTGAATTTGGCATTATGTTCTTGAATAACTTTTTTAAGTTCTGCTACTACTGTGTCTGTATGTTGCCTGGCTGTTTCTGCGCTCTGTAGAATTTCCTTTCTTATTTCTAGAGGAGTTCTGTATATTAATCTTTTGTATTCTGTCTCTAGTAATTCCAAGAAGTTCTCTTCCTCCAGAGAATTTATTGATTCTTTATTTTGGGAGCTTGCTGAAGCCATCATGGACTGCCTCTTTATGTGACTTGATATTGACTGTTGTCTTCGAGCCATCAATAATTTATTATAATTTTATTTTGTGTTTGCTTAGTGAAACCTAGCTTCTTATTTTGTTTTGTTTTGATATGCCCAAATAGGCTGATCATGTGCACTAGTTTGATTTTTGACACCTTTTGATCTCTAATGTCCTGTCACCAGGTAGTTGGTTCTGTAACTAAGTATGTGCACACCGGAGTTTGTTAAAATTTCCTGTATGGAATCAGCTCGGGTGTGCAGGCAGTCGATCTCCAAGTGTGTGATGCAGGCTCTCACCCCCAGTCCTAGAGAGGCATGGGTGATTGGTGCAGGCACTGGACTCTGGCTGTGGTAGGGGATCACATGCTGAGCCAAGGAGGGGGCCGATGGCTGCCCCTGAGAGTCTGAAAGAAAAGGGTGTCCCTATTCTCTAGGGTGAATAGGTAGGTGAGTTTTGCAGCTGGGTTAAGAGCACCCCACTATGTTGGCTGCAAAGACTTGAGGGCACCACTTTTTTTTGAACTCCTGAAGCAGGTGACTAGGCACTTTAGGAACTATCACCAGTCCTCAAGACCCTGCTGCAGATCGATAAAAATGCCTACCTGGGGGGCATGGCTGTTTCGAGAATCGCAAATCCGCCCGTTCACAGCTGAAGCAGTTGAAGTTAAACTTCAGATGTTTGCCCTGTTGTACTGTGGTAGTGAGGGCTAATGCTGTTGAGATGGGTCCCCACAAGTCTATACGGGGTGTGTGGCACTCAGAGTCTGCGGACCCCTTATTTCTACGGCCTAAGAAGGAGTTATGCTGACCCTGTGTTCCCGGCCTAGGGGAGCCAGCAGCTTATATGTTCCCGCTCCAAGGCCAGGAGAATGGGTCAGGGTGCCTTTTGGGATCTATTTCCGGCCCAGTGGACTCCCGGTGCAGGCACACTTTAGAACATAAAAGCAAATCTAAGACATAGAGGAAGTCTTTCAAGGCTGTTTAGGATGGTCCTAGGCAAGTCAGCTCACCATACTAAGTCTCTCCATCTCTCAGATTTCCTAGGGCATAGTACATTATATGGAGATTTTCTTTGATAATCTCTTATTTTTATTAAATGTCAAGCTTGTTGCTTAAGCAAGCACACGACATCAGCGTAACATTGTTCACAGCATGGCTCCCTGACCTCCTCCCCACTCCATCTAGATACCAATCCTCAAGATAAAACCTGACAGTTATCAGAATATCATTCTGCAAAAAAAATTCAACTCCGCCTCCCTCACGGGAGAATATCAAACAGAAAGCATAAACAACAATCTCGAAATGATGGCGCAAAATGGCCCTCCTACGACACTGGAGGTGGAACAAAAACCTTTTTTGGGGTTTGCGCATCAGCAGCTGCAGGTGAATGTGCTTGGCGTTCTGTTAAAGGAGAGGCTGGAGTATAAAAATAGACACTGGCGTTTATTGGAAGCTCAGGCCTATTGAAGTTTAACAGATTTAGAAAGTTCACTAATCACTATCATTTAAAATCCCTCCCTTGTTGCATGAATTATTCACAATAGTGCACACAATAGCAAGGGCTTTTAGAAATATTTATTGTGGGCAAATGTTAGAAAATAGTGAAATCCAAACTGATAAAGATGAAAAGGTCTCTCAATTTGTAAGTACAAAGAAAATAGCCATGTAAGCGTTATCAATGGAATATATATTAACTTACATGATTTGATATATGTATCATAATTTTTTTTGATCCCTGATACACTTTGTAACAAATTTTGATCAGATAATAGTTTTTTTAGTCTTTAAAATTCAAGGGAATATTATCTAATTAAAACTTTCAAATTAGTACATTCTTATATACGCGAACACGTGTATATATGCGCATATATGCAAACATGCATGGATGTGACTATGTAAGTAACTGCATTTATTACCATCACTTACTTGTTGATGTCTTCATGTTTTAGTCAAAATTAGAACTGAAAGATTAAACTAAACAAAATGCTCTTAATGAATGTAAGTCATACCCTCATAAAGTTTGTATTCATTTTCAAGTCTGCTAAGTGCTTTTGATTAACATTTTGTAAATCCTCACTCAGTTGGCCTGCACTGTACCATAAGCTGTACTGCATGTTCCGTGACTTCTCCCATCAAGCATCACTGAGTCTTTTCTTCTGGAACTTGTGGTGAGTCTGCCCCTTGAGAGCAGAGTCCAAGATGAGCCTCACCACAGAAGAAGCCAGCTAAGAGGGAGGGCACCTGGCTCATGACCTCTGTTTTGCAAAAGAAAACTTAGACATTGCCATTTCCTTAACCTCCACACTACAATTGCTCTAAAGTGGAAAAAGCAAGTGGTAAGACACATCCAACCATGATAATCATGCTGTCATTAAAGATTGATGAAGACTTTCAATTAGAACACGCCTCCGATCTGGAGCTGCTCAAGCCAGCCCTGCCCACCATGATGTAAAGCTTTGCAATAAAGATAAAAGGTCATTATAATCTATTGAATCCAATCATGACAAGTACATTTACCTGACGGAAGCATGTATTACTTACAAAAAAACTAAATTAAAATAACATTAGGGGTTGACTCAACTCCAGGAGCAAAAGGAAATTCAGAATGAAGGACAGAACAAATCACATACTAAGGGTACTCTGATTGATAGTCTCTTTTTGTTGCAGGGAAATACTTATTCAGATGCCCATCCTGACTGACACTGTAACCTTTGAGAAAGATTATACTTTCTTACCAAGCAACACTATCTTTTGATCTGAATTTCAGTGAAAAAATGATAAGGTCTGATCTTGAATAATAAAAACACAATAAAGACATACTGCTTATAGATACAATTCAACCACTCTTATCTAAGAATCACGATAAGACATAATTACGCAACTATGTTGTGCAGCATATTATTATTTTGTAAGTTTAAAGAACAGCATTGATGTTCTTTCTATAGGGCCATTTGCATGCAAGATAACTATTTTGTAAATACATTGCCACCGATTTTAATGTCTTTACATATTATATTCTCGAATAGAAAATTAAATGTATTTATGTTGAGAAAGATAGGCTACATATGATATATTTTAACAAAGTCTAGGAATGCTTAACCTATTCTTAAGTTTCTGGTCACTAAAAGATACCACATAATACCATTTAAAACTGGCCTGTTTCTTAAAATGTCTCCCAAATGTGCATTATCAATGACTGATGTATATTTTAATTTTGCCACTAAATGAATAAAAGGTACATTGTCTAGATTACAGACTTAATTGATAAGGTTCTTAACCATGACAAGTAGATATTTCTATACTGACATAAATTTAACAAACTTGAAGAAAAAGTGGTCTCAACATTGAAATTTATCTATCACCATATTACTAAAAAGAGGACTAGGTTATCTTTTCTTCAAGATAACATAAATTATTATACATATTAAATATATATCTTTTTAAATTTTACTTTTGTGAACGAAAACAGTCTATTGTCATGAATGGGTCTTGAACAACGTGAACCTGCTTGGAAACAAAAGGTTTCAGCCCTAATGAAGAATTTCAAATGCCTGTGCTCCACCGTTTCTCAAGCCTAAAGCACTTTTTAACTAACTTGGCAGTGGATGATGAGGAAAATCTCTAAAATGATTTTCTAAGTGTATTCTACATTACGAATAAGAATTTATTTCTGTCCTAATTAAGGATATCATTGCTATTGTTATCTTTACTCACAGCCTCTATACTAAGTTTCTGCCTGAAGCAGTAGGGGTTCAGCTCTGAATATTGAATTTTTCCAGAAACCTGTTTTAGTGACATTTTAGTAGCAGCCATAGTGCTCACAATTTTGAACTTCTACTGTTTGCATTCAAGAAAATATTAGCGTTCCATATATATACATCATAAATACCTTAAATTGCTAAAATGTGGCCTTTCTCACTAGCTAATGCACACAAGGAAATATGTCTTCATTGCCCTGATTGTTTTCTCTGTTGAAGACAAAGCGTGTGCACACGTAGCGTGCATAGGTGTACACCTCAGGCAGTATCTTTGGGGTTAAGATACCCTTTGATATAAGAATTTAACGATCTTTTTGCAAACACTTAACTGGCTAGGCTGAGTGAGTGCTACCAGGTGGCGGCAGCATTGCACCGATGTAGAAGGTGGGAGCCTCATCTCCAGTCTGAGATGGCAGAGTGAAAGCCGCTTCGGTTTTCTCAGATGGCACCCTGGACGCTTACAAGGCTCTGCTATGACAACCGTGCAGAGCTAAATCCAACGGATGTTTTACAGCACAAATGGGATGATCCAAATAGGATGTAACTTAGTCCGTGTCTAATCATTAATATAAGCATGCAGCATGTGAGTTATACTATTAACAACAAAATCGCGTTTTTATTCATAGTTATCTATTTTTACACCTGGATTATTTTTCATGTTTCAAACAACCTGTGGATGTTTAAACGCGAAACAGCCTTTACATCACTATCAACTTAGTATTTCTAAAGACTAAGTTAACACAATCCACATAGAACTTCAATAATATTGAAGTTGCATTTTGGAAATCCTCAACTTCATTTTTACTCATTGACAAATTAGTTCTATATGAAAGAATGACAAAATAACGTGTTCACAGAAATTTAAAGGTGTGTGCTCTTCAAGTTAAAAGGAAAGCTTGATGGCCTAATCTTCAAAGCATAAATTGCCCATTGAACCTGAGGCACGATTTTGGTTAAAATAGGCTCAATGTTTTTAAAAAAACATATGCTCAATGTGTAATACAATAAATTGAAAAGTATATATCCAAGAGTTTTTCTTCAGTATAGGGTACGTTTTCTTTAGACACAATTGAGGTCAAGATGTCTATTACTGAAAGGGTTACCTAAATACAATACTGTAGAATATTTTAAATGTACACATTATGTAGTTTTATAAAATATTTTCCTGAGTTTCAGTTAAAATTACCTGCTATTAATAATTAAATACAAATAAAATAATTAATAATATTAATTATCAAATGATTAATTACAAATGAAATAATAAATCAAATCCAAATAAAATTATTTTTCACATAAAGTAAACTGCCTAGTCGGATGATGATTTTGACACAAGATACGCGAGTGGCTGAGTATCACATTAATAAAAGGCAGGACATCACGATCTCTTTCAGTTGTGTTTCAGAGCACACCTGTGAAACAGCTGACAGACACATTGCAAAGATGCCACCAGTATCCTAGCTGCTCCTGCAAACGCTTTCTTGTCTCCCGGTCTCCTTCTGTCTCTCTCCAACACATTTATCACCTTTTCCAGTTTCTTGATAAAAGGAGAATGGAGAAGCAGAAAATGTTTTAAAAACTCAGTGACTCAATATCCTGCTTGGAACAAGCCTGATGCGAGTAAAGAACATTATAATGGAAATCAAAAGACAGAAAGTCCGCCGTCTCCCAGTCTTCTGCTCTCTGGAATGTCTCGTATTCTCACTCTGTCGCAATGATTTCATCCGAAAGTAGATATTTATTCATGTACTTGCTCTGTCTTTCAACAATACATATTGAGTACCAGGTTTTTATGAGATATACTTCCAGGCAAAATGGAATATGTTTTGGCTCCCATCTTTGTAAACTAACACTATTTTGTACTTGGATTGAAAATTGAAAAATTATGAATATTGAAGTAATATAAAATGTTACGATAATTTGGAAAAAAAAAAAAGGTATTTTGGGTCAGCCTTTGCTGTAACAAACACGGTTAAACATTCTAAATCCTAGACCCACTTACTGGGATTTAATACAAAAAGTTCTAATTGACCAAAATAATTTTGATAGTAACTTAAAGTCAATTATTATGGGATTCATCTTTATCAAAATACAAGCTCTTTTAACCATGGGGTTAATGGTTAATGTTTGCAGATGACTCGGAGCCAATGCAGAAACTAATACAGCTTTTGTTACTGTTTAGTCCTAGTGTCTTACATGGCGCCTGGCACACAGGGAATGATTAGCGAATATGAATAAAAAAGACAGAGTAAGAGAAGTCAAACGGAGGCTGACTACATCTCAGGAATCTGGTGGATTTCCTACTTAACAGACGTGTGGAGAGTCATCATACGCTGGCCCCTTTGCTCAGGTGAGCTGTGTTTCCAGGTGGTAGTGTCGGCCAGCGTGGCGATTGTATCTCTGTTAGGTCTAAGTAGGGGAGCTAAGCCATTAGTGTCCACAAGGCAGCTGCGAGGTTATTAATGCAGGGGTTTTGAGAGACAACAGAAGGCTTTTAAATTTTCTAAATTTCGTATGGATTTTACATTCCCCTTTTAGCTCTGACAGTCATCATTGGGCGGTGGCTGTCTCATTCATTTGGATTGTTTGAGTTTCTCATGAGCCAAGTGAAATGCTTTGTTACATTGTTACCCTTGGTTACAAACTGTCCTGCTTGATGCCCTTGGTACTCTGCTGACTACGTGAGTTACTCCTACACCGATGAGACATGCAAATGCATAGTCTTTAGCCTAAGAACATAAGGTAAAAAAGGCAATTGCAAAATTGGTTGCGTTTACATAATGACAACAATGCATTATATTTACATATGAACACAATACATTACACATATACATGTATGTACACATAATTGCATATACATACATACGCATATATACATATATAAACAATATATAATACATTATATACACAATATGTAATGCATTATATAACACATTATAATGATACTATTATTTAAGGAACAGAAGTATGGTAGCATGAGATTTGAAATATTTGGAGAAATAATGTGAAGATTAATTTATTCATTTATTTGACAAGTCTATATTGAATGCCTACTCTTTTCTGGTCCTTGTGTTAGGAGCTAGGACTCAAATAATAAACATGGTCCTTGAACTGATGGAGCTAAAAATTTAGTCAGAAAAATAAGTATTAATCAAATAATTTCACAAATAATTCTTAAATTATATCTGTGATAACTGCTACAAAATATAATGATTAAATGTTTTGATTATTTAAGAATCATCTAGCATACACAAGAATTTTTTCATATTATATATTTGAAGTGTAAGAAGTATATTTGAAGTATAAGAAGTTATGGGCAATTTGATTTTTTTCTTAAATGTTTTGGACTAAATTTTCAAAAAGATGCACCTGAATAAGCTCAGTAAAAGGAAAGGTGATGTTTGCAATACAACTAACAGATACAATTTTAATTTTTCTGTATACATGATGCAAACGTTTGGATAACATTCTAAAATTTCAGTCAAAGACTCTAAAGCCTCAAATTACCAAAAGACTGGGTGGAGTAAAGACTAACAAGTAGTATCCTGTTGGGATTTTTCTGAACATCATATTATTAAAATTGCTAATTTACAAAATAGTTTTAAGCAATCATATTTTATTAATCCACAATATTATTTCTCTATCCCTTACTCAAGTCTTCTCCTTACTCTTTCTTTTTTATTTCCTTTCTTCCTACCTGTGTTGTCCACCAGAATACAGATTCTATGCATAGACAGGGCTATGTGGGCGGCTTGATCTTCACAAAGTATTTAGCATTAAAATCATGTAGCCCTGAATTCTAAATTATTTTTATCTTCCTTGACATCTCAAATTCCCTTTTGAGAACCATTTTTTTGTAGCTCATTGTTCTTTGTGTCCAGACCGTTAATTGCATGGCCATCAGGAAAGTGATATACAGTATATTTAAAGATTACATGTTACTGTAAATCTAAGACAAAGTGATTTGGTTTATAAGGCGAATTACAACTCTATCGGAATCCTTCAAAGCTATTAAGATTGTTCTTTTTGTTGGCTCTTTTTGGCCACAGTAAGCAATGATAACAAAATGTGTTGATAAAAAATAAGCAATGAAGAAATGAAGGAGTTCTAAGATTATCGCACACGTAAACACGTACACATCTTCCTTTGATATGGGTTAATTTACATAGGAAATAAAAAGGTTTTTAATTGAGGTTTTATCTATAAATCATGTCTCTTGCTATCTTGCATTCTATTAAGAGTATGAAGCAAAGTTAAAGAATCTCCTGATTCCTGGGTGGATAGACTTAGTATCTGAGTTTCAGCAATCGCTCTCTGCGGTGGGGGTGATGAGGCAGGAGCTGTTGTTTGTCTGCCTGACATTCATCTCCTCACCCTCTCCTATCCCTTTGTTTCTTGCGTTTTTGAAAACTTTTCTTTATTTTGTTGTTGTTGACAATATACACAGCGTTTTCTGCATGTACATGTACAGTTTAGTGACATTGATTATATTCTTCGAGTTGTGCAACCATTCTCACCTTCCTTTTCTGAGTTGTTCCTCCATCATTAACGTAAACTCACTGCCCTCTAAGTTTCCCATCTAACCTTTCGAGTTGCTGTTGTCAATTTGATCCCATATAGATAGTTCTTAAAAGAGCACAATGCTAAGGGCAGACATTCTTTACTAGTTAAGCTATTGCTTGGTTTTAAGAAGACTTCAGGGGGTAGCACCCCATTGTTTTTTGGAAATACAGCCTTGATTATTTTTTTCAAATGGTAGGCCTCGAAAGCAAATGAAAAACCTGCACATGTATTTTGTGCTCTTCCATGTTACACTCTCGTCACTGTAATCCATAAAGGGGTCTGATTGCACAAGCTGACAACCTGGAGCTGCCAAACACTGAAGATTATGTGGGGAAATATTTACTATCCCTCTGATCTGCCTCTGTCATGGTGTACTCACCTGGACTGGGGACTGCTACAGGGCTTTCCTATGCTCATGACAAATGTGATGTTGTGACTCCAAATCCTAAAATAACTGTCAACCTGGAGCTAGGTTTGTGGTTCTAACTTGCCAGCTGCTCTGAGGGAGAAAGATGTGGCAGTCTGCTTCCTTGAAGATTATAGCCTTGGAAATCCCGTAGGGAAGCTCTTCTCTGTCCTATAGGGTCACTATGAGTCAGAATCGACTCAACAGCAGTTGAGTTGGGATAGTTCTGTTGTAAGCTTATATTATGCTGTTGTTGTTACATTCTGTCAAGTCCGTTCCAATTCACAGTAACCCCAGGTACAATAGAACGAAACACTGCTTATATTATAGAAGAGACTTTACCTTACATTGTTACCTATCTGAAACATTTAACCCATTTTAAGGATTTTATATTTTACATTTTTCTATTTTGAGACCCCACTCATTGATATATACATCCACATTAATTTTGTTTCTTTTTTTTAAAAAAAGGGGTTACTTCTTTTAAAAATGGGAATGATTCTGTGTGCTTTTTGTCAGTGGATATTTCAAAATCTGGCTTATTATGAAATCAAAGAATAAATTTATGCAATTAATATTAATAGTAGTTTTCAATACTCTGACTTTGAGAGACAATTATAAGTTTGAAACAACAGGTAAATTAATATTGCTCATATCCTATTTTATTTGATATAAAAGGGCAAAGGGAGATGAATTAGAGGAATTACAATGGTAAGAGGAACATCCATTCCTGTAAAAACACATGTCTGTGTAACAATAAGCAATGAGTCTACAGAAAGCTTGTGACACTGAAACCCAGTCCTCTTTAGTTGCTTTACAAAATTTCTCGATTTCTGTTAATTTTCCATTTCAACTCAAAATGAAAAATTCAATGATAATTGACCAGTTCAGTAAACAATGGGCACTGGGATTTCAGAACAGGGATCAATACTGAGAGTCCTTTCCATCAGTTTTCCGGGAACCCCTGTAGAATAACTGATACAATTAGGTATTGATGGGATGTCACATGCTTTTTATGATGGGCAAGGAACGCCAATACTCAACAGTATTTCCTCAGAGTGCGTGTGTCTGCATGTGCGTGCATGCGTTTCAATAATCATTACTGGTTAAGAGTTTTATGAAAATGATTCCTCACCCAGCTAACTGTTAGCCTCAAATTCAACAGAGTTCTTGGAAATTCACTTATTTCTCATTCATTTGATTCAACTAATATTATGATTACTTGAAACTATTATAAGTGAATTCCCAGTGTTCAACCTGAGTCCTGACATTCCAGGGAGAGGTAATATAGAGCCTTATTTTGACCATGGTAGCCTGCCCAGCGCTCTGAAATGTATAAGTGTGTTAGTAACATTTCTCTGACAATTCTTCCCTCTTACACCAACGTTCTCAGATCTACCTGCTCCCTACATGTCCAACTAAATCCAGTTCCCGTCTCTTTGTAATGTAACATAGGTCCGAAAGTATCAGGACACCTAAAGACTTTAGGAGTAAGCCAGATTTTCTATGAAGGCTAGGGTTTCCAATTGCAAATTTTCAACAGTATTTGGAAATTATGAGCTGTGATGAAGGCATGTGTCAATATTCTGTGCATCTTGATTTAATTTACTGCTGTGTCTTTTGGTTTTACATCTTACAGACAATAGCACTTAGCAGTCTGTTATCTATGAAGAAGAAAGAGAAATAGTTGCTTACGTAAATATACCTAGATTTAAGTCTTTCATGGCTCTTTGAAAAATTGCAGTAAGCGTTGTACGATTACATAAGTGCCAGTTATGATATGTCCAATTAAGGAGAAATAGGAGTATAAACCCAGAGAGGCAGGAAAGTTTTCTACGGGAGAAGGGCATTGAACCTAGGGCTAGAAGACTGAGTAAGATACAAGCAGGCAGGGGCAGGGCGGGCTGTGGGAACTATTTGAGCAGCTGCTCTGCCAGGAGTCAAGGAACAGGTTGGTGGATTCCAAGAACTGGCAAGTCAATGGGGTAGGTGGACCAGCTCTGATGAGAAGGTGGCCAGGGAAGAGGCAGGGGCAGATTAGGCCTGTGTCCCCATTGGCTAGCTCAGAGCCTGGTGAACACAAGGCAAAGGAGCTGCACGTAAGTCTAGACTAAGCTATGCTGGAGAACTAGAAAGAAGACATCACTAAAATACTTCATGCCTGTTGTCTCTTCAATCTGGCTTTTGTGTTCTTCTCTTATCAGCTGCACTCATTTGTTTGCAATTTGCTGGGGGCATCTTGAGTATGGCTAGCAGTTTTCCCATCAGGACAGCCCACAGACTAGTTGTTTGCACCTTAGATTGCTGTGCCATGGGCTAAAGGTTGTGTTCTAGATGGCCATGGTTATTAGAGCTTATGGAATATAAGATATGTATGACTATCAATCAGTCCATTCCACTTGTTAGGTTAAAGTAACTGACTTTTCTTCTTTGAAAAAGTTGTCATCATCCTACTCTTGGCCTTTCTTTGGGAAATTGGCATTGTAAAAGTACATTGATCGTGTGTCTGCGTGTGTTCTTTGTTTTCTAAAGTGGAACTCTAAATCAGCATCTTCCAACAGAAGTTTCTGCTGTGATGTGTATGCTCTATGACTGCTGTCCAATGCTACCTAATGTCCAATGCTGCTTTACAAAATAATATTCTGGATGTAAGTTTTTCTCTTCTATTAGTTCTTGTATGTTTCCTGAGAGTATTGCCCCAGAAAATGCTGGCTACGGAGCCTTATACATAACAGACATGTAATAACCATTCACTGAATTGGATGTAACATGCCATCATGTCGGTTCTCCGTATTTATTTGAATCTGGGAATGTAAGAATTGTGAGTGTGTTTTTTTAAGAAGTAGCCAGTCCCTTGGTTGGTTTGTTTGTTTGTTTCATTTTACAATTAATTTTTCAAGAACTATACTTATATTTCTGGAACTGGGCTACACTTTAAATTACTATGCAAATATAATCTTTTATAACTTTACTAGTGATTTGGAAAGATAAAAACAGCTTTTTCAACTGTAACTCAAGATGAAGATATAGGTCGCCATGAGTTGGAATCTACTCAACGCCAACTAACAACAACAACAAATACACACATATATATCACTATAATTAATTAATGACTTTTCTGATTGGATATGGCTATAAAAACTATGCTGATCTCTTAAAAAACAAAGGCATAGACAATTACTTTAATCGGGCAGTGATAAGAATAACATTATCTTAACTTCTCAGCAGTGTGGGAATGGTCTGGTTGGGCCTGTTATAGTCTTTAGGACTACCGTAGATCTCTTTGGCTGTGTTTCAGTCTTCTTACTCCTAGAAATCTTTGACCCTGTACACTGGCATTGGCAACTCATGTCTATGTGCTTGAGATCTAAATTCCAATGCTTCTATAAGATTCATTCCTCTTTACATTTGAATCAGTAGAATACCTTGGACAAACATTGTTTGCTCTTCTTGTAATTAGCTTCCTAAACAGAATGTGGTTCCCTCTGAATGAACCCTTGAGATTTCATCTAACTGTTTCCACGATGTTGATGACTGCCTTGTGGTCAATATCAGGGAGCACAGCCCTCACTTTATCCATTTTGGTGTTTGCTGTTGGGAATCTGTTTAGGAACAGAGAGTCAGAATTAGGAACCTGGGATCTTCTTAAATGAAAAGTGAGAATATTACCGAGGATGCTAAGTTAAGTAGTTTCTGGAATTAAAATAGCAACTGCCCATTTATTTCCCTCATGGCTAGAGAGCCATTGGGTTTATTGCACCCAAATAAATAAGCACCGTTGCCTCCCTCTTCTGCACAACTACAGAGACACTGCTCCCTGAGTGCTACAGTGCAACCACCCAGAGGGTGAGTCTATCAATCAGCTGCCATCTAGCTCCCAATTGGATCTACCTACAAAATGCTCCGTTGGCAGAGAAAATGAATATGTTCTTACTTCTGTGTAGAGCTGTGAATAAAAAATAATAACAATGACCTGAACTCTTTGGTCATTCAGTACAGATGCAAACCTAAGGATGCTCTATAGAGAGGCAATAATTAGTGAGTTTAATAGAAATAGAGGATGCAAAGCCCATGAGCTAAATTTGTTTTGTCCTTTCCCAAATTTGTTTCATTTGAAATTCTTATTGATGGTACCTTTATCAAATAATTATTATGAACCATTTTATCTCCTCCCCGAATCTCGTAGTTTCCTAGTATCCAATCATCTCAGATAAGATAAAAATATTTCTATCATCATGAAGACTTAATCCAACACACAGATTAATTAGACCACTCGACATATATTCTGGTTTTAGTAATGGGGTTCAATTGTAGGCAAGACACTCCTAATAAATGTTATGAAGTCTGTTACCAAATCTAGACATATTCAGACAAATGTATTGTTTTATTATTTCATAAGATCTGATAGTGTTTTGTAATACATTTTTATAAAAATTATTTCTTGCTGAGATACAACATTGAATCTTTGTTTTTGAGTTGGGATTTTTTTAATCTGCTTCCAAATTAGTATTTGGGTGAATAGGCAGATCATAGAGGTCAACAAGTAAAAGTGGAGGGGACAAGACCAATGTGGAGGGTGAAAGAGCTCATGGGAGGGAACATGTATTTTCAGATTTGAACTTGTCTAGTTTAGGGTGATTTTAAGTATCTAGATGACAGTGACAAGCCATGAAGTAGGTGGAGAATGCTGAAGCTTGGAGAAGGGGTCAAGGCCCAGTTTGTGAGCAGGCATCAAATTGGGAAAGACGGATCCCAGGATAGTAGGGAGAAGACAAGTTTACCTCAGTAGACTATCTACTGAGAAGGGGACCTGTCCATTCTCTCAAGGGCAAGCAGAGAAGATGGGAGAAGAACCAGGAGACCATGGCCAACTCACGGTCAAGAAAGTAGAGTTACAGTGTTGTTGTTGTTGTGTGCCATCGAGTCGATTTCAACTCATAGTACCCCATGTGACAGAGTAGAACTGTTCCATAGGCTTTTCTAGGCTGTAATCTTTATGGGAACAGATTGCCAGGTCTTTTTTCCCATGGAGTGGCTGGTGGGTTCGAACTGCCAGCCTTTCAGTTAGCAGCCAAGCACTTAACCATTGTATCACCAGGGCTCCTTAGAGTTACAATGAAGGGACCAATGTCACAAAGTCACAGACAGTACAATTAAAAAAAGAAAGTAAAATCATCTTTCAGATTAACTACCTGAGCAGGTGATTGACCAACATAATGAATGTAACTTTAGTCAAGTGGTGGGGTTGAACTTCAGATTATAGGTGCCTGAGAAATGAATGAGCTATCTAGATAGTGAGAAAAACCTAGCCTTGGAGAAATTTGGCTGGGGAGATGGGGAGAGGAGGAGAGACCATGGTAGCTAGAGTAGAGTGTACATTTAAGGAGGACTGTCTTGGAGATAGGTAGGAGATCTAAACACACAGGCTGAAGTCAAGGAACTAGAAGGGAAGGTGACGTTGCTAATACACAAGACAGTTTTAGAGTGACCATTTTTAGAACCTAGGTGAGAAAGAGATGATAAAAGGTGCAGGGGAAACGGTGATCTTGATGTGAAAGTCATTCGTTTACCTTCTGGGCCCAGAGAAAAAGGAGGTGAGAACTCTGGATACGGGCACACTCGTGGGAGAGAGGTGGGTAGGAGCTTAAGTGGCTGGCTGCTGATGCCTTTACTCACCTTAATTAAGTAAAAGGTGAATTGTTTCCTGAAAATGAGTGATGAAGCCATTGTGTATGGGTTTATGGAGAGTGTTGAAACTTTGGACTAATCCTGAGAGAATGAGTGAGCTGACCAAGTAGGGACCCTGAAAGAATTAAAGGCAAAGTGAAGGCTCATTGAAGTTGATGAGATCAATTCACAGGAGGCACAGATTCTACGTGGTTCAGGATGTTCTCCAGCAGCTTTCAGTCTTCGAGCATGGCTGTTAACATAGCTGGGGCAGGCTGGTTATGACCCCTGAGAAGATCCCGCACCCTAATCCTTGAGTGTGATGAGATAGTACTCCCGTTAATGTCACCTTGCATGGCTGTGGGAACTTTGCAGATGTAATGGAGGTTACTAATCAGTTGACCTTAGGGGAGGAAGATTATCCTGAATTATTTGGGAAGGACCATTGTAATCTCACAAGCCTGTGAAAACAGCGACAGAAAAGGAAGCCAGGAGATGCAGCAGGGGGATGTTGGAGAGACTGGAAACATGAGGATTTCATGATAGCTTCAAGTTAGAAGCGACCATAACCCAAGGAATGCAGGTGACTCTAGAAGCTTAGAGTGAACTCCAGCTGACTCTTCCTGCAACTGCATGGAAGTGAATTCTCCCAACAATTGGAAGCAACCTCAAAGCAAATTTCCCCCAGAGACTCTAGCTTGGAGTCAAGCATCGCCAGCATCATGGCGTTGGCCTTTGAGACCCTGAGCAGAGAATCCAGACAGTCCAGCTGGACTTCTGACCTGTATAAACGATGGGATAATAAATTCATGTTGTTTGGCTTTGGCTAAGTTTGTAACAATTTGTTATAGCAGCAATAGACACCAGTGCAATACTGTCTATGGAAATTAAAGACAAACACATTAGTCTTACATTGGAGTTTTCCATGATGAGGGTGAAGAATAGATGAGTTCAAGTGAATTGAGAGTGCCTGTGAGAGAGTCTGCAGTCTGGGTTATGTAGAAGGAGAAATGTGATGGTCTGGGGCAACTAAGAAACTTGAGAGAGACAGCAGTGGTGCTGATCTGTTCTAGGAGGGTCTAGAAAATCTTTCTAAATACGTGGGTTCATTAGCTCACTTCCCTAAAGCCAATTCCTGTTTTAAGATCTTCATTGACTCTCAGTTTTTTCACAAATCATATTTTCATTACTTAGACACTCAAAATTCTTTACTGTCTGCTTTTAAACTATCTTACCAACCATGTGCTTACCTCTCTCTCACTTTAACCTTTTACTCCAGCCCAGCCCATTGTAGTAGATAGACTTATTGGTTCTTCAATCTCTCTTCTTAATAGTATCACATATCTATGTGGTTGCTGTGACCTCAGGTGGCAGAATGTGTTTTAGACTTGATTTGGCCCATTGGATATTAGCAGACATGGTTTAAGCAAAGGCTTGAAGTGTCTTCCCATGCTTGCCTTAAATTCTTGAGTTTCTACCTTTGCTATGAAAAGAAGATGCTTGAGCAGCCACTGTGCCTTCCTACCCACCACCCAACTATTGGCCCTAGAATGAGACTCTGAAGCAGAACCACCCCTACTGACAGGGTGATACTTGAGTGAGAAATGAAGGCTCCTTGTGTGTGCCACTGGGATTTGGTTGTCACGTAGTGAAAGCGGTCTAACACAAGAAAAATACCTTACATGCCTTCCTGCATTCTTACTCTTCCTCTTGGCATTGCCTCCTCAACACTGTACATGGAATGTTTTCTTCATTTCTCTTTAGTTGGAAAAATCTGACGCATTCTTCATGTTACAGGTTGCCTCTCTTAGCCCATAACCGAGCCCATTGCCTTGGAGTCGATTCCGACTCATTGTGACCCTATAGAGTAGAACTGCTCCGTTGGGTGTCCAAGGAGTGGCTGATGGATTTAAACTGCTGACCTTTTTGGTTAACCACTGAGCCACCAAGGCTCCAAAAACCAAAACAAACCTGTTGCTGTTGAGTCGATTCCGACTGATAGCAGCCTATAGGACAGAGTAGACCTGCCCCACAGGGTCTCCAAGGAGCAGCTGGTGGATTTGAACTACCAATCTTTTGGTTAGCAGTGAGTTCTTATCATCCTCCCGAAAGCCTTTTCACACTAGAATCCAAAGAGAACACTTTGCCTGCATATTTTGTTTCTCCAATAAAATTAATCCTTATGCATTAACTCATTTGACCATGAGACTGATCCTATGGGATAAGCAGGACAGATAACCTTAGTTCCACTTTGTAAGTGATGAGAAAATTAGTGCTCAGAGAGGCTTAGTGACTCATTCTGATTGGCACAACCAATAAGGGGCATAGAACTCAAACTCTGCTTTCTGCGCACTCACGGCATTATGGAGTCTCTCCAGCAACTGATAAACTCCTTCAGTAGTTATTTCTTATGACTTTATTTTAGCATTATATGAGCTTATTTCTCTAACATTCAGCATGTGGCCCTGCACAGAATGTATTAGGTGTACGTTCACGGAACTAACACGAATAGAAGGTCATTGAATTAGAAGTAAATAGCTCAGCAACGTATTTTTTTAATTGTGCTAAAAATACCCATAACAAAACATTTGCCAATTCAACAATTTTTACATGTATTATTCAGTGATTTTGATTACATTCTTCATGTTGTACAACCACGATCACTATCCATTTCCAAATTATTCCACCATCTTTAACCTAAACTCAGGGTCCCCTATATAATAATCCCCCCCTTCCCCTTCCTCCCACCCCCAGGAACCACTAATAAGCTTTGGCTTCTGTTTGCCTATTTCCTATAGGTAAGATCACACAGATTTGTTCTTTTGCATTGGCAGCTTGTCTTGATCATCTCCACTCAATGTGGGCTCCAGAAGATGGGTTCTTTCTTTAATGCCTGTGTACATTGTCCCCACATGACATTTATCTGCTTTTTACTGAACAGAGTATGCCAGACTTCGCCTGAAGAGAGGCTGCTTTGGATTTCCATGAAGTTGTATTACTACCAACAGTGTAAGAGGTTGCGAGTTGGGTAGTTTTTGTCTACCTACTTTCCATACTATAGTAACAACAGGGATTAATACTAGTCAGGCACGAATATGTTGTTGTCTTGTAAATTCCCCACCTGAAATGTATGTACTCAGTGAGGGTACAATAGGTATTACTTGACTAGCTGACTGTTTAACTTTGTAAACTTAATTTTTGGATCTATAGGACCATTTTTCTTATGATAGGTATATAGAGAAGTAACTGAGAAACACCCCCACTAACAATGAAAGATCAGTACTTACTGGTATTTCACCTATTTTTGTCATTAAAATGTCATATATTTGTTCTTAGGTGCTTTCATTCATCGCTTTAAAATTACCATAAAATTCACTCATTCAAAGTGTACAGTTGAGTAGTTCTTAGTATATTAAAAATATTGTGTAACCGTCACTACTAATTCTGGAACACTTTCATCACCCCCAAAATAAACCTTATATCCATGAACAGTCACTCCCCATTTCCTTCTCAACTCCCCTCAAACCCTGACAACCACTAATCTAATTTCTGTCTCATTGGATTTGCCCATTCTGTACATTTCATACAAATGGAATCATACAACGTGTGGTCTTTTGTGACCGACTTCTTTCACTTGGCATGTTTTCATTATGAGAACAAAGGTGTGCCTGACTCAAGCCATGGCATTTTCAATTGCCTCATATGCATTGCCTCATATGAAGGCTGGAAAATGAATAAGGAAGACCAAAGAAAAATTGATGCATTTGAATTATAGTGTTGGTGAAGAGTATTGAATATAAATAGACTACCAGAAGAAAGAACAAATCTGTCTTCTAAAAATTATAGCCAGAATGCTCCTTAGAAGAGAGCATGGTGAGACTTTGTCTTGCTTACTTTGGACATGTTACCAGGAGGGACCAATCCCTGGAGAAGGACATCAGGCTTGGTAAAGTAGAGGGTCAGTGAAAAAGAGGAAGACCCTTAACAAGATGGATTGACGAAGTGGTTGCAATAATAGGCTCAAACATAGCAATGGTTGTGAGAATAGTGCAGGACTGGGCAGCCATGCGTTCAGTGGTACGCAGGGTTGCTGTGATGCGGAACCTATCAACAGGACGTAATAACTATGTTTTCAAGATTCATCCACGTTGTAGCATGTATCAGGACTTTATTCCTTGTTATGCTATAATAATATTCTATTATATGGATATACCACATTTTGTTTATCCATTTATCAGTTGATGGACATTTTGGTGGTTTTTACTTTTTGGCTACTATGAATAATGTTGCTATGGACATTGGTGTAAAGTTTCTTTGTGGACAAGTTTTCATTTCTCTTGGGTATATATCTAGGCGTGGAATTGATGGACCAAATGATAGCTTTATGTTTAACATTTTAAGAAACTGTCAAACTGTCTTTCAAAGTAGTGGCGCTATTTATATTCTTACCAGCAACGGATGAGGGTTATTAGTTGCTTTTTGCATTTGGCTTCATCGGTTTCATTTGGCTGCCAAATGTTCTATTTGTTGAATATTAAACTAATTGAAAAGTCCCTTCTCTAAAAACAATTATGGAGAAAATAGGCCACGTGAATTCTCCAAGGCCTTGTCTGAATCTCATGGTGGTGATTAGATTTATTCACTTATTTTATGAATATGGGATACAAGTGTAAATGGCAAACAGTAAGAAAACCTATATTATCAACTTATCTAGTTACCTACTCTGTTCTGGTTCTGAATTTAATGCTTTTGAGGGGTATGGAAGACAGTGCATGAAGCAGCTTTCTGTTTCCTTAGCGATCCCAATTTTTGGGGTAGGGGGGAGCCTAGAAAAGCCATTGTCTGTCATTCCTGTGGGTCTTTTCATCTTCCAGATATCATATTTGAAAATAGATTAAATTGTCCTTTTTAATTACTGGACCACTTCCCTGAGAATACAGAGGAAGTGAGCCCTGTACCCAGGTACCACTTTTACCACTAGTCTTATGTCACTTCTTATTGTTCGCTGTCCTTGAGTCAACCCTCACTCATAGTGACCCCATGTACAGCAGAATGAACTGTTGCCAGTCCTGTGCTGTCTTCATAATAATTGGTATGGTCGAGTCCATTGTTGTGGCTAGTATGTATTTTGAGTGCCTTCCAACCTAGGGGGCTCATCTTCCAGCAATGTATTAGACAGTATTCTGTTGAGATCCATAGGGCTTTCATTAATTAATATTTGGAAGTAGATATCCAGGCCTTTATTCTTAGTTGGAAGCCCCACCGAAACCTCTCCACCACCGGTGACTCTGCTGGTATTTGAAATACTGCAGGCATAGCTTCCAGAATCATAGTAACATGCAAGCCATGGCAATACAACAAACTGACAGGTGGGTGATGGCTTATATCACTAACATCTAAAATTAAGATGGTTTGTGGCCAGAACTACTGGGGATGACAAGGAAAAGCAAGCTTTTAGAGATATCTTGATAGGGCTTTTTATTTGGCACATATTCTAGTAAATATATGATTTATAAGACTGCCCACCATATTTCTACATAAATTATATATAGAATATATAAATATATATATTTATATTGTTATTAATATTATATATTAATATAAATATATTAATATTCTATATAAATTATATTTAAGCATTAGCTTAAATATAATGTTGCTTTACATTTCTCATTTTCAGAGGTTCACTCCAAAGGAAGTGAACACATTTCATACTACAGAAGAAATTTGGTAGTAATGTAAAATTTATATTAGTTCAGTTAGGAGAAATTTGGCCATAGCTGGTTAAAAAAAAAAAAAAAAAGAGAGAGAGAGAGAGAAGAGATATGCATATTAAAAGGGCACATTAATACTGAAAATAATTACCCTCAAGAAATAACAAATCAGAAACCCAAAGCATGCTTTGGATGGGTCCACAGGGCCTAATATACCACACAGTTCATGAAATCATAGCTGGCGAGAAATCTAAACTGGTGTTCATCCAGTTTAATTCTGCTTTGTAAAGACTCTTAAGGATATAATAACATTTGCAAAGCACAGTGGGAGCCACAGGATCAAAGGTTTTCAGTAAGTGGGAAGACTAGCATTGCTATACTTGTAACAATTAATAATGCTATCTCACCTTCCAGCTTATCTTTCCTAAGGAACATCTTGCACCCCCACCCCCACACGCCACACTTTCTGCCTTGTCCTTTTGTGGGGTGCCTCCCTTGATGCTATTTAACTGAACAGACTTGGTAAACAATGTACAATTCCTTCACATTAGCATGATGTTTATGTAAAAGGGTTCTTAACTGAGAGGCTGACCCTATTTCTCACTTAATAGAATGTATCTTCTTGTTTTCTTGCAGGCACACAGCATGCCAAAGAGCCAAGTTTTGCTGGATTTGCATGTCATAGGAAGCATCAAGTCTAGTCCTCCTGTTAGGAGCACTTTCTGTTCAATTAAAGGAACAACAGCAGCCCACCAAGAAAGCAAAATCCCCTTCAAGAACTTGAAGAAGGAGCTTACAAATTGCTCTATCAAGCCCCAGAAACTGTCCTGGTAGGCTCTTTTTCACTCAGAGGGGGAAGGGAGGGAAGATTTGATATAACACTTTCTTAAAAACCCTGAGTGAATAAAGTCATCTTGAGAGAAAGTTCCCAGATATGGATTACCTATAAAAAGAATAAAAGGGATGAGCATGGAGGATTTTTCATCGCCGTAAACAAATAATTTGTGATGGCTCCACACTCCAGCCGCAAATCGGAGCCCGGGCGGGAAGTGCCCCCAGCTGTGCAGCATATACATACATCATGGGTCTGCTGTAATGAAGACTGCCTGATAAAGATCACAATATGACAGCTTTCCTTTGGCATTGGCTGCTGAACAGCCAGAAACGGTTTTCTGCGGCCAGCCAGCTATTGATCCAGCTCCCTCTTGTCAGTGATGCAGTTAATGGGAATTCCACAGGCAAATAAAAGCTACATTTTGTCTTCATTTTCATCTGAAATATGAGCTGGTCCTTTGTACTCTAGACAGTCATTTATTACTCATTTTCCTTTATTGATGTTTATGAGCTGAAGCATAAAATGATTCTCAAACGTAGTTTAATTGAGGCAGCAGTTGACACCGTGACCATGATTGTTGCTGTGCCATCGGCAGCGTAGAGTCCATGAATCAAGGTTTGCTTTTCACTGGTCTTGGAGGCAGCATACGGTGGAGAGTATCCTTAAAAAGCAACTGGGCTGGAGCTGAAGAAATATGTCGATTTATCTTCATAGGTAGCGAGGGGGAAAAGTGCCCCAAGTCCCTGCCATCGAGTGGCAAAGTGTTTCTTAGCACTTGGCATTCAAGAGCTCACCCTCCTGGTGGATGGGGAAGTTCTCTGAAAAGAGGCTTCTTAGTACCGTGTTTTAAAATATTTGAAGCTAAATTATTAGCCCTCAAAATGCATAGGCGGCAGCAGTGCCGGACGAAGCCACACACGGCAAGAGGGGCAGCCAGGCCACTCAATTCGTTCATAAAATGGTAAGCGCAATCAATATCGGGAGAAGTATTTTTTTATATGCAGTTATTAACTCATAAACTACAGTATATCTCATCTCATTCCAACAACAGCTGAGGTCTCCATCTCCCCCTGGAGACCCCTGCAGGTCCCATTATGAGAATCATAAATAATATGTGCTAATGAGATATGAATTGATTATGTTGGAAAAGCTGACGTTTTCATCCATCATTCTAAATGATGTTTAACAATGGATTACCAGCCAGTAATTCCTCTGATATGAGATTAAATAAAAGAGCCGGCTGTTTCAGCAGGCTAGCTCAAGGAGATGGCAATAAATCTGCTCAATTACTGTATTACCAATCCGTTTTTCACTGCTAAGGATATTATTATTTCATTTAGACTTGTTCATGCATCATAGATTATTTTATTTCAGTCAGTCAATGGGAGAAACCGCAGCGTTGTATTCACCGCGCTGCAGCACGGGGAGCTTTGCTAAGTACAGTAAATGCCCTCGGCTGGCCGCAGGCTCCTGACGAAAGGTTACCCCGCGGCCCTGGGGCTGGACGGCCCTGTGCACGCTGTGTTGGAGAAAAAAGCATTCTGCTTTCGACCTAATTTTCTTTACTTATCTGAAAAGTCTTGACCAAAGGATACTGCCTAAGAAGCTGATCAATCGAAACGAGATTATTAGATCCTCTAAGATGATTTGGTCTTCATCTCAATCCTGTAGTAGATTGAGAATTAGATCACACAGGCCATCATTTGGCCCGGGAAATTAGATTAGGGGCCACCACAATACAAAGGGCGGCTTTTCCGCTTATGCCAAACAAACAAACAACATATGCGCTTTATCAATGTGTGAACTAGATTGGCAGGGGGATAGCCCTTGCCTTCACGGCGTCGCTCATCCTTTCTAACCACCTTGGTAGCTTTGTACCTGAGCTCAACCACCGTTTATGATAGTAAAATAAGAAGGATGGGTTTTCTTAAAAGATAATAATTCACAGATTCGTTCCATCATTTTTGTAATTACCCATTTATTAATTTACTTAATAAAGACAAAACCAACACCTGCTGCACGCCAGGCCCTGGGCTAAGCCATGAATGTACAAAAGAGATACAACAGCCACATGATTGTTGCATGGATGGCTCCATCAACAACCCACGCACAACTTCAGATGCTCTCTGTCTGCCTCCCCTTTGCTGTCCCACCTTCAGCCCGTGGCATGGCGCAGAAGCCAGCTCTGTATGGTCCTGGACCAACTTCATGTGAGCACAAACCAAGAGTAGGAGCCCCTTGCCTGCCTCCAAGGCTCCTCTCGGCTCCTGCTCGGGGCTGTTTGTGGACACACAGGCCACTGGGCAACACAGCCCTGAGTGTGAGGGGTTCTATGCTCCACATGACAAATCTTTGACGGGAGCTGGAGAGTTAATGAAACTAGTCACAACCCCCACTACTGCAATTAGTTTCAAGGCTGTGATTGGAATCACCACCTCCCTTTTAGGTTCCTCTCATCCTTGGTCAACATTATGGTGGATCAGGGTTGGGTGGCTCCTACCTTTATCCCTGAGTGACCTGAGGAGTCTGTACAGGGCTTCCCAGGACATAGCTCTGCAAGACTGAGCAATCAGGACCACCACCACACAAGGCCAGCTTAGTGAGGCACGTTCACTATGCCCTGTCTTCCTTCCCCTCCTCAGTGCCCTTTCTCCCTCCTGTCCTCTGGGATTGCACCTCAGAAGAGCAGCAGCAAGTGAGCCTTTGCCCTGGCTCTGGTTTCTGGGGAACCCAGGTTATGCAGCTGACCTTGGATATGGGTTTTGGAACTTGGCGACTTTGGGTCTGGCAGGAAGGGCACCCACTGTGCGTGGTGAGTGAGGCAGCTATGGCCTCAGTCAGAGTGCCATGTCGCTGTTTCCAGGGCTGTGGCCTGCAGTCACTGGGATAAAGTAGACATAAAGGAAAGACAGTGGGGTATGTGGTGGCTGTGGTTATCACATGGAATGGTGTCCCTGAAAATGGTGGGATTAAGGATTCTGGAGTGTACTGATGTTGGTAGCTTCTTTAGAAGTCTCACAAATGAGAATGAGAGGCCCGAAGGAGCTCACTTCTCACTCAAGACATTCTGAGAAGGCCAGGTGCCTTCACAACAGCTTTCAGTGAGCACCCCATCTCCACCAATGGCGGGAGGGCCACGCAGACCTCAAGACCAGGCTCCAGTTAGGAGCTGGAGGAGGAGCCACGGGCAGGCTCCGCAACCTTTCGATCCTCTATTCAAAGGAGAAGCCGGGGCCCTGACACCGGGATGGGGCCTTGGATGAGGCAGACCTGAGAATGTTGAACTCATCAATTCTTTAGAAGCTTTGAGGTAGAAGAAAAAGGTTACCTCTACACCCTCCTGTGGAGAATGGCCTTCCCCTAGCCAGCCTGTGGGCTCCACAAAGGCCTCACCTACGCAGGTGCTTCACAAAACAATGTCTGTTCTCACCACCCAGCACCACCCCTGGCAACCTCCACACATGTAACTGGGATTAAGTCTCAGCGGAGTCCAGGTGGGAAGCTGCTGTTCCTGCACAAGGAGGAAGCAGCTTACCTACAGAAGGACTGGGGTCGAGTCTCAGCAGAGTCCAGGTGGGAAGCTTCTGTCCCTGCACAAGGAGGAAGCAGCTTACCTAAAGAAGGAGTGGGGTCGAGTCTCAGCAGAGTCCAGGCGGGAAACTGCTGGCCCTTCATAAGGAGGAAAAAGCTTACCTGAGGAAAGAAAGGTCTCTAAGGCATTCTCCCTTGGAACAGAGTTAAGTAGTGCTGTTGGTTCAATTTCCCAAATATAATGGTAATCTGGGGGTTTGTTCCAATCAACACATAAGTGACTGACTGATAGAATATTTGTCCTGATCTATAAAAAAGCAACGTTAGGTTGCATTTAAAATATTAAAAGAAAAGGGAAAATATTTACTAGGTGTCTACATACATGTGTATATACAATAAATCACTAATTCTTCATATTAACCTCACAATAGATATTTAAAATTTTGATTTATATATAAGAAAATCAAGGATCAGAAAAATAATCTATCCTGTCCAAAATCGTAAGAATAATGCATAGCAGAGCTGGAATTTAGACCATTATTTTTTCTTTTCTTCTTCCCTTTTTTAAATATTTTAAAACAATTTTAAGTACCAAGCTTTGTAATTGCTGGCAGTCTTAGCCAGTTTCTCTAATGAAGTCCATTTAAAAACACAAATATTTTACAAACTGTAGTGTGTTAGTATCCATTGGCTGAAAAATATGTGAAAATGACAAAGAGCTACCACAAATTATTAACCATTTTAAAAATGAAGTTGTATTTTATTAATCACAAAAGCATTAACACATGTTTGAAACATAGTAATAAATATGTGTGGAAAACGTCTGTTTATTGGGAACAACTTAATTCTCACGTGGATTTATAAAGCCCTTGCCAACACTCTTAAATACCACTGTTGGGGAACAACCGATCTGGGGAACATCAAGTGCACAGAGGTTCCTTCAAGTGCTCTGTATCTCCTTCCCCCATGACACAGCTGGGAGGAGCAAGTTACCCGCGGGCAGAAGGGGCTGGTCTCAGAGTTATTTCACTCATTGGGATATTCCAGGCATCGTGTAGGGACATGAGGATATATATATATGAGCCTGTAGGAGGTTTGTTAATAGACTCAAGTCTTTATCCTTCTCATTGCAATGAGATGCTGTGGGCTCTTTTATGAAAGGGGCAGAGTGTTTCCATACCTTGAATCTGGGCTGGCCTTGTGTCTTTGTTGACTTCATCTGAAAATACAGGAGAATATATGGTATGATTCACTGATATAAAATTATAAGGAACAAGTTGAAAACAGACAACACATGACAGAATACTCTTGTCTGTGTTTCTGTACTTCATGGCCACTCTGCAATATAGTGCAAAGCTGGCAGAGGCAGTACAGGATCTCAGTCAAAGAGCCCTGTGCAGCTGCCCACACCCCCTATGTGCCTCTCATGACACGAGAACATGGCTGGACTAGCCTGCTGGAAGGTCGCTGCACCACCCAATAGTGAGCCCAGCCGGAAGCAGCCTATATCACCAACCACAGCCCCCAGAGTGTAGCCCTGGCTGAATTCTGTAGGGCCATCCCTTATGGTGCCCATGTTTGGGTGAGTAAACCGGCAAGATCATTTCTGTTGTGATAAAACTCTGAAGGCTATGTTTGAGAGAGAGAGAGAGAAGGGCAAGAATAGAGGGAATATTCAGGGTCAGTGGCATATGGAATGAAAACTGAGTGATAAGAGTTTCTTGTCAGTCAAAGAGAAGACTTCTTTTTAATCATAGGAAAGATAAATAGCTCAAAGGATCCAAGGAAGGACCTAGTTACATCAGTCATTGGGACAAAGGCGTATGGGCATAGATGAACCAAACGTAAATGATGATTTCAATGGAGTCAGGGAATTATTGTGGAACAATATTTCTTGTTAATATGTGAAAAGGGGATTCTGTATGCAAATATGTTTCAGGACTATTGGGTGAGACAATGCTAAGGGTTTCACTTTTTAACACTAGGATTTTCAGAGCTTAATGTATATTATGTATGGCCAAGGGTTGAGAGGGTATATAGTATGGCTAATTCCATGTCCATGTGACTATGGATCCATCTATATTTTTTATGAAACATCTTTGGTAGGACCTCAGAATTTAAGTAGTGATTATCTAGAGTTCTTTAAATTCCTTCTGTTTGAGTTTAGGGTGGAAGAGGGAAGAGATATGTCCAATTTCTGGGTAGGCAGATGTTGGGCAGAGAAAGACACAAGAAGCTAGAGAAAAATACCAGGCCTTACTGGGTTGGTCAGACCATTCTTCCCTGAATGCCACATTAAGGGGGACACTAACAAACTTGACTGTGTGCAGAGGGAGATGCCAAAGTTCATAGGCTATAGGCTCAGTCCTTTGTCATGGGACCAACATAGGTGCTCAGAGAGAGAAAAGTATTAGAAAATAGCACCATTATTTCAGATAAACAGGACACAAAGACACATAATCTCATAGTAATCTTTTCAAGTGGGATTTAAAAACAAATGGGTTAAAGCAAACAAACAAACAAAAAGACAAGACTGTCCTTTTCCTGAGACGTATACCTCTAGGCTTAAATAGTATTCTCCTTTTCCAAGCTAGAACCTAACCTCCTACAAGTGTAATGTCAATCATGAGGTTAGTCTTATGATCATCTTTTGAATTCCATTGTCTTACTTGTATCGTAATTAAGTACTTTTGTTTCATAAGAAATATATGCAATATATCTGTTAAATGTCCAAATATCTTCTTCAGATACTTACAGTACTGCCAGAGTTACCAAAATAACTTAAAGATACTCTTAATAAGGACAGATTTGCATAACCTCCTCATAGCAAGATTGTCTTGAATTAGCCTTGTAGGGAGGCTTCAGCCCTATTGGATTGTCTTCAAATTATTTTTCCCAATGCACAGTGTAAGTGATTCAGTTTACCCCAAAATAGCTGGGACAAATCCCAGCAGCATATAGCAGGATTTTGACATAATTCCATCAGCCTCCTCACTGACATCTCAGAAACACAGTTGCACAACTCTTGTATTTATAACTCCGTCTTTTCAAAGACTGTCTCATCTCTGTTATCCTCCTCACTGCAGCACTATTTACCCAACCACCAGGTCGTTCTCTTTCCAATAATTGTTGTTATTGCCATCAAGTCAGTTCCGACTCATAGCGACCCTATGTACAACAGAACAAAACACTGCCCGGTGCTGTGCCATCCTCACAATCATTGCTATGTTTGAGCTCATTGCTGCAGCCACTGTATCAATCCATCTCATCGAAGATCTTCCTCTTTTTCACTGACCCTCTATTTTACCAAGCATGATGACCTTCTCCAGGGAATGGTCCCTCCTGATAACATGTCCAAAGTATGTGAGATGAAGTCTTGCCATCCTTGCTTCTAATGAACATTTTGACTGTACTTCTTCCAAGACAGATTTGTTTGTTCTTCTGGCAGTCCATGGTACATTCAATATTCTTTGCCAACACCATAATTCAAAGGCATCAATGCTTCTTTGGTCTTCCTTATTCATTGTCCAGCTTTCACATGCATATGAGGTGATCAAAAACACCATGGCTTGGGTCAGGTGCACCTTAGTCCTTAAAGTGATTGTCTTTTAACACTTTAAAGAGGTCTTTTGCAGCAGATTTGCCCAATGCAATGCATCCTTTGATTTCTTGACTGCTGCTCTCATGGGCATTGATTGTGGATTCAAGTAAAATGAAATCCTCGACAACTTTAATCTGTTTTCCCTGTTTAGCATCATGTTGCTTATTGGTCCAATTGTGCAGATTTTTGTTTTCTTTATATTCAGGGGTAATCCATACTGAAGACTGTAGTCTTTGTTCTTCATCAATAAGTACTTCAAGTCCTCTTGACTTTCAGCAAGCATAGTTGTGTCATCTGCATATCGTAGGTTGTTAATGAGTCTTCCTCCAATCCCGATGCCCCATTCTTCTTCATATAGTCCAGCTTCTCAGAGTATTCGCTCAGCATATAGATGGAATAAGTATGGTGAAAAGATGCAACCCTGACCCACACCTTTCCTGACTTTAAATCACGCAGTATCACCTTGTTCTGTGTGAACAACTGCCTCTTGGCCTAAGTACAGGTTTCTAATGAGCACAGTTCAGTGTTCTGGAATTCCCATTCTTCGCAACGTTATCCATAATTTGTTATGATCCACACAGTCGAATGTCTTTGCATAGTCAATAAAACACCGGTAAACATCTTTCTGGTCTTCTCTGCTTTCAACCATGATCCATGTGACATCAACAGTGATATCTTTTGTTCCATGTCCTCTTCTAAATCCGACTTGAATTTCTGGTAGTTCCCTGTCGATGTACTGCTGTAACTGCTATTGAATGATCTTTAGCAAAATTTTTCTTGTGTGTGATATTATTGATATTGTTCAATAATTTCCACATTCTGTTGGGTCTTCTTTCTTTGAAATGAATACAAATATGGATCTATTCAGTAGGTTGAACAGGTAGCAGTCGTCCAAATTTTATGACACAGATTAGTGAGCGCTTCCAGTGTTGCATCCATTTGTTGAAACATCTCAGTTGGTATTCTGTCTATTCCTGGAGCCTTGTTTTTTGCCAATGCCTTCAGTGCAGCTTGATCCTCTTCCTTCAGTGCCATCATTTCTTGATCATATGCTACCTCCTGAAATGGTTGAACTTCAACCCGTTCTTTTTGGTACAATGACTCTGTGTATTCCTTCCATCTTCTTTTGATGCCTCCTGCGTCTTTTAATCTTTTCCCCATAGAATCCTTCAGTATTTCAGCTGAAGGCTTGAATTTTTTCTTCAGTTCTTTCAGCTTGCGAAATGCCGAGCATGTTCTTCCCTTTTGGTTTTCTAACTCCAGGTCTTTGCACATTTCATTATAATACTTTACTTTGTCTTCTGGAGCTGCCCTTTGAGAAGTCTTCTGTTCAGCTCTTTTACTTCATCAATTCTTCCATTCACTTTAGCTACTCTACTTTCAAGAGCAACTTTCAGAGTCTCTTCTGACATTCATTTTGGTCTTTTCTTTCTTTCTTGCCTTTTAAATGACCTCTTACTTTCTTCATGTATAATGTCATTGATGTCATTCCACAACTCATCTGGTCTTCAGTCATTAGTGTTCAACATGCTAAATCTTTTCTTGAGATGGTCTCTAAATTCAGGTGGGATATACTCAAGGTTGTACTTTGGTTCTTACAGACATGTTCTAATTTTCTTCAGCTTAAACTTGAACTTGCATGTGAGCAATTGAAGATCTGTTCCACAGTTGGCCCTTGGCCTTTGTATTGAGTTTTTCCATTGTCCCTTTCCACAGATGTAGTCGATTTGATTCCTGTGTATTCCATCTGATGAGGTCCACGTATATAGTCACTGTTTATGTTTTGAAAAAAGGTATTTGCAATGAAAAATTGCTGGTCTTGCAAAATTCTGTTATGCGATCTCCGGCATCATTTCTATCACCAAGGCCATATTTCCCAACTATCAAACCTTCTTTTTTGTTTCCAATTTTTGTATTCCAATCGCCAACAATTATCAATGCATCTTGATTGCATGTTCAATCAATTTCAGACTGCAAAGTTGGTAAAAACCTTTAATTTCTTCATCTTGGGCCTTCTTGGTTGGTGGGTAAATTTGAATAATAGTCCTATTAACTGGTCTTCCTTGTAGGCGTACAAATATTACCCTATCACTGACAGTGTTGTACTTCAGGATAGATCTTGAAATGTTCCTTTTTATTATGAATATGGTGCCATTCCTCTTAAATTTGTCATTCCGGGCATAGTAGACCGTATGACTGTCCAATTCAAAATGACCAGCACCAGTCCATTTCAGCTCATTTATGCCTAGGATGTTGATCTTCATGTGTTTCATTTCAATTTTGACGACTTCCAATTTTCCTAGATTCATACTTCATACGTTCCATGTTACAATTATTAATAGATGTTTGCAACTGTTTCTTCTCATTTTGACTCATGCCACATCAGCAAATGAAGGTCTCGAAAACTTGACTCCATCCATGTCGTTAAGGTCTACTCTACTTTGAAGTGTCAGCTCTTCCCCAGTCGTCGTTTGAGTGCCTTCCAACCTGAGGGATTCATCTTCTGGCACTGTATCAGATAATGGTCTGCTGCTATTCATAAGGTTTGCACTAGTCTATTTTTTCAGAATTAGACTGCCTTTCTCTTTCTTCCTAGTCTTAGTCTGGAAGCTCAGCTGAAACCTGTCCACCAAGGGTGACCCTGCTGGTATTCGAAATACCGATGGCAAAGCTTACAGTATCACAGCAACATGCAAGCCACCACAGTAGGAAAAACTGACAGACGTGGTGGAGCTATTGCTTAGTGAAATGGATGTGGAAATGAGATTTTATTAAAAGTTGCATTGTTGTTGTTGTTAGTTGTCATCAAGTCAACTCTGACTCTCAGTGACCTTATATATAACAGAACAAGACGTTGCCCCATCCTGTACCGTCTTCAAGATTGTTGGTATGTTTTAGTCCGTTGTTTCAACTATTGGGTAAACCCATCTCATTGTGAGTTTTCCTCATTTTTACTGACCCTCTACTTTACCAAACAGGATGTCCTTTTCTATCAATTGGTCTTTCTTGATGATGCATCTAAAGTAAACAAGTCAAAACCTCTTTACCCTTGCTTCTAAGGAGATTTCCTACTGTACTTCCTTCAAAACAGATTTGTTAATTTTTCTGGCAGTGCATGTTATATTCAATATTCTTCACCAACATCACAATTCTAATGCATCAGTTATTCTGTCTTCCTTTTTCATTGTCCACCTTTCACATGTACCATCAGGTGATTGAAAAACAAATCCAAGTACTTGTATCCAAAAGCATTAAGTAAGCTTGCATAATTGTTGTTGTTGTTATCTTGTTAAGTGCCATTGAGTTGGCTCCCACTCTTAGCAACCTGATGTACAATAGAACAAAACACTGCCCAGTCATGCATCATCCTTGTAATCATTGCTATGCTTGAACCCATCGTTGCAGACACTGCTTCAATCCATCTCGTTGAGGGTCTTCCTCTCTTTCTCTGACCCTCTACTTTACCAAACATGACGTCTTCTTCCAGGGACTGATCCCTCCTGATAACATGTCCAAAGTACATGAGATGAAGTCTCACCATCCTCGCTTCTAAGGAGCATTCCGTCTGTACTTATGCCAAGACAGATTTATTCGTTTTTCTGGCAGTCCATGGTATACTCAATAATTGTAGATATGTCTTTTTAACAGAGTGTGTTTTTTCACAATTTTAGTAAACGTTATTGCTATTTTCTTGGGGGCAAATACTTTCTGCTAATCATGAACTAAGAGCTAATATCGTAATAAATAAAAGGCAAATCTAAGATGATATATTGAACTAACCCAAGGACATATTTCATGTGAGTCATTGAAGAAAGGGCCATAATTTACATATCAGTTTTTTGTAAGGAACATCTGTGCTAATTAACCAATAAATAGTCATCTTCAGAAATAAATGATGTCTGCTTGTTCATTAAACACATGTGAGCCCCACACACCACATACATGTCTACAAAATATATTTGAGAATGTTTAGACTAACATTAACCCTATGCTTAAAAAATATCACTTGTACAAATATATATGGTCAGTATAGATCCAATTGTATCATTTTATATTGCCACAGCAATTAAAGGGACTTAACCTTTCAAAAAAATGAGATGATATAGTGATAATCATAATGGAATTAATGGATAATAATATTGAATTTCATTTAATTTTCACAGTGTGATGTAGTCACTGTAATTGCCCCAATTTTAAAGATAGAAACTACTGAATCTAAGAGAGCTTTAGTAATTTGTCCAGGCCACATGAGTGCTGAGTGGTGGAGATAGGATTGAAATCTGAGTCTCTCTGAGTCAAGCTTCTACTGCTTAACAGCTAGTGGCTATCAGTGATTAGATTTAGGTAATTTCTCAGTTTCCACTCAGGCTTAGTCTCTGACTTTACCTTAATTCACCTCAAAATCAAATAGTTCAAATCAAAGCAAACCACAGAGAGTTCATTTAAATCTTCGTGCAAATTGATTGTACAAATCAATTCATCCAAAGTGATTTAACCCTCATTGTATGCAGGTAGCATTCCTGGGTGGTACAAATGGTGAACATGCTGGACTGCTAACTGAAAGGCTGAAGGCTCAAGTCCACCCATTGAAAATCCTATGGAGCACAGTTCTACTCTCACACGTGGGGTTACCATGAGTCAGAATTGTCTGCATGGGGACTTAATTTTTTTTCTTTTTTAATGCCAGGTACTGTGCTAAATGCTTAAGGAAAAGAGATGAAAGGTAAGGTGTACAGTCTTGAGGAAACCAGACCAGAGAGAGACACATCTGTGCACGGACCATTACAGCATCTGTTGACAGGGTGCTGAGGAACGGCAGAACCGCAGTTGCCATCCCATCCCGGTGTGGTCAGAGATGCCTTTCTCACTCACATGAGCAGGGCTCAGCAAGCCCTGGTGCCAAAGTGGATAAAGCACTCGGCTACTAACTGAAATGTCCGTGGTTCAAACCTACTATCCGCTCTGCGGGGAAAGATGTGGCAGTCTGCTTCCCAAAAGATCACAGCCTTAAAAACCCTATGGAACAGTTCTACCCTGTCCTTTAGGGTTCCTATGACTCAGTGGCAATGGATAATATCACGAAAACTACAGCAAGTGAAGGTGATTGTGATGAAGAATTTGTTGGAGTAGGGTCTGGTTCAATCATTTCAAAGTGGGTGCAAATTTATATAACATTAAAGGGTGCACAAGTTGTCAGAAAGTCGGACATTCGCAACCCGGGGACTTACTGTATTGTGTTTTCAACCTCAGTTTCTGCATCTTTATTGTTAATAAATAGAAATACCATGATATTTTTGTGTTGTCCTTGTATCTTCCAACTTTGCTGAACTCACATGTTAGTTCCAAGAAGTTTGCTGTAAATTCTTTGGAATTTTCTGTGTAGACAATCATGTCTTCTGAAAATAGGGACAATTTTATGTCTTTCTTTCCAATCCATATGCCTCTTATTTCTCTTCCTTGTCTTATGTCAGTGGCCACAACTTTCAGTACTATGTTGAATAGCAGTGTTGAGAGTGGACACCCTTGCCGTATTCCTGATCTTAGAAGGAAAGTATTGTGTTCCATTATTAAGTATGATGTTAGCTGTAAGATTTTTATAGATGTTCTCTACCAAGTTGAGGACGTTCCCCTCTCTATCTAGAGTGCCGAGATTGTTTTTTTTTAAAAACAAGAATAGGTGTTGAATTTTGGCAAATACTTTTTCTATATTACTTGATGTTATCATATGATTTTTTGTCTTTAGCCTTATTATATACCAGATTAAATTTGTTTTCAAATATTATGGGAGTTAAAAGTACCTGCTTTATAAAGTCTTTTAGGCAACAGGTTTCAAAATAATGCCATGAGGTAGTAAAACTGAAACCACTATGAAATTGCCATGACTGGATGCCAAAAGCCAACCTGTACAAGTGTGTAAAATTACAGCAGCGTAGAGTTATTGGGGATGAAACTAAGGCCAATACGTCTGCAACAAGCCTCCCTGGTAATGGCGCCTATAAACGAGATTTAGTGACAGGATAATTTAATATTTTCTTTAAGTCTTCTGCCTGTCTTAACAACTGCTGTTTAATTTTTCCAAGATTTTTTTTCTTGATAAATTAAGTTTAATCACATCAATTTGATTTTAGTCAAATTTAATAACCACACAGCTTATTCTACGACCTGTGTGTTGGTGAGTTCCTGATGGATGAAGGGGAAAAGGCGCCCCTGCAGCAGTGCTAAACCTTCTTCCTTCCTTTCGCTGAGGTTAAGCGAGGTGTGGCACCAGTTCTTGTCTGGGGAGTAGTCAGTATTAGGCTGAAATTTATCATAACTTACCCAAATACAGTGATTTCCTTAACATGGCTAATTCCTAATTCTAGAGACATCTAGACCCCTGAGATGGGGGGAGGGGATTCCAGGTTACAAACCCTGAAACCAGCTTCAATTAGGAATGAATAGTGATCTCTACACTAAATATTGGTTGGCCAGTTTTGAGAGCATGGAAATGTTTGTGAATGTTGTTGTTGTTGTTTGCGGTCGAGTCAATTCTGACTCATGGTGATCCTATAGGACAGAGTAGAACTGCCACATAGGGTTTTCAAGGCTGTAATCTTTACAGGAGCAGATCACCAGGTCTTTCTCCCGCAGAGTCGCTGGGTGGTCTCAAAGTGCCAACCTTTCGCTTAGTAGCCAAGCACTTAGCCATTTGCCACCAGGGCTCCTTTTGTGAGTGTTAGATGCTCTTTATTAAAACAAACAAACAAACAACAAAAAAAAACTAACTGACCTATGCTATGTCCAAATGACTACCAATATTTTTATATTAGAAGACTAGTGTGTTAAATAGTCACCCACCAAAAACCATACCCACTGCCGTCAAGTTGATTCTGACTCACTGCAACTCTATAGTGTTTCCAAGCCTGTGAACCTCTATGGAAGCAAACTGCCACATCTTTCTCCCATGGAGCTGCTGGTAGTTTCCACCTGACGACCTTTTGGTTAGCAGTTGATTGCTTTAACCACTGTGCCACCAGGGTTCCTTTTAATAGTCACAGTGCTGATGATTTCATAGGTTATTCAAAGTATGTGGATATGCAGCCAGCAGATAGTGAGGGAAAAATTAACTGAGGTTACATATAAATAAAAATAAAGAGTAAAAAA
Organism: Dugong dugon; assembly: GCA_030035585.1. Classification (NCBI taxonomy): domain Eukaryota; kingdom Metazoa; phylum Chordata; class Mammalia; order Sirenia; family Dugongidae; genus Dugong; species Dugong dugon. Next base: position 114,140,444 of record CM057466.1, read on the forward strand.
TAAATGGTAAATACATGGATCAAAGATTCTCTAAGAATTATTTCTTCTATATGTTTTGTTGAAGTGAAGGGAACCACGTAGATAAATTTCACACTTATTTCTTGCAGTCAGTGTTCAATATTCCAAAGTCATTTTTATTTTAGTATGGACCATCTAATATTTATGAAATCTAAGAATTTGGTAAGCTGATACTCACTTTTTTTCTTAAAGTTTGAAAATAATTTTTAACCCCAAGTTAAATTGACCTTAGAGTTCAGCGAACAAAGTCTCTACGTCCCTTCCAGTTTAGTAAAAAACAATGCCCCGCATTATATATTTCCCCTTTGAAGTTCTGGCTTTGGGAGGACTAAGGTCTTTGATACTTAGACTTCATACTGAACACTATTTCATCAACAAAACCATGAAGATTGTTGTTGTTGGGTGTCATCAAGTTGATTCTGACTCGTATCAACACCGTGTGACGGAGTAGAACTGCCCCAGAGAGATTTTTAAGTGTTATCTTTACAAGAGCAGATCACCAGGTCTTTATCCTCTAACCCTGTTGCCACTGAGTCAATTCCGACTCATAGCGACCCTATAGGACAGAGCAGAACTTCTCCTCAGGATTTCCAAGGAGTGGCTGGTGCATTTGAACTGCCAGCCTTTTGGTTAGCAGCTGGACTCTTAACCACTGTGCCACCAAGGCTCCACTCTCCTGCAACTCAAAAAGGAAAACAATCTCAAAATTTACTTTGCACTTAGTAAGCCAGGATCCATCTGTCCACCCTCAATAATTGAGCAGGTCCCTCTGCTGAATTGCTCAGCCGCTCACCCTAATTGGGCTTCAGTGTATTTCCCCTGGTCTCTAAATTGATGTGGGTATAACTAGCCAAGTCAAAGTGTTACAGCTGTAGGATTATGTTTGCCAGTTCTTCCCAGACCAGAACAAAACTGGCAAGAGTGTACAGGTCTTGGGTAACTTAGTCTATTGCAATTGTGAGGGTTGTTCTTTCCAGTGTTTTGAGAGCACATTGAACTAGCTAATGTGAGCTTGGCCAGGTGAGAATCTGGTCTAATTACATACGAAGCTTGAAAAAAAGGCTTAGTTTGAAACGTATGCAGGAGAGACGTAGAAGTCAGAGAGGCAGTTAGATCAAATGGCCATAAGTATCCAGATATTAAAACTGGTTCAATGTGCTCTGGGGCAGCATTGGTGAAAGGGGCCTGGTTCTGTCTGACAGAGGCTCCAAGCCTCCTCAGTGAATATCTCCAGGGTGAAAGAGAATCAAAGCTGGCACCACCTGGTAGGAAAATGTGTATTGTTGTTTCATAGCTTTTCTTTTTTCTTTAAAAAATATTCAACAAGACACACACACAAATTGAAAATGTAAATGATACAGAAAGACGTGAGAAACAAGTTACCAAACCTCCTGAGTCCACCCCACCTCTCATCCAGCCTCCAAGGGACACTCTCTTCTTGTTCTTCTGATTGTCACCTCTAAACTCAACGCCTATGCACATGTCACTATGTCACTGGACTATGTCAGATTATTTGCTCAGCATACAGATTGAATAAGCATGGTGAGAGGATCCAAACCTGATGCACACTTTTCCTGATTTTAAACCACGCAGTATGCACTTGTTCTGTTAGAACGACTACCTCTTGGTCTAAGTACAGGTTCTTCATGAGCACAATTAAGCGTTCTGGAATTCCCGTTCTTTGCAATGTTGTCCATAATTTGTTATGATCCACACAGTCAAATACCTTTGCAGAGTCAATAAAACAAAGGTCAACATCTTTTTGGTAGTCTCTGCTTTCAGCCAATATCCATCTGATACCAGCAATGATATCCCTCCTTTCACGTCCTCTTCTGCATCCAGCTTGAATTTCTGGCCGTTTCCTGTCAATGTACTGCTGCAACTGCTTTTGAATTATCTTCAGCAAAATTTTACTTGCATGTTTTATTATTGATATTGTTCAATAATTTCTTCATTCTGTTGGGTCACCTTTCTTTGGAATGGGCACACATATGGATCTCTTCCCATCAGTTGACCAGGTCTCTGTCTTCCCAATTTCTTGGCACAGACGAGGGCCTCCAGTGCTGCACCCATTTGTTGAAACATCTCAATAGGTATTCTGTCAATTCCTGAAGCCTTGTTTTTTGCCTATGTATTAAGTGCAACTTGGATTTCTTCCTTCAAAACCATCGGTTTTTGATTATATGCTACCTCCTGAAATGGTCAAACATCGACCAATTCTTTTTGGTACAGTGACTGTATATCCCTTCCATCTTCTTTTGATGCTTCCTGCATCTTTCAATATTTTGCCCATAGAGTCCTTCACTATTGCAACTTGAGGCTTGAATTTTTTATTCAGTTCTTTCAGCTTGAGAAATGCTGAGTGTGTTCTTCTCTTTTGGTTTTCTATCTCCAAGTCTTTGCACATGTCATTACAATACGTTACTTTGTCCTCTCAAGCCACCCTTTGAAATCTTCCATTCAGCTATTTTAATTCCATTCACTTTAGCTACTCTACTTTCAAGAGCAAGTTTCAGAGTCTCTTCTGGCATCCATTTTGATCTTTTCTTTCTTTCTTTCTTGTCTTTTTAATGATCTTCACGTTCTTCACATATGATGTCCTTGATGTCATCCCACAACTCATCTGGTCTTCAGTCGTTAGTGTTCAATGCATCAAAACAATTCTTGATATGGTCTCTAAATTCTTGTGGGATATACTCCAGGTTGTTCTTTGGTTCTCATGGACTTGTTTTAATTTTCTTCCACTTCAACTTGAACTTGTGTATGAGCAGTTGATGGTCTGTTCTGCAGTCGGCCCCTGGCCTTGTTCTGACTGATGATATTGAGCTTCTCTATAGTCTCTTTCCACAGATGTAGTTGATTCGATTCCTGTGTATTCCATCTGGCGAGGTCTACGTGTATAGTCACCATTTATGTTGTTGAAAAAGGTGCAATGACTAAGTTGTTGGCCTCTAAAATTCTATCATGTGATCTCTGGCATCGTTTCTATCACCAAGGCCATATTTTCCAACTGCTGATCCTTCTTTTTTGTTTCTAACTTTGCATTCTAATCACCAACAATTATCAGTGCATCTTGATTGCATATTTGGTAAATTTCAGATTGCAGAAGTTGGTAAGTATCTTCAATTTCTACATCTTTGGTCTTAGTGCTTGGTAGGTAAATTTGAATAATAGTCCTATTAACTGGTCTTCCTTCTAGGCATATGGATATTATCCTATCGCTGATATCATTGTACTTCAGGATAGATCTTGAAATGTTCTTTTTTGTGATGAATGTGGTGCCATGCCTCTTAAATTTGTCATTCCCAGTATAGTAGACCGTATGATTGTCCAATTCAAAATGGCCAGTACCAGTCCATTTCAGCTCACTAATGCCTAGGATATTTATGTTCATGTGTTCTATTTCATTTTTGACTACTTCTAATTTTCCTAGATTCATACTCTATACACTCCATGTTCGGATTACTAATGGATGTTTGCAACTGTTTCTTCTCATTTTGAGTCGTGCCTCATTAGTAAATGAAAGTCCCAAAAGCTTGACTCCATCTACGTCATTAAGGTTGACTCTACTTTGAGGAGGCAGCTCTTCCCCAACTTTGAGGAGGCAGCTCTTCCCCAGTCGTATTTGGAGTTCCTTACAATCTGAGAGGCTCATCTTCTGGCACTATACCAGACAATGTTCCGCTGCTATTCATATGATTTTCACTGGCCTTTTTTTTTTAGAAGTAAACCACCAGGTCCTTCTTCCTAGTCTGTCTTAGTCTGGAAGCCATGTGTTAAATATTTAGCGTTAAATATTTCTTGATTTATTTACCATTGATGATGTGTTCCTCAGTGGCCCATAACTTCATGCCATATGGAGACTATATCCAAAGTGACAAAAAACTCACTAAGGAAACATAGGAGACTTAGTTGTGGATTCACAATAGAATGCAAACGTTATTATCCTTGACAGTGTAATAGTAAACAGACACCTTTCAGATGAAGATTGCAGGTGAAGGGCAGGAGAGTTAAATGGAAGGAAAGGGATGCTAATGTGCTTCATTTCTCTTTTCTGTCACTATACTCCTGGAGAGATGTGTGGCAATCAGTTAAACATGTATAAAGTTCAATCATATTTTAACTACTAGGCATGTTAATTCTTGTCTTGTCTCCATCCTAGCTTTTCCAGATGAACCTCTCTTAAATGGCAGGCTCAATCTGATTTTCACCTATAACCAAAAAAATCCAGTTGGGCAATAAAGAAATAGCTCCAGCCTAAAGAACTTTGGGGTTTGAAAACAATCTTGGATGCTTCTCTAAGTCTCTGGCAATGTACTGTATCTTGTTGCGACCCTCCCCTACTCTGAGAGAAGACATGTTGCTTACATATTTTTCTTCTTCTGCCTGAGTTTTGGCATATCCTGGACATTCTCTCTCCTATCTATTCCCAGGGCACAGGCTTCTTGGCTTGAGTTGTCTTGCCCACATCACTTTGTCCACTTGTCCCTTCCTTTTTAGAGCTGAACCCCACTCCCTCTGGCTCTGAACCATCTTCCTTCCCAGCATGGCACATTGGCACATTCTTACTGCTGCACAGTGCAGGTGATGATCACCCAGGTGTCTATTGTTAAGGAACTGTGGTGGAAATTTCTCTCTATCAGATCAAATGAAGCAAATCATTTTACAATGTCGCAAATCATTTCCTTTAAATTCATTTTGTAAGTGTGTATAATAGAGTGGGGTTCATAAAGTATTTTTGCTTGATTATTTTAGTTAAAAGTTGAGAATGAAAAGTGGGGGAGCTAAGAGAAGAGCCCTCTCTGTGTTCCCTCATGTTATGTTGTCTTCTGTGGTGCAAGTGGTGAGGCACTCATCTGCTAACTGAAAGATTGGAAGTACAAGTCCACCAAGAGGCGCCTCGGAAAACAGACTGGGCGATCTTCTTCCAAGGTCACAGTCTTGAAAACTCTATATGGCGCAGGTCTACTCTGCACACCTGGGGTGTGCCATGAGTCTGAATGGACTCAACAGCAACTAACAACAACAACAGAGCAGACTGCCTGTGACAATGACATGGGAGGCTTTTTGAGAAATGCCAGTCCCTGATTACAATGAAATCAGAATCGCTGGAAGGTGGCATCTGGGCAAAGGATGAGACTCTTTCCATCACCTTATAGCTCAGAAATGGAAGTCTTTCTCTGCTCAGCGCTAACAAAGCAGCGTACTCTGACACGCTGTTGGGATTTTGATAGGATTCAAATTGACATTTCAAAATGACTGAAATAGAAGAAAAATGCCTTCATTATACATATCTGTAAAAAGATAATTATTGAGAAATTATTTGCTCTCATAGTTTATATCCATCAACAAAATAATGAAAAGCAATAATCTTGTTCTTCCGAAGAGGAAGTCCAGCCAGCCATGTCTGATTGAGTTCTGGGTTTCTTTGTACTAGGGGACACTTAGAGATGTGGAGTTTCACATGAGGGGGTGCCACATCTAGGTCACACCTGTCCCAACAGGGCTTTCATTTGTAGAAGAGCGAGGCTGATGGGAGTGTGGTTGTAGGGGCAGGTGATCAACCCCGTGAGAGCTGTGTTTTCCCAACCCTAAGGAACAGGAGGAGGTGGTTGATTTCCACACGTGTGCGCCCTTCCTGCTACCTCAGTGCACTCTGAGAAAAGATGCTAGGGCTGGCTTTTGCATAGAGGAAGTTGATGTCATGAGCAGAGAATTCTGTCTTCAGTGTGCCAGAGAGGGCAGGAAGGGAGCATCAGCAAGTCCAGAGGCCCTGTCACAGTTTCTTGGCTGCATGGACCCTGGGGTTGGATTTCTAATAACTGGGGTGTCTTTTCCTCTGCCTGGTTGAGTTGTTACTGTTGTTGCTGTTAGGTACTGTCAAGTTGATTCCAACTCATAGTGACTCTATGTGACAGCATAGAACTACCCTATAGGGTTTTATTGGCTGTAATCTTTATGGAAACAGATTTCCAGGTCTTTTCTCCTGCAGAGCCACTGGGTGAGTTCAAACCATCAACCTTTTTGTTCGCAGGTGAACGCTTAACTAACTATTGCAGCACCAGGGCTCCATACTTGGTTGAGTAGGGGCTCAGAATCCAATGTATTTTCATTCATCAAAATAAAAAAACAGTTCTTACGTTTTCTACACCATTATCCATCCTTACCCATCACTTAGTCTAAAGCCTTTCTAACACAAGAAAAGTGAGGCATGAAGGTGTTATGTTCAAGTAGATGCTACTGCTCCCACCCTTCACCCCAACACCACCCTCATGCCTCCTATGTCACTACTCAGAAACACCTGAGGCCCCCCTTGCTTCCCCATGGGGAACAGACACATCTGAGCATCATGCGCCATCCAGAGATGAGATGGGAATAGCCCCCTAGTCCTGAGCAGCATCTGAGGGAATACAGAGCTGACCCCAACAAGTGGATGCCTCCATGGCCCCCTTCCCATTGCACCGAATGATACTTCTGAGAGCTGAGTTTAGTCTCGTGTCTGATACCCGGGGGAGGACACTGGAGGCTAAGCCATCCACTGTTGGAGGCAGCATGGTGCATTGAACGATGTCCCTGGTAACGGTTAAAGTTGTGTGTCAACTTGACTGGGCCATGATTCTCAGTGGTTTGGCAGTTATGTAGTTTGGCAGTCATATAATGATGTGATCACCTCTATGATGAGATTTGTTATAATGTGATCATCTAAGTAGCCAATCAGTTTAAAGGGCGTTTCCTTGGGGTTGTGGCCTACATACAATACAGGTGGACTTTCTGGCAAGGCTGGTGGGCTTTTGCTCTCTCTGAACCTGCAGCTGGTTCCTGTTTCCCCTGGGGGAATAGTGTTTTTCTTTTGTTATCATTTGAGTCAGACAAGGTTATAGCAGAGTAGAGTGGGTCCTAAACCTAATCCCTTATGAATGGTGTGTTATAAAAAGACCAGAATAGACACAGAGACAGACACAGGGGAAGACATCATGTCATATGAGGCTGCATCTACAAGCCAAGGAATGCCAAGAAATGCTCAGCTGCCAGAAGAAGAGATAAGGAAGGATCCTCCAGAGCCAACACAGAGAGCTTGGCCCTGCCAACGCCACAAATTCAGACTCTCAGCCTCCAGAAGTCTGAGATACTAAATTCCTGTTCTTCAGAGCAGCCCACTTCTATTTTTGTTCCAGCAGCACTAGGAGACTAAAAAGTTTTACTAATGGTTAATCTACTTGTTTCTTATATGTAATCTGTAGGGAAATATGTGTATCAATCTTCAGATTAATACAGTGATAACTGATACTATTAGGTTTTGGTATTTATATTCTAATTAAGAGGATGAACATGTAAAAGTGTTAAAATGACCCTGAACTTCCTTTCCAGCTGACAGAAGACCCATGCTGTCACCAAGGAGGAGCCTGGAAAGGGGCTCATTGACTCATACCCCCGTGGGTGGATGGGAGGCGAGAGAAGGCTCACAAATGTCATCCAGACAGAGGCTTATTGTTTTTCCACCACTTCCTGTAGTTTTAATTGAAACTCTGAACCTTTTGTTCGTCTATTTAAACAAAAAACTAAAAAGGCAGAAAGAAAATGTTGCCCCCTAGTTTTAAGGTGGCTGCCCCTTCTCCCAGGCTGCCCGCCCCTTGTTCGCATGTCGGTTGAGGTTGTAATAAACCAAAGCACACACACACACACACACGCGGAAGCAAAGCCAGAGCTATGTATGCAAAGGCTGCGTGCTCACTGTGAGTTCTTGGGTCTGTCAGTGACAGCGGGTGTCAGCCAAGCGTGGCAGCGAGCACGTGCTGGACACCCGCTGCAAACCCTTGCCAGCTTACAGCTGTGTCTGTAAACACGTATGAATAATCCTTCTCTTGTGCCTTAAGTGGGGGCAGGAGCTGCATTTTTTGGAGACTGGCCAGCTGCTAATAATGGGAATGCTCCCTTGTCGAGAGATGCACTTCCCTTACTCCTTGGCTCAGCCCTGGCTCCATCCCATGTCACACAGGGCTCCCTTGGGCATACATACACACGGCTTAACGATTTTTCCTCATGAAGGACTGGAAGGTTGTCATGGGGAAAGTGGGAAAAAAAATAGCAAATATTGCAGCAATTCCAGGCTCTTTATTCATTCATTTATTCTTTGAATAATTGTTGAGCACCTACCACGTGTAAAGGTGCCTTGGTGGCACAGTGGTTAAGCACTTGATTATTAACCTAAAGGTCAGTGGTTTGAACTCACCAACCACTCTGTGGGAGAAAGATGTGGCATTCTGCTTCTGTAAAGATTTACAGCCCTGGAAACACTATGGGGGCAGTTCTATTCTGTCCTATATGGTTGCTACGAGTCAGAACTGACTTGAGGGCAACTGGTCTTATCATGTGTAAGGGAGTCCCTGGGTGGTGCAAATGGTTAGTGTGCTTGGCTGCTAACCAGAAGATTGAAAGTTCAAGTCCACTCAGTGGCACCTTGGAAGAAAGGCCTGGCAATCCTCTTCTGAAAACTCAGCCATTGAGAATCCTTATGGAGTAGAGTTCTACTCTGACAAACATGGGGTTGCCACGAGTTGGAGTCAACTTGACGGTAACTAGAACCATGTGTAAAACAATTCTGGAGTCTTGGGGTGCATTAGAGGATAGATCACACAAAGACTTCCGTTGGCCAACAGCTTACGTTCTGGAGAGGGTAGGCATTCCTCAATAAACATAAGTAAGTAAGTTACAGACTGTGCGGACGCGGACGCGAAGGGTGCTGAGGAAAAAGCAAATGGAGAGCAAGATAAGAGCGATCAGGAGTAAGAGACAGGAAGTAGGATTCAATTGTAATGTGGGCGGTGCAATTCAAATTCTCCACGACATTCCTGACCTGGAAACATCTCCCTGATTTGAATTCCTTTCTAAGCCCAGGGGCGATGGACCCAGTGAAGCAAGCCCACAGGTCCTGTCTAGGTAACTCTGCCATTGGCTTTGCCATTTTCAACTTCAAAGAATCAAATGTAACTCCCAAAAAGGTTAATTTGAGGAGCGCATCCACCCTAAAAAGTAAAAATCAATCCACCTTTCACACTAGAAACCCAAAGGAATTGAAACTTATGGACCTTGGACATTTCTCTACGAGTTTTTGAAATATGTTCTAATGGAAAAAGATCAGCTTTTTCCCTTGGGGATGAACAAGGGTAAGGTTGAAGTAGCTGGAAGTTGATAGGGCTGTTTATCTACCGCAAAACAGTGCAGGAGGCTTTTGGGAAAACTCCTCGCCTGACAGGGAACAAGGTGTCCAGTAGGCCATGCTGTGTCTACTGTTTATCTTCTTTCTAAGAAGCTCCCAGAAGAACAGGGAAACCAGCAAATGGCACCTTTCTATTGACAAAGGCCGGCTCCGAGAACTTCAGTTATAAGCATCCAGAATTAGGTTACACAGATCTAACTCCTACTTGATAATCACCACTGGAAAAGCCTGAGGTGTTCACATTTTTCTTATCCTACCTGGTACCTTTTGTCATCATGTTTTCCATAGATTTGATTCTTTCCTTACAAAAAACTTTTATGTACACACCATTCCTTATAGAACTTTATATACCTTTTCCCCCTGGTCCTAGCCCAGCCCTTCACCACTCAACCCTTGAATGTAGGAATAGCCTCCTTGAGGACATACTCAGGTTTAGCCTCTATGTCATTTTGCGTATTGTTTCCAGATAATTCATTAGTATTAAAAATTCAGTCCTTTCACCATATCATTTCCTCCTTTTAATGGCGTTTTTTCCTGTATTCTTGCATCTGTTCTTCTTTGTGACTTCTGAAGTCTTTTGTGCATATTCTATTAATTAGCTGCCGTTGTTAACTATTATTCTTCTGCTGTGTCTGCTTGGCCCATCCTAAATATGCCATGCTCGCCTCCCTTAATGCTTCTCACTAGGGTCCTCTTGTCTGGATTGTCATGACTTTCCCCTTCTGCCCCTCCTTAAAAACCAAAGCACATTCAAGCTCCTCCATAAAGCTTTCACTGACAATTGCAGGACATGTGGGTTCATTGGTTAAACCAGTACTCATTTAATATCTAACGAGTATCAGGTGCTGTTCCGGTGCTTGGTTTAAAGCAATGGCAAACCAAACAGTAATGCTTACCCTTATGGATAAATTTTAACTCTGAAGAATATACAGTTGTTCACAAATTATACAATGTTTAATTAACTTTTAAATATCTATGTATGTGTATTTTATATATGTAATCATATGTGTGTACGTAAATACATGTATACATACATTTATAGCGTATTCTTAGTTCCACAATGTACTTGTTTTCTATGCAGAATCGTATTTCATGCCATTGTTACAGCCTCCATGTTACCCACTACAGAAAGTCAATAAACCAATGATTTATTGATGTAAGACTTTTTCATGTGCTCAAATCTAAAATTGGCTATGGTAGGCCTTTCAATGGTCCATGAAACCTCTTAGAGATATAGAGAGGAGTGTCCAATCACCTTAATTTACAAATAAAATCCTCTACGGTGGAATAGATTCTGACTCATGGCGACCATATAGAACAGAGTAGAACTTGCCCACAGGGTTTCCAAGGCTGTAATCTTTAGGCAAGCAGATTGCCACATCTTTCTCCCTTAGAGCCGCTGATGTGTTCAAACTGCGGACCTTCCAGTTAGCAGCCAAGTGCTGAACAACTGTGCCACTACAGTTCCTTTAATCTACAAATAGAGAAAATAAAATCTGTTAACTTGCTTACAATATGTGAAGGCTAAAAGGTAAAGTTAATTCCTGATTCTCCAAAACTTGAAAATACTAATATCCTTTGAAAAACTATAGCAAAATAAATGTGTAACTGTCTTAGTCATCTAGAGCTGCTATAACAGAAATACCACAAGTGGATGGCTTTAACAAAGAGAAAGTTATTTTCTCACAGTCTAGTAGGCTACAAGTCCAAATTTAGGGTGTCAGCTCCAGAGGAAGGCTTTCTCTGTCAGCTCTGGAGGAAGGCTCGTGTCATCAATCTTCCCTTGGTCTAGGAGCTTCTCTGTGCAGGAACCCCGGGTCCAAAGGACATGCTCTGCTCCCGGAACTGCTTTCTCGGTGGTATGAGGTCCCCAACTGTTTAATTGCTTCCCTTTCCTTTCATCTCTTGTAAGATAAAAGGTGGTGCGGGCCACAACCCAGGGAGACTCTCTTTACATTGGATCAGGGATGTGACCTGAGCAAGGGTGTTACATCCCACCCTAATCTTCTTTAACCACAGGCAGAAATTAGGATTTATAACACATAGGAGAATCACAAAATGGAGGACAACCACACATGACCTAACCAAGCTGACACACATTTTTGGGGAACACAATTCAATCTATTACAGTAACTAATCTGTATATAGAAACTGTCAACCCTAAGCCATCAGCAATCAATGAGTGACAGATGATTCTACAACATCCACATTCCAATAGAGGTGATTAGGTGTAATCTTGGGAAAGTCTGCCTACAATAATGCGTGTGAGTGTGTCTGTAGATGTGTGTTGTGTGTGTGTACATATATATGTGAAAGGACTTCCGGAAAGGAGATGATTGAACAGTATGCCTAAGTGTATTTCCCATGTTGTGCAGAAGTGAAGGGGCCGTGTGACCAGGCGACATTTAGGATTTGGTGCCCTGACAAGTGTGCCATTCCTGTCCTGTCCATGGATACATCTAGTCCTTTTTCTCTCTATTTCTCTATCTCTCATTCTGTCAATCCTTGATAGAGACACCAACGACAGTGAAAGAAAATACACCATGCAATTTTTGTGGCTATTTCTTAGTTGTGAGTGTCAGGTAATTTAAATGTTAACCTTTAACTAACTGCATTTTCTTTTGTAGTATTTATTGGTTTTGTTATTCAAGCATACTAGTTTAAAGAGAAACATTCAACTAACATTTGTTTCTTAAAGTTTGTTTCAAGCATTGTATTGGCTGCTGAGGATACAAAGATTAATATGAAACAATATCTGTTTCACTGACTTCATTATCTAGTAAGGAAAGCATACCTAAACAGAGAGATTATGGGCACCCCAAGGAGGGTTTGGTAAGCTGTAGGGTTCCATCATTAAGAGGCATATGATGGTTTTATATGCTTCTAGGAGAATACTAGAGTGAATACGCTGCACTAGGAGAATATACTGATTGATTCATTACTGATACAGTGACCTGTTATTTAAAGTTAAACAAATATGGCAATATATCCACCAGTTTTAAAAATATAGACACTTTTCTAGGCATAATTACACTTCTAGAAATTTTTCTTAGGGATATATTCGGAGACATTTTAAAAACATATACAAATATATAATAAACCAAAATGTTATTTATAAAAAAATAAAAACTCAGAATCATAAATGTCTATTAAAGTGGGATTTTTTTACCATAACTATGATGCAGTATTATATAGCCATTGAATTTGATTTTGTAGAAAAATATTGATTGACCTGCAAAAATGTTCCCAATATACTGCAAATTTAAAAAAGTTTATAAAGCCCACATGAACCATGGCCTCTTCTAAAGTGAGACCAGAAGAACTAGATAGTGCCCAGCTGTCATCTAGTTCTGACCAGGGATACAATAGAAGGTCCCGAATAGAACAGGAGAAAACTGTAGAACAAAATTCAAATTCCTATGAAAGTCCAGGCCTACGGGACCAATAGAGACTAGAGGAACCCCCGAGACGATTGTCCCAAGATATCCTTTGAACTTGGAACTTAAGCCACTTCTGGAGGTCACCTTTCAGCCAAATAATTAGGCTTACAAAATAAACAATGTCACTCACGTGTAATGTGCTCCCTTAAACAATCAACTACATGAGACCAAATGGTCAATATTTACCCGAATGCAAAGATGAGAAGACAAGGAGGGGAAGGGAAGCTAGATCAATGGAAATGGAACAAACAGAATAGAAATAATGAGAATGTTGACACATTGTGAAAATTGTAACCAATGGCACAGAACAATTTGTAAAAATTGTTAAATAGGAACCTAATTTACTGTGTAAATTTTCACCTAAAATGCAATAAAATATTATTTAAAAAATAAAAATTTCAAGGAAAACAACACAAAAATATTTATGAAATGATATTAACAGTATTTTTAAATTATATTTTTATTGTGCTTTCCTGTTTTCTTTGTTGTTGTTAGTTGTCAGGTTGGTTCTGGCTCACGGCTCGCTTATGTTCAACAGAATGATCATTGGCATGACTGCGTCCATCTTTGTGACCATTGTGGATTTTGAGTGCCTTCCAGTCTAGGGGTCTCATCTGCCAGCACTGTATTAGCAATATTCTGTTGTGATCCATAGAGTTTTCATTGGCTGATTTTTGGAAGTGGATCACCAGGCCTTTCTTCCTCATCTGTCTTAGTCTGGAAGCTCTGCTGAAACCTGCCCACCATGGGTGATCCTGCTAGTATTTGAAATACCAGTGTCATGCTGATGCTGGAAATAGGCCACCGATATTTCAAATACCAACAAGTTTACCCATAGTGGGCAGGTTCCACTCCTCATCTGTCAGTTTGTCAGACTGTGGCGGCTTGTGTGTTGCTATTTTCTATGTAAAAATGACATAATAAAAAGCAAAGGGGCAAGTTATAGATTAGAAAAAATACTGATAATGCATATGTTGGAAAAAAGTAAATACAATATAAAAAGAGATTTTGAAAAATGTTAATAAAGACCGAACAGACAATTCACAGAGAAGTAAATCCAAATGGCCAAAAAATATAAAATTATATTCAAACATGTTTGAATTCAAATTAGAATAACAAATTATATATCCCTTTACTCCCATCAGACTGGCAAAGCTATAAAAGGAATCTAAAACCCATGTTGTCGGTGGGGCTGCTGAGGACAAGCATCTCAAACATCCCATAGATAGGGAGAATGCTGAGTCAATTACGGAGCATCCACAGCTTACAGTGCAGGCATTTAAAGGGGAGGTAAAGCAAAGCTACTGGCTAGGATGGATAGCTGTGAATAGGCACTCTATGAGAAAAGGAAAATCCACAAGTGTGCACATAATATGATTTCTTCTTTTGTAAAACAGAAACTTTGCCCCACCCTGGTTCTTCTGTGCCTCCCGGGATGCCCGGCCCCTGCCTCCCTCAGTGCTCGGCTCTCTTGCCTCTATAAAAACCAACAACAACAAAGAACCAGTTGCCATCCAGTCACTGTCAGAGCAGAACTGCGCTCCATAGGATTTTCGGTGGTCGATCTTTCCAAAGTAGATCACCAGGTCTCTCTTCCGAGGTGCCTCTGGATGGACTTGAACCTGCAACCTTTTGGTTAGCAGCTGAGTGCGTTAACTGTATGTTCCACCCAGGAATTTCCTTGCCTCTTAACAGTGGTCCGTTAGAAGGCTTATTTCAGATCTCTGCTCTCGGCTGCTTTTACTGTGCCTTTTGGACACCTCACACAAAATCAATGATTTCCACAGTCTCCATTCAGTTTATGTTCCTAAAACTTCATCTTTCCAGTTAACCTCCTCTGAGTTTCGGTCTAGCATTTCTCGCAGCCTTTTGCTATATTCCATAATCCCATTTGGTTCAATATATATAAAGAGGAACTCAATCTATTTCACCCCTAAATCAGCTCTACCTCTGGTTTTACTGATTAATAGTTTTCTTTGCCTCCCGGATTCAAACATGTACAGCTATGTAAGTGTTGCCTTCTTCCTTCACCCACATCCAGTGTAAAGACATATTTAAATTTTCTCTCCTTTCTTTACCCATCTCCAGTCAGTCACCCTATTCATTTAATTCTTTTTATTGTCATTTGAACATTTCCCTTTTCTATTTCTAATTTCACTGCGTTAACATAGGCTCTTGCCAGTTGACATTAGAATACTTACAGTAGGTTCCTCATAAGTACCTCAGCTTCTATTCCCTTCCTTTTCTCCTGTATGAATGCACAACCACTAAGTGAATTTAACTAAAATTCTGCTTCTAAAGTTCAAAAAGATTGCTAAGTTAATAGACAAAAACCAGTTTAAACCCTTTACCTTGTAACGCCAAGTCATTTGGCCTCAAACTTTTCTTTCAATACTTTCCTACCTGGAAGTCTTAATTGAACCCAATGCCATTTCTCTGACCTTACTACACACATTGGTACTTCTATCCCTTTGACTTACATTCATTCAAAAAAGTACTGATAACCATTTTGTTCTAGGCACTCTGTTAGAGGCTGTCCATACAGTGATGAACAAAACAGATGTGATCACAGACCTCATGGTGCCTGCCATTTGGTAAGATCAGACAGATTGAAAAGTTATCATTCAAGTAAATAACTACTTTGATGAAAGAAAAAGTGGTGGCCAAAGAAGTTCTCTTTGAGGAATTATGTAAACACAGCATTGAAATATGGGTGGTTGTCTCTTAGCTAAAGAATGTGGAAGAAGCCTTCCAGGGAGGGGAAAGGTCATGTTCAGAGGTCATGAGATGACTTTCCTGGAAATGGAAAGGGTCAGTATACCTAAAACCTGGAAAGCAAGGTGAGTTTGGTAATGCTGATGAGAGATGAGCCTTTTAAGGCTTAGACAGAGTCAAGGATTTTGGATTTTATCTTAAGTGCCAGGGAAAGCTATCCATCTGCGCTGAGCTTTCCTTTATTGCAAGTGTTGGGACCACCCTGGCTGCCACGCACAGGATGGATTGAAGCAAAGCCTCCTCCATGGAGGAGGGATTGCATTTGGGGGATTATTGCACACTAGTCAAAGTGAGATATGGAGTTTACCATCTAATGGGAAATACAATCTAATGGGTAATTGCAGTTGTCAAGAGGGTTCCTAAGAACAAGTATAGGATGCTATAAGACCTTATATCAGGTTGATCTAAATTACATTGGAGATTAAGAAAGGGCTTTCCTGTAGAAGTGATGTTTAATCTGGAACCTGAATAATGAGCAGAAATTAGCTAGGCAAAGAGATAGAAACAGCCATTGTCAAGGATGGAACTGAAAAAGTGAGTGTCTGTTGTAGAGAACGAAGAAGGGCCTGTGTGGTTGAAGCATCTAATGCAAAGAGAAGAACAGCAGGCCATGAGATCATTAAGATGAATGAGTCAGATCATATAGTTTCTTAGATATGCTAAGGCGTTTGGACATTACCCTGGGGGCAAAAGGAATCCATTGGGTGGTTAAGTAGGGCAGTACAGTAATACCTTATTTTGAAAGGGCACTCTCCTGTTATATGTGGGGTGGATTGGAGGGAAGCAGGAGATGGAGGGAAGCCAGTAAGGAGGCTACTGGTGTAGCTGGACTGTAGGTGGTATCTTGGACCAGGGCAATGGTAGCTGAAGTGAACTGGTCAGAATCCAGAGGTATTTAGAAGACAGAATCACTAGGATTTGGTGATTGATTGGAAGAAACACTAGGATTCAATGAGGGGGGTATGCTTTGAGAATAACTTCCAAGTATCCGGCTATGTAGTAATGCAACTTATTAAGATGGGCAAGACTTTGTGAACTTTTGAGTATCTTCACTTTTCTAAATAATATTTGCAAGCCATTTAATGAACTCAGTACCAAGCCTAAAAATAGATCATTGCCGGTATCTTTGAAGACCTTTTGCTCCTGTTTGTTCTCTTTCTTTTGACCTCTTCCTGATTTCTGAGGAAACCATTGTCTGAAATTTGTTAGAATATTCAATAATGTATTGGTACAACAAATATGTGCAATTCTCAATAACATATATTTTTAAAACTTTATATGCATAGAATTAAAACAAAGCAAAAAACTTTGTATACATTGAATTCGACCAGGCATCTTTCAGTTTGTCATGCTGCGGTGGCTTGCATATTGCTATGATTCAGGAAGCCAGGCCACTGGAATTTCAAATATAAGCAGGGTCACTCATGATGGACAGGTTTGTGTGGAGCTTCCAGACTAACACAGATTAGGAAGAAGGAAAAGGCAGTCTACTTCTGCAAAAATTGGCCAGTGAAAACCTTACAAATAGCAGCAGATAACAGTCTAATACAGTGCCAGAAGATGAGCCCCTCTGGTTGGTAACAACCAGAGAAGAGCTGCCTCCTCAAAGTAGAGTCAACCTTAATGATGTAGATGGAGCCAAGCTTTCAGGATCTTCATTTGCTGATGTGGCATGACTCCAAATGAGAAGAAACAGCTGCAAACATCCATTAATAATCAGAATGTGGAATATATGAAGTATGAATCTAGGAAAATTGGAAATCTCCAAAAATGAAATAGAACACATAAAGATGGATATCCTAGGCATTACTGAGCTAAAATGGACTGATATTGGTCATTTTGAATCAGACAATCTTATGGTCTGCTATGTAGGAAATTACAGATTAAAGAATAATGGCGTTGCATTCATTGTTAAAAAGAACATTTCAGTATCTATCCTGAAGTACAATGATGTCAGTGATAGGATTATATCCATACACCTACAAGGAAGACCAGTTAATATGACTACTACTCAAATTTACACACCAACCACTAAGGCCAACGATGAGGCAATTGAAGATTTTTACCAGCTCCTGCAGTCTGAAATTTATCAAACATGCAAAGAAAGAAAAGACCAAAATGGATGCCAGAAGTGACTCAGAAACTTGTTCTTGAACACAGAGTAGCTAAAGTGAATGGAAAAAATGATGAAGTAAAAGAGCTGAATGTGAGATTTCAAAGAGCAGCTCGAGAAGACAAAGTATTATAAAGAAACATGCAAAGACCTGAAGTTAGAAAACCAAAAGGGAAGAATATGCGCAACTTTTCTCAAGCTTAAAGAACTGAGGAAAAAATTCAAATCTTGAGTTGCAATATTGAAGGACTCTATTGGCAAAATATTCAAGGACTCACGAAGCATCAAAAGACAATGGAAGAAATGCTCTGTCACTGTACCAAAACGAATCGGTTGATGTTCAACCATTTCAGGAAGTAGCATATGATCAAGAACAGATGGTACTGAAGGAAGAAGTCCAAGATGCACTGAAGACATTGGTGAAAAAACACCAAAACAAAACAAAAATACCCCAAGACTCCAGGAATTGATGGAATACCAATTGAGATGTTTCAACAAATGGATACAGTGCTGGAGGTTCTCACTCATCTCTGCCAAGAAATTTGGAAGACAGCTACTGGCCAACCAAGGGGAAGAGATCCATATTTGTGCCCGTTCCAAAGAAAGGTAATCCAACAGAATGCAAAAATTATCGAAAACTATCATTAACATCACACGTAAGTAAAATTTTGTTGAAGATAATTCAAAAATGGTTGCAGCAGTACATGGACAGAAAACTGCCGAAAATTCAAGCTGGATTCAGAAGAGGACTTGGAACTAGAATATCATTGCTGATATCAGATGGATCTTGGCTGAAAGCAGAGAATACCAGAAAAATGTTTACCTGTGTTTTATTGACTATGCGAAGGCATTCAACTGTATGGATCGTAACGAATTATGGATAACATTGAAAGAATGGAAATTCCAGAACACTTACTTGTGTTCATGAAGAACCTGTACATAGACCAAGAGGCAGTCATTAGAACAGAACAAGGGAATACTATGTGGTTTAAGATCAGGAAATGAGAGCATCAGGGTTGTATCCATTCACATACTTATTCAGTCTGTATGCTTAGTAAATAATCCAAGAAACTGGATTATATAAAGAAGAGCGAGGCATCAGGATTGGAGGAAGACTCATTAACAACCTGTGATATGCAGATGACAAAACTTTTGCTGAAAGTGAAGAGAACTTGAAGCACTTACCGATGAATATTAAAGACTACAGCTTTCAATATGGATTACACATCAACATAAAGAAAACAAAAATCTTCGCAATTAGACCAGTAAGCAACATCATGATAAATGGAGAAAAGATTGAAGTTGTCAAGGATTTCATTTTACTTGGATCCACAATCAATGCCCATGGAAGCAGCAGTCAAGAAAGCAAAAGACTTATTGCATTGGGCAAATCTGCTGCAAAAGACCTCTTTAAAGTGTTGAAAAGCAAAGATGTCACTTTGAGGACTAAAGTGCACCTGACCCAAGCCATAATATTTTCTGTCGCCTCATATGCATATGAAAGCTGGACAATAAATAAGGAAGATGGAAGAAGTATTGATGCCTTTGAATTATGGTGTTGGTGAAGAATATTGAATGTATCATGGACTGCCAGAAAAATGAACAATTCTGTCTTGGAAGAGGTACAGCCAGAATGCTCCTTGGAAGCGAGGTTGGTGGGACTTAACCTCAAGTACTTTGGACTTGTTATCAGTTAGGACCAGTTACTGGAGGAGGACATTCTGCTTGATAAGGTAGACAGTCAGCAAAAAAAGAGGAAGACCCTCGACTAGATTGATTGTTACAGTGGCTGCAACAATGAATTCAAGCATAGCAAGGATTATGAGGATGGCACAGGACCTGGCAGCGTTTCATTCTGTTGTTTATAGGGTCACTATGAGTCGGAACAATCTCTACGTACCCTAACAGCAACAGTATACATAGAATTAACATGTAGGTCTTTTTTCCTCTATGGCCTTCATTTTTTTGCTCAAAATTACACTTGTGGGATTTATTTGTGTTGACATATGTAAACATTCAATTATTTTCACTCTGTATGGTGTGTATGGCATTACATTGTAAGAATTTACAATTTATCCATAGCAGGTTGGACATTTGACTTTTGACAGTGTTGCCCTTGTAAGAGTGCTGCTTTGAGTGCGCCCCCTGGTGGAAATTTGCCAGCACTTTTCAGGGATCACAGGGCATGCCCAATGCCAAATCAGGTGGAAAATGGCAAATAGTTCTCAGAGGGTTTGTGCCAATTTACGGTCCAATCACTAGTGTGTGGCTTCCACTGGCTCCCATGAACACTTGATATTTTCAGATATGTTCATTTGAGGGGCTGTAAAATATAGTTTCATATTGTTTACATTTCGGTCTTCATTTAAGGAGATTGAAAACCTTTCATATGTTTATTGGCCATTTGCTCTTCTGTGAACTGCCTGCTTGTATTTTTGCCCATTTTTCAACTGGGCTTTTAAAAGTTTACTTAGACAGGAGTTCTTTATAAATTTTTAATACATTCTTTATAAATTCTGAAATCTTACCCTTTGCCAATTGTATGTATATATTTCTCACAGTTTGGGACTTGGCTTTTCTCATTCCGTTTGTGGTGTCTTTTGTTGTTCAGACTTTCTTCATTTTAGGGTAGGCATATTTATCATTCTTTTCCTTTATGATTTGCAATTTGGTTATCTTGATTAAGAACTCCTCTATTACCATTGGTCTTTAGGGCTTTATCTGAAAGGTTTAGGTATTTGCCTTTTGCATCTGAGTGCTTAATCTGGCTGGAATTGATATTTGCTTTAGGGGTGAAGTAGAAATCCCATTCCATTTTGTTGTCTATATGGATAATCTTTTGGTTCAGGACATTGTATTTAATAGCTTATTCTTTTTCTGATGACATTCAATGCCATATCTTTTCTTAAACGAATATTTCAGATATTTTTGGTCTTTTATTAATAAATATATATTTTAGAACTGCCTTATCTAGTTTCAAGCTTCAGAGGTTGAAATTGTAATCTGAATTGCATTGATTCCATAAATAAATATGAGAAAAACTGAGTAGTATACGATGATAAATTTTTCTATGGTCAATCTCTTCATTTTTTTTGAGTCGTTTTAAATGTTTTCTCAATTCAGTTCTATAGATTGCTATATAAAGGTAGTATAAGTCTTTGTATTATATTTATTGCTAGGTACCTTAATATTTTGTAGCCATTATAAACGGTAATTTTATTTTCTGCTTGTTTCTGACAGATAGGGATAAAATTAACACTTGCGAGTTAATGGTTTTCTGAAAAATAGCTAAATTATCTTACTAATTTTAATAATTAATCCATAGAACTTTTTGGTTTTTCTATGTAGACAATCATACATTTATTTCTTCCTTTTCAATTCTTATCATTTTCTTTTCTTATTGCATTGGAAAAGAATTCCAGTACCATTGTGAATAAAATTATTGATAGCACATATAATTTTCTTATCCCTGATTCTAGAGGGAATAATTTTAGTAATGATTTTTCTATTGTTTATAAACATTTAAAAATCTTCTTTATCAGCTTATCGAAGTATACTTCTGTTTTTAGCTTGCTAAGCTTTTTTTTTTTAAACATGAATAGATAGGAGTTTTGTTGAACTTTTTTGTTCAATGCTTGATAAAGTAGAGGATCAGTGAAAAAGAGGAAGATACTTTTTTCTATATTTCTGATATGATTTTTCTAGAAAATAATATGCTTCTCTAATGCAATCCATTGATTTAGTGATTGGCACTAATACATTGCCTTATATTGAACAAACCTGATGTTTATGGAATAAACTTAACTTTCTCATAGTGATCTTATTAATATATTGCTGAATTAGATTTTCCAATATGTTTATTCCTGTCTATCAGTTTGTCATACTGTGGTGGCTTGCATGTTGCTGTGATGCTGGAAGCTATGCCAGTGGTATTTCAAATACCAGTAGAGTCACCTGTGGTGGACAGGTCTCAGTGCAGCTTCCAAACTAAGACAGACTAGGAAGAGGCACCTGGTGGTTTACTTCTGAAAAAAACTGACCAGTGAAAACCTTATGAATAACAACAAAACATTGTCTGATACAGTGCTGGAAGATGTCATTCTGAAGACTAAGGTATGCCTGACTCAAGCCATGATATTCTTAATCACCTCATATGCATTTGAAAACTGGACAATGAATAAGGAAGACGGAAGCAGAATTGATGTCTTTGAATTATGGTGTTGGCAAAGAATATTGAATGCACCATGGACTGCCAGAAGAATGAACAAGTCTGTCTTGGAAGAGAAGCACAGCCAGAGTGCTCCTTAGAAGGGAGGGTGGTGAGACTTTGTCCCTCGTACTTTGAACATGTTATCAGGAGGGACCAATCCCTGGAGAAGAACATCATGCTTGGTTAAAATAGAGGGTCAGCGAAAAAGAGGAAGATCCTAGATGAGACGGATTGACACAGTGGCTGCAACGGGCTCAAACATAGCAACGATTGTGAGGATGGCACAGGGCTTGGCAGTTTTGTCACACACAGGGTCGCTATGAGTCAGAATGGCATCTAAAAACAACAACAACAATATATTTCTTAGAATTTTGGTCTCTTTGAGAAAGGTTTGACCATTTTTAAGGTGGGTTATTTAGCTTTTTAAGCTTATTTTTGATTTATCCCTACTTGGTTCTGATTTTAAGATTAGTTTTAGCTTCATAAAATTAATTCGGAAATGATCCCCTGTTTTCTGTTTCTTGTAAGATTTTGTATAAGTTTGGAATTATCTGTTTCTTAGAACTAACTTGTAAAACTATTTCTCCCTGTGGTCTTCTTGACAGAAAGATTTTGAACTACTGATGCAATTGTTTTAATCATTATGGAACTACTCATGTGTTTTATTCACAAACCAATTTTGCGAGTACTATTTTTTGAAGAAATTTCTCCATGTTATTATAGCATAAATTATGCTATTAATTGCTGCATTTTGTAATCTCATTTCTGCTTCCTTTAAGTTTACTCAAAAATTCTTTTTATAACAGTTAATATTGAATATGAATTGATGCCGTTGAATTATGGTGTTGGTGAAGAATATTGAATATACCATGGAATCCTAAAAGAAAAAACAAATCTGTCTTGGAAGAAGTACAGCCAGAATGCTCCTTAGAAGCAAGGATGACGAGACTTCGTCTCACATACTTGGACATGTTATCAGGAGGGACCAGTCTCTGGAGGAGAACATCGTTCTCAATAAAGTAGACGGTCATCAAAAAAGAGGAAGCCCCTCAACGAGATGGATTGGCACAGTGGCTGCAGCAATGGGCTCAAGCATAACAAAGATTATGAGGATGGCACAGGACTGGACAGTGTTTCGTTCTGCTATACATAGGATTGCTATGAGTCAGAACCGACTCGATGGCACCTAACAACATAACAAAACCAACAATATTGAATACAAGTTTGGTAAGTGGTGTTGTAATCACCATTAAATTCAAGTACTATTTTTTCCACTACATTTTCTTTTTTGACCAACAAATCATTTAAGTGTGTGTGTGTGTGTGTGTGTGTGTGTGTGTGTGTGTGTGTGTGTATGAATATATATATGTGAGTTTTAACTTCCCTTATGTTGGTTGTTTGTTTTGGTTATCTTTTTGTAGTTGATTTCTAAATTTCCTGTGTTGGGTTATCATCTGTATTATACCAATTCTCTAAAACTTGTTGAGATTTACTTAACAGCATAGTATTTGATGAATTTTTATATAAATTACATCTGTGTTGGAAAAGATTGTATGATCTTCTGTAGTTGGGGGCCGTGCCCATTGTATGCACATCCAGTAGCTCAAGCTTGTTAACGGTGTGGTTTATACCTTATTTTTACTGATTTTTTGTTTTTTTTGCTCTGTTTGATCTGTCTTGTACTTTTTCTCCAGTTAGGTGCTTACAAGTTTAAAATTGTTAACATTCTAATGTGAGTTTTAGTACTGAGCCTCTTAACAACGTTTAGTGACTCCTTTACTTTTAGTTCTGCTTTTTGTCTTCAGCCTATCTTGACGGGTGCTACTATAGATACGCTAACTTTCTTTAGCTTGGAAGTTTATTTATTTGCCCAGTATATATTTTTCCATCATCTTGCCTTCAGCCTTTTTAAGGTTTTACAGTTTGACTTGTGTCTATGCAATTATATATTGCTGATTTTTTTTTTCAGTCCACTCAGAAAATCTGTGTCTTTCAATTGGATAATTTTGTCCATTAATATTGTGTGACTACTGACATACATATTTGACTTAATTTCTCCCATCTTAATCGGTATTTTCTATGTGTCCTCCTTTTTTATGTTTCTGTTTTTATTTTCCCTTATATTCTCTTTTCATTTAAATTGAAATTTGTGGTAGCAGAGCAAGCAGAGGGGACTGCCCAGAAGTGACTAGAGAGGTAGGGTATGGCATCAATGATGGCATCATCCTGGTCTTTCAAGAACTGGGGAGCAGTTAACTGTGCTGATGCTGCGGACACATAAGAGGTGTGGGATGGAGATATTGTCCATCGTGATTAGCAACATGGAAGTCACTGGTGGAAACTGGAAGAGGTGTGGGGCAGTGGTTGCGGCAGAAGCTGTGTTCTGGGTATTAAACAGTGCATGCTAGGTGAGAAAATGCAGGGATGAGTATATAACCACTTTTGAGACGTTTATTGTGAAATGAAGTGAGAAACTGGATGGCAGCTATGGAGGAGCGCGTTTTTTTTGTTTTTTGTTTTTTTTTCCTAGAGAAAGTTCTTTTGGAGTTTGAGTTAATTTTTAAGAGCCGTTAAGAAGAATTCAGGGTTGTTCTCAGGCTCAGAAGACACTGGGAATCTCATTGAAACCACAGGCTCCTGGGATGCACAGGCATGAGAACCACAGCAGAGGTTAGAAGGGTTGTTCTTAGGCTAAGTGGAGACGCTTCCTTTCCATTATGCCGTGGGGAAAAGTGAAAGGAAGGATTCTGGGGCTGTCACTGGAATGTAAGACTGTTCATGTCCCACAGCTGCATCTTCTAAATGACAGCAGATCATTTTGTGAAACGAGAAACAAGTAGAGAGAGTCAAATGTTTGAGGAGAATTGAGAAGTTTTAAAGGAGTGGTAGTGGGTGAGGTGATAATAAAACCACAAGTACCTAGCGAATCTCTCCTAGAAAGACAGTGCCTTCCGGCGAACTGTTTGCCTTTTCTTAAATATTCAGGAATCATCAACCCATTAATTATCCAGGTATCACACATGGAGGTTAAATATCTTACTGTGATATTGTGGGCACTAAATAATGGATTGCTGCCTTAAAGTGCCCTCATTGTATAGTGCTTTTCAGTAGACAATATATACAGTAGTGTCTGATGCTGTCTGATGTTTAACCATAGGCGTTTCTCCTGGGTAAGAAGTAAGCAAACCCTCTGTATTTGCACAGACAGCCCACATGTACGATCTGCGATGCTAAAATTTGATCCTCTAACACCTGGAAAGTTATCTTTCACAATCAGCTACATGTATCCGATTTTGATCAAAGTTCAAGATTTGTGGTCAGGTGAGCAGACCCTGACCCACCCCAAACGGGGACAAAGAGAGAATGCACTTTGTATTTTTGTATTTTTCGCTTGGCGGAAACAGTGTGTGCTGTTTGACCTTTTATTTTATTCTGAGGCAAGCCTTTCCAGGTCTCTGGAGAGAAGCATTATCTAATCAAACGCCCCTCAGAATCCGAGCTGTCCTTGGGAACGTTGATTCACACCAAACAGAGCAGACTCAGAGGGGGCTCAGCAAGGCCGAGTGGAGCAGGTGATGGTCAAGGCTAGGTTTACCCTCCTTGGGATCCGTGCAAACTGCATTGTGCGCTTTGTCTCCCTTCAGTGGGAGGGCGTGAGCGCCAGGTGAAGGTCAGGGAGGAGGTCGTGGGTGACTGCAGTCGGGCCCTTCCGTCACCCTGCCTTTCAATCTCCTACCCCTGGATAGAGATCTTCAGCTCTTAGCCCCACTGGTCTCCTCGCCTCACAATCAACTGACAAGCACAAGTAATTTCCTGCTGTGATCCCTTCAGCGATATCCTGAAAAGAGAAGAAAATAAAAAAGGGGGGAAACCTGCGACAAACAAAAATATCCCTTCAGTGCCCTGTCTAAGCAGAGAGTAGAAACTGTAGATAATACATGTTAAGTGCTCTCAGTTACCACTCCCTTCAACCTGGAAATTATTTATTTATTCTTTCTAATCCCTGGAAGCATTCCCTCCCCCACACTGCACAGGTATGAGCTATGACAGCTTTTCACCATGACTGTTATTGCAGAGAGCAAAAAATGAGCTTATGTTCTCCCTTTATTCAACTAGGAAACCTCTAGCTCTTTAGTTATTATATTACATATACTGAAGGGAACTGGATGAATTAGTAAAAGGATATTCTCTGCAATGGAGCTTTGTGCTTATAGGCTGGACTTGGGGCTACTCATTTCTTTTCCATTAAATAAACTATAGTACAGTTAGTTAGGATTTTGAGAGTATGAAATCAGAAGAAACATTTACTGCTTTCCACCTTCCTGTTGTTAATTAAGGACAGTTGACGGCGGAGATAGGGGGAGCGGTAGCCTCAATATGTCAGCTGTGGGTTTATTTAGGAAGGGTGGACAATATAAGAAAGATTATTTTGCCTTGGACTCTCTCTAACATAAGGTTATTTTCTAAAGTGGCAAATGGCAAATTCAGGATAATTACTGAGAGCACTACCTCTGAATATTCTCCAGTGTCCCAGTGAGGTGGGTATCATTATTCCTATTTCAGAGATGATTAAACTGAGGCTTAGTGAGGTTAGGGAAAGTGCAGCGGTCACACTAAGTTGCTCGTCTACTGTATCTGCTGCAGGTATTTCATTTACGCCTGATTCCATTAAGGTCGAACTCTCTTACATCGTTAGTGTGCTTGGGAAGTTCACCCCCAGTCTGCAGTACTGGCTATTTCAAGGCTGTTTTCAGTATAACAGGGGCATTTCATCATCCTGTCCCTCCAACTACCACCACCAAAATACCAAAGAAATGAAAAAGTGAAAGAATACGTCCACAGTGGGGGAAATTTATGTCAGGAGCATGACAAGTCAGAATGATGCCTGGAACTGGAGCCCTTTCAGTAACTTGCTCCCCAAGGTAAATAAATAAATAAATTACTTTCCTAAGACTACGGTCCTATTTGCTGTTTTCTTGCCTTGTTTGCTGCAGCACATCTGTCTACGTAGTTGTAAGCCTCTATAACGAGCCGTGGTGGCACAGAGGTTAAGAGCTCAGGCTGCTAACCAAAAGGTCAGCAGTTCAGATCCACCAGTCGCTCCTTGGAAACCCTATGGGGCAGTTCTGCTCTGTCCTGTAGGGTCACTATGAGTTAGAACTGACTCCACGGCAACGGGTTTGGAAGCCTCTGTAAAGGGGATTGGTCGTTCAGTGGTAGGATTCTTGCCTTCCATGTGAAAGACCTGGGTTTAATTCCCAGCCAGAATGCCTCAAGCACAACCACTGCCTGTCTGTCTATAGAGGCTTGTGGGTTGCTAAGGTGTTCAATAGGTTTCAGCAGAGCTTCCAGACTAAGAGTAGGAAGAAAGGCCTGGCAATCTACAGCCACAAAAATTAGCCAGTGAAAACCCTGTGGATCACATCAGTCTGATCCCATTGTGCAAAGGATCACCATGAGTCAGAGGCCCACTCAATGGCAGTTAGCAACAACAAACAGCCTCTGTAAACATTTTTTACACACAGAAGAAAACAACAACCATATATTGTATAGCTGGATAGGGCATCGGAGGTAAAAGTAACAGCTACGATAAAACAGATCAAAATCAACGGAAGTAAGAGGAAAGGATAAGGACCTTTAACAATGTGCCAGAAGAAAAAGGAAATTTTAATAAGCAAGGAGGGTGAAATCAATGTCACGTCTTAAATGACTGACATCCTAAAAATGTTCTTAAAACTTGTCTTTTGTATGAAAAAATAAGGCTAAGTATGGGAGATAATAAAGACTTTGTACACATATTTATAAAGATTGATAATTCCCAGGATCAAGAATATATACATAGATCACCAAAGGATGTTCAATACTAGAAGAATATAGCTATATATAGATGTCCATAATAACTTGCTGAAATTCCTGGAAGTAGATTAATACACTATTTTCTGGTATAATCAGCCTCCTGGGGGAATGAGTAAGTAAGTCATTTTTGCAAACCAATACCTAGCGAAGTGGGAATTCAGTGAGCACCAACATATATACAGGACTGAAGTGGGTGCACACATCTGTATACATCTGTATAGGTTAAGGTGCTTGAAGGATTAGAGACATTTTGTTGATTAACACGATAAGGGAATTTGATTTTCACAAACCATTTTTGTTGTTGTTGTGTGCTGTCATGTCAATTTCAACTCATACTGATCTATATGACAGAGGAGAACTGACCCATAGGGTTTCTTAGGCTATAATCTAGGGAGCAGACCACTAGATCTTTCTTCTGCAGAACTGCTGGTGGGTTCCAACAGCCAACCTTTCAGTTAGCAGCTGTGTGCTTTAATCGTTGTGCCACCAAAGTTCCTTTCACAGGGCAGAAATAATACTATTTAAGACTCTATACATATCTCAGATAATCAAGTTGTTATTATCTGCCAGATTTATAATCAAATACAATAGGTCTTACTTTTCATCTGCTTAAGCGCCTCGTGCAACCAGGCACAGAATCATCTTTGCAACGTGTGTTATGGGATACAGATTGTAGGATCCCTTGCACTGAAGAAAATTAGAACACAATTGAATAAAGTTAGAGCTGGTGTCAAAATTCTGCTTTTGGTTGCTGAAAATGTAAGTCTGTTTCCACGTAGAACTCATTAAATGGTTCTTGGAATTAGAACATTAAACTCAGTTATATTAATAGATTAGTAGAAATTGTAAGTGGGAATTGTCTTAGAAGACAATTGGTTCCCAACCATCCATTCTGCACAAGTGAGAAAATTGAAGCCCAAATTATTGAATAAGTTCTCAAGACCAAAAAACCAGTCAGTGGGATCGGAACTCAAGTCTGTCTCTTAAATCAGAGTAAAAGTTGCAGCAGCTCCTACCATCCAGTTTCAAAAAGTGGTTTGATGTGTTGGTTGTCTCAGTTGGACCATCTGGTTGTTTACACAGAGACAGAGGTAGATATTCTTTGGATGTTTTAGAGTAGAGAAGGGGGCCCAGAAAGCAAATTATAGTATCGTAACAAGTAAATGAGGAAGGGCAAGTTTGCAAGTAAATTCAGCTCCTAAAATAGAATTGAGGTTTGGCTAAGCAGTGGCTTTTTGTTCTTCTTTTTTTTTAATGGGTCCACTACGGTCTCCTGAACCTGTCTGTGCTGTCTTTCTTTTTGCCTTCATAAACTAATCAAAAATCTTCTCTTCTTTCTAACTAAACCTGCAACCTGACTGACAGTTCCTAAAGAACTCAAGAAGTTCTTTTGTTGAAACTATGTTGGGGGTTGTGAATATGAATAAAGAAATTGTACATAAGTAAAAATAGGGTCATTGATATTTCTCAGGAGGACGGGGTGGTATTTCTGCCAGTGGTGCCTGATTAGTGCACTTCATTGTTACACGGTTATTAACTTAGATGAAATCAATATATTCACCAAGACCCAAGGGTTTTCTTGGACATTGTTCCTTGAAGCACCATTGTGTTTATATCAGGGTGAAGGGGAGCATCTTCTAATGTAACATTCAGCCATGATAGATCAAATTACCTTTTATTTAAAAAATCAAAATTTCCCTTTTGGACGTTTAGTGAATGACAGGCTTGACCTTTACCAGTTTGCTTTCTGGTTCATTGTGCTCAGGACCCTGCTGGCAACGCAAAGGATATTTCCTTTTTGCTCTCACAACCTAATCTGACCTCTCTACTAGAAAGTTGAGACAATGCAAGTTCAGAAGGCTTCTTTGTGCAATCTAGAATTCAGAATCCTCCCTGAACTCTATTCATGTGTATGAGACCTAACAGGGATGCACCTTATTAGTTGCACCTGGATTTATCATGGATTTTAAAATCCTCACCACGCAAAAATTTTATCATCAAATCACTGGAAATACCAAAAGCATCACAATTCTAATTTTTATAATTTGACAGAAGGCCTCATTTTCTTATTTTATTTGCTGTTTGTTTATTTTTACCTTGAAACTTCTTCTTCTTTTTTTTTTTTTTAATAACATTCTAACTCTAGTTTTTGATCATGGTACTCAGAAGCATGAAAACTCATTATTACATATTTTCAATCTTGGTGTTAAGATGTATTTATTTCTACGAGGACAGGGAATCCAAACTTCATTTCACACAAGTGTTACTTTGCTTTCCCCACATGCTCATTTTTTTTTTTTTTTCCACTGAGGTTGCAGTAGGTGTCATTGAGATACCAATTTGTTAGGGCTGTTTTCCCACAGGACCAGGTTTTTTTTTTGGCTCGATTATAAAGAAACTCTTATAAAAAGCTTTTGATTGAGGAAAATCTGAGGACATTATCATTTTGCATACAAATTGAGAATGGTATGCAATGATATATATTTTCAATCTCGGATGAGCTATAATCAACACAGTATGTACTTCCTTTCAACAGTGCTGCATATGACAGGCTCCTATGTAAATTTGTTGACACTGTAAATGGTAAATGGCAACAAATTCCAAATAAAGTCAGCCAGATAAGCAAGAGTAAGAGATACAGCACACATAAATCTAACGGTGGTTATTGTGAGGTCTTGGATGTCGGAGTTTTAGTGACTCATAAACAGACATCTGCTCTGGTTTCCTTCCTGCCTAAATAAAAGGAGTGAGGATAGGATATGTCACCTTGTCAATTTACCATAAAATATTGGACAGAGGGAAGCTATTCGGGGTCATTTAATCCCGCCCTAATCTTACAGATGAAGACACGAAGGTTCAGAATGGGGATATGACTCGTCTAGGACTACCGCTAGTTAAAAATGGGTCTGGGACCAAAGTAGCTCTGATGATTCTTAATCCGCTGTTTGTTCCACAATCCCAATACACTCTTGGTTTAGAAGTATAAAAATGCAATATAACAAAGCAAAATATGGAAACGCCATTTGTAATACTATGCTTTACTTTAACATATGGAAATTTTTTTTGTTTTTTAGAGCATAGGCTTATGTTTGTTTTATTAATGCACAATGTTTATTAACTCATGAGATTTACTTTGCTTCAGTTTTCGGGTTGCAGTTTTCTTTGGGCCCATAACTATCAGAGGAGATTTGTCAACTCCTTTGGGGAATGGTAAGGTGAACAGGCATGTGGATATACAATTTCAAAGGCCTTAAAACATACAAACACAGAATGGATAAAAATCTCCTAGAAATGTCAATATAACTCAATTAAAAAAACTACATTTGAAGAAGTATTCTCCTATGAGGCTCCGAATTGGTAAAATAAGACTTTCCATGCCCACACAGATTGACACAGTCTTGCTTTGTAGGTGTATGTGGCCTGATTTTTCAAATTATTCTTCTCAGAGGTTGGGTGATGGAAGATGGACATTTGCTCTAGAAACCCAGATGCCATGTTAGGAGGAAGACCGTGCTTCCTGTGGAGACACTTGCCTGGAGAGGAACTGGCAGCCAGCGCTACCTTGGCAGCCATGCTAGCCAACTACCATTGAGCCACCGAGCTAGTGCTTCACAAAGCAGAGATGAGCTTTCCCCAGTGAGCCTCACCCATTCTACTTTTTATGGTCATTAACATGCCCAAGTTATGCTTCTAGTCCTATTTTCATGGCTAAAATATCAAGCATAGAAATGCGAATGATTTTTATCTTCAAACTTTTTATACAAATAATGGAAGAATTATTTTTTAACATAAAATTTACTTTAGGACCAACTAGAAAGAAAAGTAAAAATTGAAACATTTGCAATTTTTTTTGAAAGCAATAGTCATTGCTTGTCTTTAATTATACAATATACCTATATAGATTCATTTATACAAAGAAAATTATACAATATGATTCTTAGATTCCACATGATGAATAACTTAATTCTAGTCAGGAATTACGGTGTAATTTTAACCTGAGTCAATCGATATTTTCATAATACATAATATCATGAGCTAGTTTGTATATTCTCATCAAATTCCAAATTTTTATTGTCTCCTTCTTAAAACCTTTTCTTGATTTATAAAGTCTGTAGAGGAAGTTTTCCATGTCTTAAGACCATTTTAACCCATCATAATTGTATTTAAAATTCTACATGAACTCTATGTCTCAACTATTTTTCAGTGTGCACTCACAAGGAGAAAATTGCAGGGGTTTGAAGTATTGTTGTAAGCCTGGTAGCTTGCTATTGTTCCAATTGTTTGTACCCTATAGACTTTACTTTTCTAAACAACAGTTCTTAAAATGTGGCTGTTTTCCCATGTCTGTAGATATTATTCTCTCCCATATAATGAATGGGAGAAAAAACGGTAGGATGTGAGGAAACCATGAGAGTTGTGCTTTTCCACACTGCTGGCTGGGCAAAAGGAAAATAATATATGGGTTACAGATAAAATCTGGACAACTCCTTATGCCATGTTGCTCCTTGACCATCTTAATATATCACGGCATTCCTAACAGATTTGAGTTATGCCCCTTATAATGCTAACCAAATACTAAATAGGTCCATTATTCAACCGATATGAAAGGCAATGAAAATTATGAGTGTGGAATTCCAAAATTCATTCAATCATTCATTCATTTGTTCAATAAGTATTTATTAAGCACTACTGTTATCAAGTATATTCTAAGCATTCAGGGTGTATAGTGAATAGACTGTAAGTTTCCTGTCTTCATGGACTTACATTCTCTTAATTTTAATGGTGTCTTAGTCTTCAGAAGTCGTGTGTGGGAGAGGTATGTTATATTTGAATAGGAGTTCTAGAGTCTGTTCCATTACTATGTTTTTCCTAATTAATATAAGTCTTCTTTCAGCTATCTTTACCATTCCTTCAATTCCCTCATGTGCAGGGTGGTAGGTTTAATAAAATAATTTCTGTTAATATATTTTAAGGTTCACAGATTGTTTTTTGCTTCTGTGAGTTTGATATCCCCCTACCTTCTAACTTGCATCAGGGAGATTTGTTTTAATAATAATTAAACTAGCTTTTAAAAACTTAACTTGCAAATATGAATTATGGCTAATGCAT